>CM021766.1:106311850-106353045 GCA_011076525.1 Nettapus auritus | reverse complement strand
AAAAAAAAAAAAAAAAAAAAAAAAAAAAAAAAAAAAGTCACAAATATAACTGCTACAAATAAAAGTAATTATAATTCTTATAGTTATAAAAATTAAATTAGTATAACCTCAGATGTTTAAATGATTGTGATTTAATATTCTATATGTAACCCAGATACTAACATTAAAGCTGTGAACATTGCGAAGAGCATTGTATATCTCAAAAGAAATGCTGGGGCACACTTCCATTCCTCCTTCCCTTCCCCCACATGCTCTTTTTTGTTCAGTCCTAGATAAAAAGTAAAGAAGAAATGAGGCTTTCTGTGTTGGCATTGTGAATTGCAGCACAGCTACAAAAAAACTCTTGTCCTTTAATCGACTGCTATGTGCAGCAAACGGAAGTAGGGCTTGCTTTGAGCTAGGAATAGGCAGTGAGAGCAGAAAATAATGACAGAGGGCACAGATATTCTGCTGAAGGCAGTGCTTGTCCTGCCCATATGACCTGTAACAGTCAACAAATTATTTGGTATGGAAAACACTGGCTACTCTTTCTGCATCATTTTCTCAGTGTAAGAGAGAAGATGTAAGAATAACATGATGTGGGGGAAGGGAGAAAAAATCCTTGCAAAGCATTTTCCAGTATGCTGTCATTGAGAGGGAAAGGGAAGCTTTCTGGGAAGGAAAATGCCTTGTTTAAGAGCTACTGCAGCTGAACTGTAATATTAAGAAATACTAGAGTCTCTCTGTGAGATATGCACCTCTTTTTCCTCCAGCCTTGCCAATCTTTGACGTGTGTTGGCTCCTTGTAAATCTTCTATTGCAAGGTCTTTCCACCACTTGTGAAGACTGACCAAAGTCTGTGATCCTGTTGGAACAGCACACTGAGAAAGGAAACAGGGTTTCTAAAGAGAGGGAATAATTTTTCCTTAGATTCACTGATAGAGCTGGAGGGGGGAGGGGATGGACGGGGGGATGGATGGGGGGAGATATATGAAAATTTTCATCCCACAGTAACTTTATCAGGTTTTAAGGAAAGGTGGCTGCAAACTTATCTATATTTTCGAGCTACCGTCACCTGCTTTTCTCTTCTAACCTTAATTCCCTTTTATCTTTAGGCCATCACACTACAAATCTACAACTACATATTAAAAACACCATGTCAAGCAGAGAAAAAAAAATGATAAAGTCTCATTCACTCTGAAATTTCAATTCACGTTTGATCATTGTCTGTCTCTTTTTTGTCTCTTGCATTTTTTTTTTTTTTTTGGAGCAAGCTTTGGTTGTTGCAGAGATTAAAACCTGGTAATCAGAATGTCAATGGTTCTCTAGGTCCTTAGCATGCTTCTATATCTAGACTTTTATCATCTGGTCTGATATCTTTAGCCATATGTTCTGAGATGTCTTTTAATCAGATGTGTTAAGAAAAGTATTATTGCGCACTTGTCTTAGGTAAGTTAAAAACATCAATCACTAAAATATTGTGTTAAATCACTCTCAAAGTAAAATTTCTTCCCCTGGTTCTCTGCCAGGAATGGTGAGAGAGTTTTCACTTAGATAGGATTCCAAAACCTCGGTCTTTATATGACTTCAGATATTGTCTTTGGAGATAAAAGATGCTAATGCATTTGCCCTTTAGCAGTAGGGAGAAAGCAAATTCACGGAGGTTTCCTTTTATTTTGTAAATACCATTGAGGGAGGCAAATGATGGCCTCTTTCAGATGTGAAGTACTCAGTTTTGGCATTTGCAATAGGAAAGCTGGAAATATTAGCATGACTTGATTTATATAAATGGACAGTGTGGCACTAAAATACATGCTTTCTATTTTGGTGAAATTATTGATATTAACTGACATGAGGAAAGATCACAGGAATTTCAGAAGAGCACTGCCAAGGCAAGAGACTGAGAAAGCTGTGTAGAGCAATGCAGGCAAAACATATTTGTAACTACTCAAATGCTCCCTTAGAGGTTTGATTGTAACCGTTCAGGAAAAATAGCTAGACACCATCAGAAGAAAATTGAAGGTACTGTCATGCACAAAACCTGTTAAAAAGTGTGTTGAAGCTATTATATAAAAATATGTAACCTTTTCTTATTTGAAGTTGATTTCTATAACTGGGTTTCTATTACTATTGTAAAGGAAGGCACCACTGAGCAATCTTTCCTTTGAGTTCATGGTTTTCTGGGAAATAAGTAGCTTATATGTGAAACTTAGAACCACAAGTTGCTAGGACAAAGACATTAGCTGGATTTGATCAAGAAAAGAAGCATGAAATTTGGTCCTTCATAAACAGCTGTAATGACACCTTATATAATTTTGTTAACTCTTTAGAAAGTTGAGAAGAAACTCCTAACGTGGAAAGGATCTATTTTCAGTAAAATATTCCCAAAAATACCAAGGATTATTAATCCATAAGTAATGGTCCTTGCACAGTGGAGGACATGATAATTTATGCTAATGATAATGAAAATAGTTTCTTGATAATTTGTCTTGAGGATGTGATTTAAATGAGTTTTTCCATCTTTTGTTGTTGGCAAGCCTCTTAGCATTTTTTTTTTTCAATCTATTTTATCATCAAAAACTAGAAAAATCTAAGTGTCTTAGGGAGTCAGCTTCTTCTGGTTTGTAACTCAGACATTTTTCTTCTCTGATTCTTTCTTAATTCCTGCACTTCATATCCTTTTAAACTGAATCTCTGGAAAAATTCCATACAAATAGCTTTTTGTTGTTGTTGTTAGTTATTCTATTTTGGGGGGGCTTTTGTACCTTTTTATTATTCATTATATGAGAAGAAACTTTGTATTCAAGAGAATATTACTTGATGCTAATTAAGTTTTAGAGCTTAAATTTAGTTATAAAGAAATTGGGAAACTTGCTTTGGTGCTCTATACGGCCAAAAAAAAATGTTTTAACTCCATCTTTTTCTGAAACCAAAGGCTGGAGTTTCAGTGCAAGTGGTATGCCTGTATTTAAATGCTTCTTAGCCATGCAACAGCTGTTTCCTTCTCTTGCAGACTTTGCCTTCCCAAAAGTCTATTTGTTGGTCCTCGCAGATAATCTCCTCTCTTCTCTGGAAAAGCCACATGCCTTGGAAGACATTATGCAAGTCTTTGGTATCTTTATGAACTTAACTCTTCTGCATTGACCTACAAATGTAGGGAGCTAAGCCTTTGCAGTGCAACTTGATGGAGCAGGTTAAACATTTGATGGTGTGTAGTTTACGAGAAAAAGTCAGCCTTTATTAAAAAAAAATAATTAAATTATTTACTTATTTTGGTCTGCGAATGAAATCAATGCATTAATTTTTGTTCACTTTTAATGTCTGTAATCAAATTTGAAAATATATTTTAATACCGTGGAGTTCTTTCAACTTGCTCTCACCGGGTCTTCACCTATTAACTTGTTTATAAAACAGGAATTTGGATATTTAAAATATTTAGCATGGGAGAGAAGCATAGGCTTTAGATCACTATCTGAACATTTATGAGGAGCTTTATTTGCATTTCTTTTATTTTCAAAGGTTGTTGTAAAAACAAACAAACAAACAAACAAACAAAAAACATTAACTTCAAAACAGAATTGCAAGTAAATTTTGAAAGGCTGTAAATGCCATCAAGGAAATCTGCCATCATAGTCTTGAAAGGATGCTACGGCATCCTGTTATAAAAACACCTTACTAAATAAAGATATTACTCAGTGTGTTTTTGTGTTGTTTTTGCATGTGCTCCTCAGCATGTTACACAAGTATCATGAACAAAGACTTCTTAAGTATTGCAGCAGTATAGTGGTAGCAACTAAAATGCACATCTAAGTAAGGGCAGACCAAAGTGTCATTTGTAAACTTGCATCTATTATGATGTCCAGTCCTATGGCACATGGGATTAACAAGCCTTGCTAAGTTTAAAGCACAGTAATCCTCTTTTGTGCAGTAACACGTGTAGATTCTTTATAACAGCTTAGATGGTAATTAGCAGGGGATTTTGGATTCATTGACTGGATACAAATATAGCATAGGGGAGGGAAAGACCAAGGCAGCATTTCACAGACTAGGGGACATCAATGCAATGGAGGTTGAAACATTTATGGGGGTGGGAACAAGCCAGCAGAATACGGGAGAAAGGTTGGTGTTTGCAGCATTTGGGAATGCAAACAAAGATGGGGTCTTAATCAGGAAGAGTTAAAGACCATCTTAGCTGGGAGAAGTTTTACGTTTAGATCTGTGTTTTCTCTGGCGTTCTGTAACAGTAGATGTAAATCTATCAGGACTGACACTCCAGCTGCCTGTGTCAGCAATTACTGTTCTGCTTTTTAAGTACTGGAAGCATTGTAGTTGTTGATTCAGCTTTATTAAATTAATATATTTTGATATGCCTTACAAGAATGTGCCTTGGGTGAAGTGAGAGAGAGTGAAATGAGTTGAACTGCCTCCACCTGACCTTGTTTTACCCGCAGGGACTTTACTACTGCAGTTAATGGAAAGGAAGTGTAAGTTTTTACTACTTTTAATATCCAGGAAATCAATGCAGTCACCAAATGAATCTTACTGCAAATGCATTGGCTCTTTCTGCTTACAAGTTTTCTGCATTTTAGTTATTCAAATGGTAATAATGAAATATTACTTCATACTTTTGGTCTCAAAGCTAAGCAAACACAGAAGACTTCGCAGTATTAGGGCTTAAGGGAGTAATGAAAATTCTTTTAACTTTCTTTTACTACTTAGGAGAAATGTAATTTTTGTAAGGATGGGATTCATATCATCTCCTAATGCAAACTCACATCCTAGAGACAGGAGCTGAAGCCAGTTTCATTTGACTTAGAAATGATGAGTTCAACTATTAGTTTATGTATCAGTTATTTCATGTATACTTTCTTGTCAGAAAAGCAAGGGCTAAAGTTTACAGCCCAAGGTTAGAGCTGTCTTTGAACAGTGGTTTGAATTTAAAGACCATAAAAATGTATCTGAAACAGCATTTTTAATTTACTTTTTTAAGCAACAATAAGGGATTTATTTTGTCTCTTACTTTGAATTGCAGTAAGCAGATAGGTTTGTTTACCAGGAATAGGCTTTGGCATCCAATCACTTTAAAGCATTGAATAAATGTTTTACTAAATAAACATTCAATAAATGCATGAAAAATTCTCAGTCATTCACTGTCCTGCCTGTAACATACTAATGAATTAACAAAAATGGTCTTTTTCAGAACATTTCACAATTAAATGGTAATCCTGTTTTTCATCAGCAATTTTACATTTTATTGAATATTACACATCTCTTTTTTTTTTTTTTTTTAAAAAAAAAAAAAATCTTTGCATTGGTTTCTCCCCCTCAGTCCCTTTCAAGGCACTGAATAAAGAGTCCTCTTACTTGAGGATGCTCCCGATGAACTCTGAGGAGTGTCATATTTTACATTTTTACAGAAATATTTTCCTGTGCTGTTAGTGCCTTCACTTGCTTTCAGCAGAGCCCTTAAAAAAAGTGCACCAATAAATGTTTAAATAAATTTAAGGCTGAAAGCAAAAGGGAGATGACTCAGTCATCATCAAACACTTGCTTTCTGGTTCAGGTGCCAAGATGAAAAATTTATACATGGTCAAAAACACACACATGGAAACTGAGCCAAAATGTTACTGTTATGTCAAAATGCCAAGTCCTGTGATATCAGCAAAGGCCGATGACAGTGATGGGACACTCACTCAAATGGAGAATGCCTCTCTTTTCCAACATGAGATTTGATTTGACCATCAGCAGTGTGAGGGCTAGATTTTGGGTTGCAGTTCCAGCCATGGGTTGGAGGCATCAAGCTTCCACTTGTGCATGCTGAAGCTGGACCCAGGGGTTCAAGGTAGTCTCTTAAATTGATGCAGTTGTTGGCTTTTGGCCACATAAGGCCTGTGAACAGCTATTTCTACTTTCTTCCTAAACCAGATGTAAATACCTTGCAAGACTCCCACAGAGTAATGCAAAATAACATTTTTCCTTTAAAGTCATCTGCCTTGTGCAACAAATATGCAACATTCAATACTTTATTTATTTATTTATTTGTTTGTTTATTTTTTTCAGAGAAAGAGATTAAATCTCTAGCTCTTTGGTCTAAACATGTGTCTAGGAATAGGTCTTTCAAATCCTGAGTAAATATTAACTATCCTACCACCAGTTTTATCAGTCTTGTTTTACTTTATTCATTATTTTGTCTTCATTCCAGACAAAATTAATGTGTTTTTAAGACCCAATTTCACAGATAGCTTCAAAACATCTGAAGTGGCATTTTTAGATCATGAACTAGTTGCAAAATATATTGACCTACTTCTGTAGACGAACCCAATAAATTTGAAAGGAAAATAAATGTTGTCTTCAATGAATCTTAATACTATATATTTTGGAAGGCATTATTTCTGTTTACAGTCCATCTGTGAGTTTTGTCAAATCTGTATTTAATATTAATATGAGAGAAAAGAAACTTCCTTTCTCTCAAAATTCTCAGGTAATGAAGATTTTAGTGTGAGGTGTAACTGTTATGCTGATACCTACTCAATATTCTTATGTTACAACCTTGCATTTGTACCTGTGCCACAGCTTGCCATGTACATAATGCCTATAACTTCCTTGGGAGTTAGGGCCCAAAAGGAATACTAGTTTGTTGTGCTGACAAGACATATTAGTATTATCCCATCCTTAGTGAAATTCATAACACCTTTCCTATTTCTTCTTGATGTGCAATGAACTTAATAAGTCATTGAAAATATTCACTTCCATCACAACTGCCATGTTTCTCCTGAGATCGCTTGTTTGCCTACTTTAATCACATTTACACATTCTATTTTTTTCTCATTGTCTTATTTTAAAATGATTTCCTTAATTAATACATCCAAGTTTGTAAGCAAATAGAGGGGAACAGGGCAAACTGCAGGGTAGTCATTTCTTTTGTTGCTGTTCTATTCTATTGTTTTCAATTCTAAGTTAGCTCTGGTTCATGTAATCTTTCTTCTTACTCTGTATGACTCACAGGCTAAACAGAGCTGATGGGGGAGTGATTTCAGACAGTGACCTCATTTCTGCCCATATTACTTCTCGAAAAGAGACAGCAGTCAACCTGTGTCTTACAAATGGAATTTTTTTTTTCCCTTTTACTGCATCATAGACATGAATAATTTTGAAAAGATAAAAGGGCAAAGGGGAAGGGTTTAAGCTTCCAACACTGCCAGTATGCTCTGGCTTTCTGAGCTGGCATAAGAGCCCTGTCATATATATGGGTCCAGCTACCTTGAAATCTCATCTCATGCCATGCTTTTAGATCCCGACTACATGCAAAGTATCCAAAAGTAAAATAAATTAAAATACAAACATTAAATTTCTTTATAAGAGAGTTTCTACTCCTTTGTTAATGTGAAGTTAACCGAGTATTGATTTGGTTATAGTATTCAAGTCTTAGCTTCAGACACTGTTGCTTCAGAGAAATGCACATAATGAAAGAGTGCAAATTGATACCAAAAACAGAGCTCTTGAAAGGCTCAGTGTCTGCAATGAGCAGCTGTGCTTTTTTTTTTTTTTTTTTTTTTTTTTTTCCTCTTTTTTCCTCCCTACTGTGGTCTTTATTATGATGATTAGTCCACGAGAAAACACAGCTGGATGACATATCAGGGATAAAAATTTCTATGCTGGACATGTCTGACAATTTTCATTTCTGTACTTCTGCCCAGTGTGCATATACAGAGGAGTGATTAGTCTTGAAATCATGGAGTGAAATATAAAACCATAAGAGAAAGTTAGGAATGTGATTTCAGTAGCACCTTGGGTTTGATGTTAGCCTTTGCTCTAGTAAGAATTTGCATCATTAATCAAACCATACTCCAGTCTTAATTCAGTGTTCTACTGACTATAGGGAAAATGCTCTTAAATCTCACAATAGTTTTCCTTTTTCTTCAAATCTCCAACCTAATGAATCAAATCAAGTTTTTACAAAAGAACTTTCCTTTCTGGAGGAGAAATACTACTATAATCAGAGGAGAGGTATTATTACTATACTTGGAGGAAATCTTGAAGGTTTAGAGTGAAGATGTCCTGAAGCTTAAATGGGGAAGTAAATAAGTGCCCATATTTTCATATCATAGAATCAACCAACCTGGTCTTGAACACTTCTAGGGATAGGGCACCCACAACTTCTCTGGGAAATCTTTTCCAATGCCTCACCACCCTCACAGTAAAGGGTTTCTCCCAAATACCTAATCTAAATGTACTCTCTTTTAGTTTAAAACCATTCCTCCTTATCCTATCACTGCACTCCCTGATCCAACTTTCCTGTAGGCCCACTTTAAGGACTGGAAGGCCCCTCTAAAGTCTCTCTGGAGCCTTCTCTTCTTTCTGTTGATGTCACCAACAAAGATGTTAAACTGTGATCATCTCAATACTGACCCCTGAGAAACAGCACTCATTACTGTCCTTGGATGGATATTGAGCTGTTGACCACAACTCCTTGAGTGTCACCATCCAGCCAATTCCTTATGCATTGAGTGGTATGTCCATCAAATCTGTGTCTCTCCAATTTAGAGACAAGGATATCATGCTTAAATGTTATCAAAATACTTAAGTTAATATATTTTAAACTGGTCTTATAGGGTCTGATTTATCATAATTTAAAGTGGCATCTTAAGAGTGGGAATTAGATGATCTTTAAGGTCCTTTCCAGTCCAGACCATTCTGATTCTATGACTCTATGCTTTGTTGCATTATAAAAACAAATATTTATAAAAACGTTTTTAACAGTATTGCTATTTTTTGTAGATAAAAACTTCTAGAAGTTGTAGAATTATAGAAGGGATGACACCAATGATAATAAATTACATTGCGTGAGTCTGTAAGGAATAATTGTCACAAGGAATAATTATTACAAGACACTGACAGAAGAATGGGGTATTCTGGATTTCTGATGAAATAATTGCCCAAATCAGTGACATTTGAACATGTGTTATGTCCTCTTAGTTGACATTGCCTTTTTAAGGGTAACTTTGATTAATATTTGGAGCTTTAATATTAGAGAGGATGTCTGCTAAAATTCAGTAACAAGGGACAACTTCTGAGGAAGTAGATTTTCTGAGTCTGCTTGTTTTTTTTTATAGAAAAAACAATGACTAGTTAATTTCACTGAGAAATTAGCATTCCTTTTCTTTTTCCTTTTTCCACTTAAGGTATTTCTCTTCAGCTGATATCTTTGTATTATTCTCTGTAGGAAGAGTCTGTGGGTGGATGGTAAGACTTAATCCTGACCAAGACAAACAGAGATGCAATTACAAACTGACAACCTGTGCTCCATTTCTAACAGTGCTGGAAGGAAGAACAGCCATGCTGAGGCTGAGAATGAAAGCCGCTTTCTTGCCTTGTATTCTTGTAAATGGCCCTGGATAGCTGAGAGGGCTGATGATTTGTGCGGTCTTGTTCAGAGAAGTGCCCATGACTCTGTTGTGCCCCTCAAATGCAGTGCAAGCCAGTACCCCACATGAGAGGAGAGCAATGACAGGCCCTGCTGTGGGAAACACATTGCCAGAAGCTCTCTGAACATGAACCTCAGTGCACTTCTTTCCTTGCACTTATTTCTGTGGAGGTTTGTGTTGTAGAGATGGTGGGGTTTCTTGCCCTCATATCCTTTCCTTTGCAAGACTTTAATGTAGTTGCTCTTCATCTCAGAAAATGAGAGTAAAATAAGGTGCCTTGTTTCAACATCATGCAACAATGGAAAGTGAAGGTGATTTATGATTTTGTATACTTCTCACAATACAAGTGATATGTTGGATTATTTGATGTGAAAAACACAGCCATGAGGTGACCTGTAAGATTTTTTTTTTTTTTTTTTTTTTTTTTTTTTTTTTTTTTTTTTTCCTAAGGGATGAATTTCTATAATTTCTATTCAGGAGGCACGGGAAAACTGATGAGTTACAAGCACAGTAGCTGCAGTTGTATACATAGTTCTGCAAGTAACTTTACAGACATACTTCAGGCAAACAGATTTTTTCACTACTTGAGAATTGTTTAAACTGCTTTAAATGACTAAAATAACTTTTTATTGTGGTGGTGGAAGATGAAAAGCGCTTTTGTGGGGTAACTATGGAAAAATCACATTACAGTCATGTAAATACTATTAAATCAAATTGCAGCAAATAATATTGGGGGAGGGGGGGATATTAAGAATTTCCTTTTCTCAGAGAAACAGGTAAAATTCTCCATCAAGGATCTTCTACCCCAGTGAAACTCACCCTAATTAGTTTAATTACACAATAATTATTATTTGCCTCATTCCTCTAAATCACAGTAATGATGGTACTGTCAGACTACGGACTAAACAACTCCTAGGAACTTCTTTCTAGACCTTTACTATGAGCTCAGATTAGAAATATATTTTTCTTGAAATCTTGAAAAATAATATTTCAATAAAATAAATGAAGATATCTGTAGAAATGTAGAATACCACAACTGTTGAATACCACTCACACTCTAACATGCAAGTGGATCATATTCTGTTGGATGGTAAAAATGATTTAATTTAAAAAAAAAATATGATTGTCATAGAGTCAAAATCAGGTTTTTTCTGGGCATCAACCAGTTGATGCATTTCACAGACATTTTGCCTAACATGAAGGATTTACACTTAGTTCTCTGTTGGTATAAATATGAGTCAGAGTAGTGAGTTGGGATACACATTGATATAGCACCATATAATGAAGAAATTGCTAGTAACTGATCATTGAGGGATTTTATTCACCAGTGAGGATTTACAAACAACATCAATCTTTGAACATTAAGCTCAAGCGCAGGGCTGGCCATTGGGAATCCTGGGTCTTGTGCTGTGAGAGTATGAGATTTAACATGTGTGGGTGTTATCACAAGGTGGTAAACTACCACCTGGACTACTTTTATTACATGTCTAGTTGTCAGCTCCTGCAGAAATGTAATCTCATCTCTAATGCTTTTCTACTGTTTTTCTCTACTGCACTGTGGTTCTTGATAGCTCTGTGTAGCAAAAGATTAGGGAAGGAAGAACTGGCTTTCAAGCAAAATAGCTGCTGACTACTGATGGACTAGCTTTGACGCAGGGTGTTCCCCTGACTTGATGTCTCTCTGCAATTAAAAAATAAGTATAAGGAACTCAATATCTGTTTGCTAATGCAAGACTGAGTGGAGCTTCTGACTGCCTTTTGCTGGGCCTGTTATATAGCAAAAGCTCCTCTACTAGTTTACAGAATGAAAGGTGTGTGTTATGCATGAGATCTGCTTATTTGCAAAATTGCCTCCACTAAAATATGTCTAAAGTATTTGTACTTGCTTATGCCAACAGAAAGTTAAATCCTCCCTTTGGAAATCTCTGAGGTCTAGGAGTAAGAGTGTCAACAGTTAGGAGGCATCCTGATCTTCATTTTCTCTGCATTCACTCCTGTCTTGCATTCTTTGTGTTTTGCACAACTTAGAGCTGTATTATCAAATACACATGTATATAGGTAGTGGCTGTATATTCCTTAAAATTAAATATTGACACAACCATACAACACAGAAGAGAGACTCTTGTGACAAATAAAATTACAATACAGAAAAACTACATCTAATGTTTCCCAGGGCTTAAAATATGAGGATTGCCTAAAGTATCTATTATCCAGGGTAGTCAGTGGGACCTTACTACTACTATGCACTTAAAAATAATAATTTTTGAATGCGTGTGTGATTACTGAAATATTTTCACAACTTGCAGTGACACTGCCTGAATTCGTAGCACTATTGACTAGGAAAATAACCTTTTGTATCACAGTGACCATTCTGTGGGCATAAGGGATTAACATTTTTATGAGTAATAAATTGCTTTCATGAAGGAACAGGTGGTTTCATAACATACATTGTAATTAGAGAGTCATTCAGATGCATTGACTGTATACAGCTGTGTTTTTCCCTTGTCTGATTTCTTTGACAGATACTTTAAATTATATTTTACAATGCACCTCCTACATTCATTATGATTCCCACTGACTACCAATGTATTTTTCATTGGTATTTACAATATATCCCAGGGGAATACTA
This sequence comes from Nettapus auritus, assembly GCA_011076525.1. Classification (NCBI taxonomy): domain Eukaryota; kingdom Metazoa; phylum Chordata; class Aves; order Anseriformes; family Anatidae; genus Nettapus; species Nettapus auritus. Next base: position 106,341,012 of record CM021766.1, on the reverse strand, counting down.
CAAATCCTGTAAGTAAAAAGTACCACAGTACAGTAAATAACCATTTTAATGACATCCATTATTTCCCCAAGATGTAATGTCTCAGGGGGCCTGAGTCAAGCAGAGACACTGATTAACCCTAAATCCTTTCCAAATCTGACTCCATGTGTTACATACCACTTCTTCCTTGCAGACATTTGGGATTGTTCTGTACTTAGCAAAGCTTCTCCACTCAAAAGCCCTTTAATTTTTGGTTTTATCTGGATGTCCTGTGAGAGTTTTCTGATTGATGATAGTCTGTTCAACCAGTGGACATTAGTGGAGTGAATTGTAGCTACTAGTGTTAGCTTTCAGAAAAGCTTAGGTTAACACTTATCTTTGGCTGTGATAATATTTCTTTTTATTGAAATCAGTTTGTCTAACTTTCTGCTATTTATATCAAATTTGAGATTAATGATACAATCTGTTTTTTTTGTTGTTGTTGTTGTTTTGTTGTTGTTGTTTGTGTGTGTGTGTGTGTTATGTTATTGCCTGCACACACCAGGTAGGAACTATGACAAATACTGCTCCAGAAAACTTTTTAGCAGTACCTAATTTTTGATAGCCTAGTTAGGGGAAGTAAACACACCGATTGCACTAGGAGACTTATGAGTCATTTATGAGAAGATAGTTTTAAAAGCACTTGAAAGAGATGGAAACCACTGAGGTAATAAAGATATAAAATCCAACTCCAATTTTTGGTATCATCCAAAGAACATCATAGCTGCATTATAACTAGGTTATATGTCACAGACATATCAGTGGATACAGAACAACCAGAGAACTCCAGTCACACCAAGAGAAAAAAAAAACAGAACTGAGGATGTTGACACATCATTCAGTGCTGTTCTGTGACTCATATTCTACCCCATGATACTTAATCACAATGAAATGCCATGAAGATGCACTGAAAAAGTGGGATGGTAGTTGATTTTCAGCAAATTTTCATTTTATTGGAAGCAAAACTTAAATATTGCATAAAAATCTAAAAAATAATAATCTGAGTTTCTCTAGAGAGACTGCTGAATCCATACATAAAATCAAGTAATGCTTTTAGACCTCCAAGTTGAAGTCTCATGTGAAATTCTTTCATATATCTGACAAACTTCTTGAGTGTCAAGTACATACCCTTTCTTGTTTCTGCATTTCTTCTCAAGATGTCACGGTTTTGATCGTCAACATGGGGGTCTGCATTGGAGAAAAGAGTGAAAGAAATCATGTGAATGTTATAATTCCTTGTCATCATTAATCAGTACACAGTCAAAATTATTCACAAAAGTTAGCAGCCTATCACTATCCTCTGATGTACAATTACTTAAGCAGTGATGCAGAAAGAGAGCAAAGAGGAAAATGCCAAAGAGAATAGAATGACACAACAGAGAAGAGCACTTTCTCCATTCCTTGGAGAAAAATTAAATTCTGGTTATGATGGAGCTTTCTCTGCATACATGGCAAAAAATTATTGTGGTGTCATGGACCAGAAGAGAATTTGTGGATTTTCTACCACTTGCATAGCCAGTACATTTAATGATCATAGAACTGACCCAGAAATATATTTCTTTTTATAAGCAGTTGCCAACAGGTTGTATTGGCATCAGTGGCAACACTGCTGATTTCCAAGCATACCAATAGTGCTTTTTAAGTCATTTGGAGGAGTGGAGAAGAGGGAATCTCCTTTCTACTTTTTTGTGAATTGATGGTGAAATAGAGGTGTTGGGGGTAACAATTTAAGTGTTACATGAGCTGTATTAATATTGCAATGGTACTTCTATACTTCAAAGAGTTTTGATCTTATTGACTGTCATTGCACTTCCAGGAATATGTTTTCCAAATATTTAATCTTTTAGGTGTATTGGTAGTTTGGCAAATAACAAGAGAGATTAAATTGAAATCCTGACAGGTACATCAGTATTAAAAAAAAAAAAAAAAAAAAAAATAATAAAAAAAAAAACTTGGTAATTAATACAGGTGGCAGATGATAAACTGGAAACTGGTAATAAAGAATCAAAATAGAAGTCTTACTAATGTTTAAGGTCACACTTGTTCCCACATGTAAGCAAAGTCACTGCAGGTATTGTGAACACTTTCAGTGACTAAGGCAGTATGTTTTTGCAGGACTGGGACATTGACTTCTTTCCAGGTTCTAAGGAGTGTAAGGAAAACAATTTTCTCTACAGAAAATTTTAAAAGGAAGTATATTTTGAGGTGAAATCTGAAAACAAATTAAACTAGATGCTGTTGTGGTTTTTGTTGTTGTTTTTTTGTTTGTTTGTTTGTTTCTTAATTGGTAGAATTGTTCAGTATTAGAAACCACCATTTTGCTTATAGAACACTAATTTCATTGATTGCTTTGAAATATAAAGCAAGATAAATGAATAAGTAGAAATAAATAATCCAAACTTTGAATTATTTACTATGAGCAGAAAAAAAAAAAAAAAAAAATCCCCAGGAGTGACTGGAAAAGTTGCTATCTGAAGGTTCAGCTCACTCAGTTAATAAGAGTTTCTGGTGATTTGGTGGATATTTGGAAGGAAATAGGTCTGGCATCAAGCCTGAAGGCATTTTTCTATCTTTGGCAGCTAGAAATGTGGCACATTTATTTACAAAGGAGGGAGGGAAAGGGAGACTGTTCAAGGAAAAAAGAGAGAGAAAGATAAACAATACATTTTCGGCATCTCTCAGCTTGAAATATAGTGAAGAACATAATGTCCCTGTAGCTACAGCAGGCTTCCTCATAAATTTTGGTGACATGCTGAATCCTTTAAGAAAAGGAATGGAAGTCATTAGACTTCTCATTAATGGCATAGCTCTTGGGTAAAAGTCCTAACAACTGCAAAAGCATGAAAAGACACCCTAGCAACTGCTAATCTTCCAAAAGATTTCCTGCTCCCCTGTTATTTCCATTGGATCTTTTCTTTATAAACAGAGAGATGCAGGACCTAAGTACATATTCTAAGCAAAAGTCTCAAGACTGTAACTTCTTTGCTGATACCTTTCAGTTCTCATTCAGTAACATGGTGGGTTTTGTCTTAATTACATTTGCAGACCTACAAAAACTATAAAACATGAAAAACAGAATGCTTTAGAAATTGTTTCTATGGTCTTTAAGTCAGTTTTTCTGATGCCTGTGACAGATGGTGAAAACTGAGATAACACCACAACTGCGTGAGGCAGAAGTAAATGTAGATCTAAAATGACTTAAAGTGCTTGCAAAGATTAATTACAGTAGAGGGATATGCATGCCATAGCTGGCACAGTCTCTCTGTATCATACGTAAGTATATTTGATTATATAAGTTCAAAAATAGCTTTTGTGCAGTGACTCAGATGCCTTTTTATTTTTGATATGCATTAACTTTCATAAATTCCTTTGATGTAAACCAAACCACTTTCTCTGCATCATCTGTATGACTTATTTGGATATTTTGTTGTAAAATGTAAGAAGGAGAATATGCTGCTCCATATACACTTTGACAAACTGGATCATTCTTTATGTGCTTGCTTACAAACAACATCCATGCCACAGCAGGATGAAAAACTAGTACATTTTAACAAGAAACAAGGACACCATTCTCCCACCTTCTGCATCAAAAAAGCAGGTAGGTTGCCTAGGAGAAGACTGCAGGTACAAAATATTCTATGGTAATGAAGGGTATGAATTTGTAATAAATCAGATGTTCTGGATTACTATGTAGTCATGTTCTCCTTCCTAAACGTAATGTACCTTATTCATTAGAAAGGAGGGACTGACAGATAATTTTGCATTTATAATATTTTAACAGTATGGACATTGGAACTAATTTTAGAATACATCCTGGGAAAGCAAAAGAAAGACCATTGGTTACCAATTAATAGCTTCCTATTTGGAAGAAAAACATCTATTTTGAATATAACAGGTATGGAAACTAATAGCAGTCTGAAGCAGTAGGAGGACATGAAATCTTTGGGACTAGCAAGAATGTTAACTTTGAAAAGCAACTGCTTTACTCTTAGTTTGTGTTTTCTTTTGCCCCTGCATGGTCAGCTTTTTGTTTCCCTCACCTCTGGGAAATGGGCCAAGCAATGGCATTATCTAAATTAAAATGAAAGAGCCTTGTGGAGATGAAATGATCCACTGCTGCTGCTTGGCCACAGCTCCTTTACATTGTTAACAGTGTTAGCCAGTCTTCACTGGAGAATGGGTATCTAGCATTTCTGGGTTTGGGGATGGGGGAAAAGGATGTTGTTCAGTTGTATATCTACTACATGAGACAGGAAGGGGCTAATCTCCTGGATATGGCCTAGTGGAACAATTTTTGAGATATGCAATTAACTGCTGTTGCCCCAGATTCTTCTCAGTTGTACCCATCCTTCTGGTCAGGATTTCAAAGAATGTAAGGTTAGTGTCCATACAGAGGGAAGACAGCTGAGTAAACTGCACTATTTTTTATTTATTTATTTTTTATTTTTTATTTTTTTTTTCCTGCTGTTATAGTTGCTAAAATGTAAGACTTGCAGTCAATCATATTATTGATGTGGGTTGAGGAAAAAACTAATAGTAGGATTATAAAGGTTGTAGAAAGACCACTTTCCAGTTAGTTTTCAGTGCATACAAATTCTCTACTGTTTTCTACTGTCCAATACCTATGATATTTCTCATGTTATTTTGCTTTTTAAGAGATAAAGATTTGTTTGTAGGTTGATGCATGATCTTTTTTCATCCATTTGTAGGGTTGCTTCCTATTTCTGAAGAGCACATGATTAAAATCCCTAATGAAATTATTGAATTAAACTGATGTACCATTTCTTGCAAACCTTCATATATTTTACTGCTAATACTTTTTATTTACATTCGACTTTAAGGATGCACACTATCTTGCACATAGTCAACTACTCTTACAACCAAAAAGTGATTATTTCTTATTTTTAAACAAAAATTCATTGTGTCCATTACTTTATCCTATCAATGGGCACCAACGAGAAGAGTTTTGGTCTATCTTCTTTACAACCCATCAGGTGTTTATAAACATTGATAGGATTCCCCAAGCCTTCTCTTCTCCAGGCTGAACACTCCCAGATCTCTCAGCCTTTCCTCATAGAAGACATGTTCCAGGAACTTCATTATATTTGAGGTTTGTTGAAGTGCTCACACCAATATAGCATCATAGAATCATAGAATGGCTTGAGTTGAAAGAGGCCTTAAAGATCACCTAGTTCCAATCCCCCTGCCATAGGCAGGGATGCCACCCACTAGATGAGGTTTCCCAGGGCTTCATCAAACCTGGCCTTGTACACCTCCAGGGATGGGGCATCCACAACTTCTTTGGTCAAATATGTCCATGACTTCTACTGGAGAACTCAGAACTAAGCCAAAAGTTGGCTTGTCATGTGCACCACATAGATAACTTCCTAGATTTTGTATTCATTTAAATAAAGATGATCTTTCTCCTTGTCCATGAGGGTATATATTTCTGAGGAGCAAGAGGGATGTTATTGCTGTACTGGACTCTGAATCAGAATGCAACGGGTATCTGAAGGCAAATGCTGCCTTTGACAAATGCTACAAAAATGCCAGCTCTTCTGGTCTGGAAGAAGGCTGGGAGAGGTAATAATGAAAGACTGGTCTAAAAAATTATGGGAGCAAACTTGGAACATTGCCCTAAAGCATTGTTCATCAGTAGTTAAACTGTAAGGAAAATAATTAAATAGAAAGGGGGGAGGGAGGGACTAGACAGAACAGAATTTTGATATCCCAGAATCACTTTACTGAACAGAAATGATGGAAGTGAGTCATTTGCTCACAATGACTCAAAGACATTTCATATCAAATCAAGGTCTGTAATCTCTCTGCCTAGTGTAAATTATATTTGAATGGCAATAGGAAGACAAATGCTATTTATAAAGATGAGTGAAATCAGTTAATATTCTGATTGGATAGTAAAAAAAAAAAAAAAAAAAAAAAAAAAAAGTCAAAGATGTAGATTAATCTCTGCAAATTTACACAGCCTTTCAGTTTAATGCCATGGAATACCATGTGCCAGTAGTTTGAGATATAGAAACCATAGGTCTGTTTACATGCTGTTTGTGCCTGCAGTGAAATTAACATGTCTGGAGGATATAGGTACTAGCTTGCTACCAAATTAGAAAAGTAGTTTTTACTCATTTTCAATACTATTTAAGAACTCAGCTAAGTACCTTCCACATGGGTAAGCCTATTGATTCACATTGTAGGAATTTTCACACAGACAAAAGAACGCTTACTGGAATTGTCTTTTCCCAGTAAGATTAAAAAGAAATGCATAGATTTAGTTATTTCTTCTTATTGCTGTGCTGGTGGTAATGTACCTTTACTCAGGTACAGAAGTACAATAGGAGTACAATTAAATTCTTGCACCTTGATTTTGTTGATTGATCTTTGATACAAATTTACAGGAATTGTGCCTGGGTGCAATGTCTCATTTACTTATTACTGTCACTGCTGTTTTGTTGTTGTTGTTGTTGTTGTTGTTGTTTTGGTTTTGGTTTGGTTTTTGCTTTTGGTTTGGTTTCCAAAGTGAAAAGGTAGGAGAGACAGACACAAACGTATTTCACTACAAGCTGAGAGAACTTAGTGAGCAGAGAGAGGACTATTGCTCTAAGCTCTTGACCGTGTTTTCAGTACAACACTTTCTTTCTGGATGATTCAATTTTCCCCTCAAATCCTGTTATTTTGATATCTGAGACTTTCCATCTCAGCAAACTCTTTAAGAGAATAAACTTTTCTCCAGTTCTTTGTTTTTTTTTTTTTTTTTTTTTAAGAGAGTGGGAACTCAGTGATAGGAGCCAAAATCTGGGAAGCTCATCTCAAATTCTGCTAATTCTGCTTCATTATTAGAATAAGTGGAAGTAAAACCTCGAGGAAGAAAAAATGAAAATGAAAAAATTGTGAAATTTGCTTTTTTTTTTTTTTTTTTTTTTTTTCTTTTTTTTTTCTTTTTGTTGTTCCCACCCTGGAGTGTCAATTAGGAGAGTATGGTTTTGTCCAAATCACTTTTTACATAAGGGCTAATAAACAGACCCATCCAAGTTCATCAGTTTAGGATATGGTCCAGAGCAGGTGAATTGGCATTAAGCCTCAAATGAAGTATATTAATTTTGTACATTTGCAATTTTAAGCTAGTTAATCAAATATCAAAATTTATTTTTACATATCTATATATGATATTATTCAGATATCCAAGTGCGCTCATCACTTCTTCCTTCCCCCTTTGGCATAAAAGGCCTGCCAGATCATACCAAAGATCTTGCTTCTAGCTATATATTTCTAGGAATCAGAGTAAACAAACTGTGTTACTTCCACTAAACATTTCTTGTCTCCTGTGTTATCTTGTCTTTCTATGTGACTAATTGTATTTACCTATATAAATGCTGAAGCAATACTTTTGTTCTGCTACACTTCATTACAGAGTGAAAGGGACTGTGCATGGTTCAGTCTCTAAGGATTAGCATCTTAAATAAGCCTATAGCTATTATGCCTGGGTCAGAACCTTTCCATTGCATAAACAATACTATTATTGCTTTCAGAAAAAAAAAAAAAAAAAAAAAAGTGAAGCAAGAGTAAAACCTTCAAAATCAACTTTTTTAAAGCAGTTTATCTTATCTGTTTTCATTTTTTTGTTTGGTTGGTTTTTTGTTTTGTTTGTTTGTTTTTTCTTTCATCCATACTATCTCATGCTTTAAAGGATGGTGGGATTTTTCTTTCTCTCTTTTCTTTTTTCTTTTTTTTTTTTTTAATTTTATGCAAAGAGTTGATAGAGGTGCTGTAAGAGTGGTCTTAAAACATTTTGGGTTTTAACACTTCTTATAAAAAGGTAGATTTCTCTTGTCCCTGTATGGTTCAGAAAATACTGCTTGTGGATTAACTCTATTGCTCTCCAGCTTAAGTGGAAGTAACTCTGGAACAGTGTTAAATCTTGCCTGCAAAGATTTATGTAAATGTTATTTAATTTGGAATTATTCAAAATACACGTTTTTACTCTGACAATAACTATTCCATTGCAATGAAATAATTTAAATAAAGGTCATTAGATGTTACATTTTCAACAGCTTTGAGTTTTTAGGCCATGTATATGGTATACCAAATTTTGATAAAATCCCATGACAGAAATTCTTTATTTTGATGTAGAGAAATACTTAGCAAAAATTGTTGAGGCAAATTAGATTTGGCCATTAAAGTACCTTTGCTTTTATTTAAAAGTCTATACTTTCCTGGATACCGAATATTGTACAGACCAGTGGTAAGACCCAATGGAACAGTATGGAGCTCTGACAGGGGAGGTTCAGGCTGGGAGAAGGTTCAGGAGAATCTTCTTCACTGAGAAGGTGGTCGGGCACTGGAACAGGCTCCCCATGGCAATGGTCATGGCACCAAATCTACTAGAGTTCAAGAAATATCTAGAAAAAGCTCTCACACTTTTTTTTTTTTTTTTTGTGGTCCTGTGCACATCTAGAATTTAATAATACTTGTAGATCATTTCCAAATTGGGATATGCTATGATTCTATAATACTATGATTCAATAATCTTTAACAAAAGAGAATGTATTTTGTTTCTGTTATGTCCAGAGTTACTTTCTATGTTATACCAGAAAAAACATACTGTTCTTGATACATAGAATAACTCATCATTAGGATCACCATAATCAGTAAAAAGGTCTACTCTGCCAAGATGGCATCATTAAACTTCTTTTCAAATTTCTGGAAGACCTCACACAAATCTAGGAAGCCTCTAAGGAAGTCTCGCATATAGTCATACAATATAACTGCAGTGTAGTAAGAATGCAACATCCTAAGAGCACGGGTGCCATGTTTTATATTCTGTCTGACCTTATAGCTCTGACTAAACTTCTGTTGTTCCAAGTACTTTGTGTCTGTGTGATCAGTTCATTACCAAATTCTGATCTGCAAGGATTAAATTACTGCCATCTGAGTACTTGTTTAGAGACTGTGGCATGAGTTAATAGAAAAGTGAATTAGACTGATGGGCAGGTGCTCCTTATTGAACTGCAACTAATCTATTGATTCTCTTTAGCAGAGAGAAGTCAGCATGGAAGCCAATCCCATAGTATCAGCATGCCATCAAGTCATGTCTGTGTTAGGGCAAGTCACTCCACCATCCCTTTTATAGTGTCTTGCATTCATATGAAGGACAGCACCCTGGTCCAAAAGGCTACAGAAACTGGTCAAATATGGGGTAGAGTCAGAAGAGTAGGTTTTCAGTTCTGCACCAGTCTTGCCATTTGTCAACTGCAAGGCCGCTCAAAGGGACCTGTAACAGCCGTGAACAAAGCATGTCTTGATTTGCCTAATATTCCCTTTTTCCCTTCTCCTGCACTGAGCACAAACTCATTTTACTCTTTTGCTAATAGCTCTGGATTTGCTATTTTACACCATCATTTGGTAATTCATCCTAGCTAAGCCTGAAACCCCTCTTTCAATGTACTTTGATGTTATTCACCCAGTCAGAATTTCTGATTTTTCTCTTTTAATTTGGTAGTTTCTTCTGCTGTAGTCTTATTAGTTTTAGACAACTTTAGGTTTTGCCAACTGTTCTTTTCAATTTTGTTCAAAGTCCAGCAGTCTGTCACATTTTTTCCTTGGTGGTTTGACCTCAGGCTGGGGCTCACCATCTGTCTGTGTACCTGAAGTGAGTGATTTCAATTTGGTTACAGATAATTCCTTCTGTACAATCCGATGACTGGTACTCAGCCTAATAAAGCCTAGTTTTATTCACCAGTTTTCCCATGCTTGTATATTGTACCTCCATTGGTAATATTGTGACAGTGTCTGCAGCCTGGCAGCCTGGGTAGATGAAGAAAATGTTGATCTCAGAACTGAAGAATTCAGCTGTCCTGTTACAGGAAGATAATAAGCATTTCTCATTTGGATTGTTCTGAAAAGGAACAGATACTTTCCAGTGTATGGTCCACAGCTGTGTTCTTTGCTGCCTTCTCCATCTTGGTACATACACAGTTGATTGCTAAAGATTACTGCATTGTAAATTAGAATTAAGAAGCTAAGGGAGTTAGTTACTGCTGTAGTGATGGAGGGGTCTGTTGCATCTCAATTTTATATACCTAGGATAGTGAAAGCTCATCTTTCTCCCAGTCCTTTGTGTGTCCTGTAGAAATGTTGGAATTACAGCAGTGAACCCAACCTAAGATCCACCCAGTTTACTGTCTTGTGTGTCTAAAAGTTTCAGATAACAGATGCTTCAAAGAAATTGCTGACTGAGATGAATATGATGAATGTCTTCAGATACTTTCAAGCCTTACACCAGAAAACCTCTTTCCAGACTCTAGGTGACCATTTCTGCATGCTTCTCACTGTTAGGCCCTTTTTTGCTACTTCACATCTTTCTGGGATGGGCACACTAGATTTGACAGAAGTATCCCATGAACTGGCTGATGCATTATCATGTATAGAGAGAATATTTTCTTATTTTTTCTCGATATGCATCTATGAACAGCATCACTTGAAGGTTTAGTATTTCAGTCAGTCTTTCCATGGTACACGTAGCAGAACGTTAACTAAAATTCCTAACAAATCCTATCTTTGAGGTTTGTGATAATCTTCATATTTGTCTCTGAACTTATAGTTCATCAGTGTCCTGAAGTTGTTCTTGCACCTATTTTTCACAGCAGTTCTATCCTGGATGTATGCCTTAAATGAACTGTCCACAGCAACAACTTTCTTCTACTTGTAGGAAAAGCCAGGAGGAAAAAAAAAATCTCTCTCTCTCACACACACACACACACACAAAATAAATAAATAAATAAATAAATAAAATAAAGTATTATTGCTTAGATATGTTTCAGAAGCTGTGAAGCTGTGATAGGACTGTAATGAAAAAAAAAAAAAAAAAAAATTCCACTGCTGTGACTTGTCTTATTTCTAGTCATTATTCTTCAGTGCTTTGAGCACTGATAATCACTACTTGACCTCTATAGAAATGAACGCATTTGAGTCTGGGTGAGAATATCTTTGCAGTGCATTGGCACAGTGTCTTGCTGCTGACTGTCATGGAAGAAGTGAGTGTAGAGGCACAGTCTAACACAGTGTTTTGGTTTTCACTGTAGTCGTGCTTTTCACCTATGCCAATTCATCAGAAACAGGTTTAAAGAGGGGAAGGGAGAACTTTTCCTGAACTGTTACATTCCCCAGTACTATAGAAACAGGTAAGGGCTTTTGTTCCTAAGGACTTGGTTTGTAACAAAAGCTGTTGTGTAACTTTCTGAGAGTTTAAAGTAAAAATTACTTCTAACAAAGTCCTGTCTCTCATTAGCACAATGAAGAGTTGTTTGTACAAATATTTGATTTTTCCATTAGCACTGACAAAGACTAAGAAGTAAACTAATCCTTCTTGCCAAACAAGACAGGCAAATAATTTGCTACCCTTATTAGCAGAGCACACTAAGAAAACAGTGAGCAAAAAGGCAAGCTGGACTCATTTTGAGGAAAAAAAAAAAAAAAAATGTTTCTAGAAGGAAGTTTTTCTATTCAAATAAAATTCCCAGATTACTGTAAAGCTGGCAGACTAACATTTCTTTACATACAGAAGGTAATGCTCCTTGATTTGATAAGGTTTAAACTTTCCATTATGACCAGAGTGAGAGCTAATTAATTTTAGAAGAGAGCTAATTAATTTAGGACTTAATTAAAAATTAACCTGCTTTAAGAACTACTGAGAAAATTACTGCAAATCATGATCCAGCTTAAAATGGGCACAGCTACATTTGCACACTAGCTTGGCACAAACACGTTTCAGATTGAAGTAGGTGGAAGTCTTCTCCCTGGTTTAGTAATGAGTTCATGCTCTAGTAGACTGCGTTACTTTACATCCTAATCTTGCAATTTTCCTAAATACCATTAATGTATCCATGCCCTCCCAATTGTCGTATATTTACCCTCATCTTCTGCATCACCAGAACTATCAGTCTCATTAATATATCACACACAGGGAGGGACAGACCAATCCTCTCTATCCTACTAGTTAGAGTGTTCACCTCAGGATGTGGGAGAATCCAGGGTCAGCCACTGCTGTTCATGGTTTTGTAATGGCATTGAACAGCTCCAGCTGTGGGTACTGAGAAAAAACAGGGATGCATCCCAAATCTCACATGCATAACTTAAACACTGAACTGCTCTGAAACTGAGTGCTTTACTTTGTCCATTTTTACAGTTAAAACTAACAATAAATGTTTTGATGGTGTCCTAATAGGAGAGGGATTTTAAAATAAGAGAATGAATTGGGAAAATCCACTAATCTTTGAGGATTCTGGAAAGATGTCAGCTCCATCAACTGAAGCCTTCTGTATTTTCTTGCACATTGTTTCTCAGGAACACAAATCTGTCTCTTTTCTAAGGAAAAAGAATGATGTGATCATTGCAAATCTTAAGGATCTGCAGAGATTTCTTTGTATCTCAAGGAATTTGGTTTAAAAATAGAAGGTCCTCAGTAATCTCTAGAACTAAAGCCTAAAGCTACACAAATGCAACAAATAATTATTAATGAGGAAATCTTGTGCTTTTCAACAGCAGCTAAGCATTGGGCTGGTTTTTTTTTGTTGTTGTTGTTTTTCTCTTTTCTTTTTCCTTAGCAAACAGTAAATTCACTAATGCATGCAGTTCTAAGAGATTGTGTAGGCAAATACATTTGACCCAAAATAAATTAAAAAAAAAAAAAAAAAAAAAAAAAAGCGGAAAAGAGGGTATTTGAAATAGTTCATGTGTTTTAATATCTGAAAACCTGAAATATTTTTGACATTTTAAAATGAAATAGTTGCTCTTCTCATGTTGAAATGGTCTTTTCTCTTAAAATAATTAACTTTAAATGGTAGTAATTAAGAAAAAATGTAAACATGACACGAATTCAAACACTTTTCCTCAAACAATCTCTCAACTTTAACTTGATCTCAGTTATTCTTTCTTTCTTGGGTAGTTTTCATTTTCCCTGAAACTCCTTTTTCTTCTCCTTTTCTCTGACCCCACTCACAATTCAACCAAATGAAAAAGGACTCTTGGCAATCAAACTGCTTGCCTTAGTATGGATAAAAATTGAAGAAATTAGATTAGTATCTCCATGAGCATTTTCAGAGTTCAGTCAGTTGTGAGTTCTATTCATGGGGAAAATGAAATATTTGGAGGATGTAGGACTGTAGAAGAAATGTATATATTTATTTTTAGCTTTAAAATCCCTAACACAAAAACACTACTTTCAAGGAAAAAAATTCCCAATAAGTTTTTCCTAGGTCTGCTTAAAATAACTCGTTTTCCCTTTAATTTCCTTTTCCTTATTTTACTGTGAGGTTCTGGGCCACATCAAGCCCCGATGGGCTTGATTTTAAAGGGAAAATAGGGAAGGTGTTAGCTCCTTAGGGTATCGTCATCCTGGAGGATGAGGAATACAGTAATGGGTTCTGAAAACATTATTCTAGTTGAATGCCCCAGCATTAATTTAAAATTGTTATATTGAACCTGAAATATACTTCCACTTCTTACATTCCCTCCCTACGCCCCTTATCCTTCAGAATTTTATTGCACTTGGAAGAACTCACCTCCTCCTGGTCCCTTTCATGTGTTGGGTTGTGTATGAGCCTTAGCAAGGGGACTTTAAAGAAGGTCTTCCAAAATGTTTCAGTTCTGTATGCTGTGTCATTGACTTCCAAACCATTTTATTTACAGATTCAATAAATAAAATGTTTATCACAAGGTGAAATTTAGATTCTATTTTAGAAAATCAATAAATGATACTAATACTTGATATGTTAAATTTTTATTTGTTGACCACGCAATGAGTGATTATTTAGATGTTGTATCATATGCTAAAAATTAACTTATTTGTTTTCAGATTTATTGCTTTTATTTATGCATTTCAGTTTTATATTAAAATTATTATATATATAATTTGTCCATATATGATTACACATTGGTAGTATTTATGTCTACTAAAGTGGATTGAATTCATGCCTTAAACATTTGCATACTTGTGTAGTCAATAAAATAAAATATGGTGAATAAATAAATAATGTGAGTTACCCAACAAGTTTGATTGAAATTTATTGCAAAGAACAACTTGAATTCAGTCCTTTCTATTAAAAAACAAAACATTGTCACAAAGTAATGTATCACACAGTGATGCATAAAGAATTACAGGAAATAACAATCTATTGCCAATAGAATAACATAAACTGAAAGCAGCTTAACTCTATTGATTTTTTCTTCGTTACAGCTGATATTTTATTAAGGAAAAAAAAAATGACTGTGATTTTTGGACTTATGAATCCAAAGTAATGACATATATATTTACCATAGCTTTAGGTTTAGTGTAGCTAAGAATAATATTAACAGAGAAAATGTAGCAGCAGAACCTTTAGCTCTAATAGCTGCCTGACAGTCAAAATAGGTACATGGAGTTTCTGGTAGGCTTGAATTACTTGCACTACAGTATGACTGACCTACGTTCACTTAAAATCTTAGAATCTTAAAATGCCACGTGGTTGCACAGAAGATCATTGTGCTGGAATACATTTGCCAGACCAAATGAACCATTCTTTAGTAATATTCATTGGTGAGATGTCATCCCATTTGATGTTTCAAGAGGCACTTCAAGAAGATGTACACCAATTGGACTTCACCAAGAAAAGCAACAGTAATTTGTATACGGGTACAGAAAGCATATTCTTTAAGAAAATAGAAAGAACTGCAGCTGTTTAGTAAAAGAATGAAGAATCTGAAGGAAGTAACAACAGGCTTCGAATATGAAAAAGCTGTAACAAAGGAAATAATCTACTATGGATGCCCAAAATGGGTAGATGCAATATGTAATAGGTTTAAAGGCCCATGTTAAATGTGGGGAAAACTTTTCACTTGTTAAATGAGGCAGTGAAAGAGACTGTACAGTAAGCCTGAAAGGTCTCCATCACAGAAGGTCTTTGAGAGCAGGTAACAAGGGAAAAAGGCAGGACTGATCCTTTCTCAGGGATAGAAGATCGCCTTTCAAAAGCCCGTCCAGATGCCTTCATTTCTTTTTATTACATTTTATGTTATTACATTTTATGTTATTATTTTATTTTATTTTATTTTATTATTATTATAATTCTTTTGTTTTATTAGCCTTTGAAGATCCTTTGTTTTGTATTTTCTAAACAAGACACACATTCATCATTTAAGTTAGCCTTTCCAGTTTATGGTTTTCTTTTAGGGAGGAAGGTGTTAGTCCAGGTTCTGACAGTGTTCATATCCTTTGTATTTACATCTTCACTTCTATTCATAGGAAGTATACGAGGTAGAGAGACTGGTGTATTAAGGATGGTACCTTCACTGATGAGTCTGTTGACTTAGAATCATCTGTTGACTTGTAAATTTAATTAGAAATCTATGAACAGTATCATCTCCATGGGAGGGGGTCTGGATTTACAATTTCAACTTCTTTTGAACTTCTGATTGAACAGAGTTTAGTGCTAAATTACTAATAAAAAGTATTTGTCTTCCATAAACTGTTAAATGTATCTAGTTCCATATTGAAAACTAAAACTGCAGTAGACTTACCAACTCTTGATTCTCTACTTTTTGCAAAAGAAGAAAAATGGTAAGAATGTATCTATCTGATTTTTATCTATACTTACTATTAATAGAGACAAGAGGGTCCATTTATTACTGGATTTAAATTAGTCCAGTATAAGCCAAAATAGCCCCCAAATAAAGATAAATGGATCAAAGAAAAAAAAAAAATCTTATTAGCCATTCCTTACAAGTTGATATAAACTGATCAGATTTTAGACCAGGGCCTGGTTGTTACTATATTGTTGTACTCTAGATTCCTCTCTTTTTATGTTAAATACCTTGCTGCTCCACCTATTTACTTGTTTGATTTATGTGACTTTTAGATTAATACATTACTTTCAAAAATAATGGCCAGAGAAAATTTTCAGGCTATAAACAAGAAAATCCTAACTTAGTGTTCGGAAAGTGCAACAGTTAGTAATCACTTTCTTATGTAATTAAGTAAAACTAAGGGGTAATTACTTTATCTTATTCAAACAAGGTTCTGCACTTTATTATAGCTGGCAGTAAATGTTCTTATTGTTCAATGTTTATATATCATCAGAGACAATGTCCTACAGATTGCAATCAAGATTCCTGATAATTTTTGTTGCCTATCTGCCAGAAAAGAAAAGGAAAAAAGGGGGGAGGGAGAGGAGGAAGAACTATTGTATCTCAGAGGCAGACATTAAAAAATCTAACCCAGCAATTTCAGTTGATACAATTTTGCTTTTCTATTATAGCATAAACTGTTCTAGCTATACAAAAGCAGCTTTCAGGTGCTCTTGTATAATGACAGGTAATTACCACTTTGGATCACAGGGCCAAGCTGATATCCAGAGATTCTGAGGGTGCTTGAATTTGCAACTGCTGTCTGATTCATGGGAAATAGGTACAGGAAGATAAGTACATACTCAGAGTATTGACAGATAGGTGCTTCTACAATCCTCTCTATGCTCCCTGTATTTTCTTCAGCCACTTTGATTGCCACTTGGCTCCCCTTCTCCCAAATCCCTGGCTAATCTCTTCTATATAGGTTCTTTTTCCACCCTTATCACTGTAGCATCCAAGCAGCTGCCAGTAGCGCATTAAGCAACACACTAAGATGTCACATGTGTCTCATGTTCTCTTTCATCCGCTTTCCAAAGGAAAAAAGAACCTATGTGGATGACAAAGTGTTGTATTACGGGTTCCCCTTCCTCCTCCCTCTCCCCCTGATAACACATATTCTAGAAGGTTTGAGAAATCCAAGAAAACAAAGAGCAAAAACCTAATGTGGAAAAATTAACAACAACAAAAATACATATATATATATAGGTAAAAGGAAGGAACGGTCACGCAGGCTATGAATTGTTGCAGCTAGTTTCCTAAGGATCGATGGCCTCCTTCCACCCTTTCCACCAGTAGGAAACAGAATTTCTTTCCAGACAAGGATGACTGGAGCCTTCCTTTCTGGCTTTCTGTGAGCCAAAGTAAATCCTTTAACATGTTTATGTTAACAAAAGTAACTGATGCAAGGCATTTGCACTGTGACATTCAGAAGCCCAGTAAGGTTTCTGCTGTATGCTGGCCAAATACAGGTATTCAATAGTGAAAACTGAAGCTCCCAAGTATGAAACTTTAAATGATGTTTTAGATATTTTGCTTCAATGTAATTTTTAAAAATATCTAAATACACTTTAGTCATGTATTTCAGCTATTTTTTACAACTGCAATACTAACCAAAAAAAAAAAAAAAAAAAAAATAGAATCAATAAAAGGTTGCATAACCACTGAATTCAAGGAATTCAGACTATGAGATCAGCTACTAGTCCATGAAAATGTTACATGCTACATATATGCCAATGTATTTTTGTGTAAATAAATCTCTGTGTACTTTGGATCTGTAGTATGAAGCAAAATAGTATTCCTACTTTAGACTTAAGTTTCAAATCACATCCCGCATCTAGCTTCTGCCTGACACACATTTGTGGTGGTTTTAGTCGGGTGGGCAGCCGAGTTCCACCACAACCGCTCTCTCACTCCCCCTCCTCAAAGAGGAGCGAGGAGAAAATACGATGAAAGGGGCTCAAGGGTTGAGATAAGGACTAGGAGATCGCGCAATAATTATCGTGATGGGCAAAACAGACTCAGCATAGAGAGATAGTAAGATTTATTGCTTATTACTAACAAGCTAGAGAAGTGAGAAACAAAGGAAAGAAACCAAAAGCACCTTCCCCCCCATCCACCCTCTTCCACCTCCTCCCCCCGAGCGGCGCAGGGGAACGGGGGAATGGGGGTCATGGTCAGTCTACAGCACTTCTTCTCTGCCGCTCCTTCTCGGTCACTCTTGTCCCCTGTGCTGTGGGGTCCCTCCCACGGGATGCAGTCCTTGCCGAACTGATCCAGCGTGGGCTGTCCACAGGCAGCAGCTCTTCAAGAACTGCTCCATATATGGGTCCGTACCACGGGGTCCATCCCTTGGGAGCAAACTGCTCCAACCTGGGTCCCCCATGGGCAGCAGCTCCTGCCGAGTCACCTGCTCCTGCGTGGTCTCCTCTTCACGGGCTGCAGGTCCGGCCCGGAATCTGCTCCGGCAGGGGTCTTCCACAGGCTGCAGTCTCCTTCGGGGCACAGGCTCCACCGTGGTCTCCTCCACGGGCTGCAGCGTGGAACCCTGCTCCACTGTGGTACTCCATGGGCTGCAGGGGGACATCCTGCTTCACCATGGTCCTCACCACAGGCCGCAGGGGACTTCTGCTCCGGCGCCTGGAGCACCTCTCCCCCTCCTTCTTCACTGACCTTGGTGCCTGCAAGGCTGTTTCTCACTCCTCTCACCCTCCTAGCTGCTGAGTGGCGCAGCGTTTTTTCCCTGTCTTAAATATGCTCTCACAGAGGCGCAAAACAACATCGCTTATTGGCTCAGCTCTGGTCAGCAGTGGGGCCCTTACCAAACATGGGGCAGCTTCTAGATCCTTCTCACAGAAGCCACCCCTATGGCCCCCCTCCTACCAAAACCTTGCCACATAAACCCACTACAACATTGGGTTTTCCTACCCATGCAAAAGAGCCCTCTCAAAATTTCCTTCATTCCTCTGGGTCTGTGACTACTTTCAGGAATGATGAGATTGACTGCTGGGACAGACTGTCCAATCATTGAAATTATGTCTTTAATTGCTATATCATGTTTATTCCTGCTCTAGTTATAGGATGAATTTCACTCTCTTCTCTCTGGTACAGACAGCTTCATTATCAGTAGCATAAGAGATCTTTCATTCGATGAGGGGACAGGATTTAAGAAAATCGTGTGTGACTACAGGGCTAGTGAAGGATAGATTAACCTACAGGACTGTGGATCTATCAACCACTGCACCTAAAGACAGCTAACACAGGAGACTTGTAGCAGTCTCCAGGTTGAAGTAGTAGCTAACTTGTGGTTAATGACTTTGAGAAATTCCACAACGATCACTATCTGACAGTCTGCAACTTTAAATAAAAATCAGTAAAAATAGATACCTTTGTTATTTCTGTGGATTAGCACCCGTCATAATTAAGTTTATACTCTAACACCTTAGCAAATACTGAAAATACTTTCATTATATTTGTTTCTGTTATTCATAGTGAGTTAAGCTTAAACTTTAGGTAGGACAATGTTCTCTCATAGCTTTAAGGAATTTAATTTTAAGCATTTAGGTGTAGGGAAGTTGGCCCTATGAAGAACAACAAAATGTGTTTCTTAAAGACTATCATAATTGGTTTAAAAGGAGGAGCTAGCATTTGTACAATTATTCATATGTTATAAAGCTACAACATCACACAGTCACTGATCTATTTTCATTTATTTATTTTTTAATAGCCTATGACATTCCTGAAGTACAGGTAAAGTTTCAAAAATATTTGACGGCTTTAACAGACTTCTGAGAAGAGTAATTGCACAATTTCCTTTCTCCACACATCATTGCCTCTAAGCAAATGGAGAAGATGACCTCTTTCGTCTATGATTCCCTTAGGGATCTATTCTGTTCATGAGGATTTCAGGAAGAAACCATCTTTTGAGTGAAAAATACTTATTAGTTTTTAACATACACCAATTCACTTTCAACTATTTTTGCATTCATCTTTAAGATTAACATTTATGACTAGAAGTAGGAAATAGAAAACTGTGAAATGTACTGAGTAGCAATACAAAGCTTCTGTCTCTAGAATAAGCTTCACTGAATATGAAGTATTTCTCTACCATTTGATAGCTCACACAAATAGTCTTTAACAAGAGAGCCTCTCAAGATACAGAAGCCAACACAGAGTTGAGTTTAAGAGTTGAATAAAGCTGCCACATGTAATTCATAACTCCTAACAAAGATGATTGAACTAGAGTTCATAAGCATTAAACTTGTTTTACATTTCTTTCAGTTACTTAAGTTAATACAATCAATTGTGTTGAAGATCCCATTTTATTGTAGCAGTAAGTTTATCACACCCTTATGAAAATAATATTATGAAGGATTTGGGTCATGCAAACATAGAGACGTAAGATATGTCACAGGCCTCAGTTCTCCAAAAGATCAAACACATTATTTTACTGTCTATGACTAAAGCAATGACAGAAGAAGAAGGGGAAAAAAAAAAAAAAAAAAAAAAAAGAGGATGGATGATTAAAGACACCTGGAAATAAAATTAAGTCCTTCTTGTTCAGAAAATGACTGCAACAGCAACAAGGTTATTCTTCAGAATTCCTAACCTCAATAGCATAGTAAGTATGCAGAAACAAAACTAAATTAGAGGAGGAATATGTGTGAAAAAGGTAATGACAAGGGTTGGCAAAATAAGAGAAATGGTAATTCTTTATAAAGTAGTATTTCAAGTCCAGAAATAAGGCATTTACAGTATCTTTTTCTAGAACAATTGTTAAAAACACTTAAAATATATATCAGTCTCAGTGAAAGCACCTTTATGTTTGATAAATTGCAGACTGATATTTTGTGCCTTTTCTATATTTTATATCCTATTACATTAATTCTCAATCTGTGTCAAAATCTAATGATATGAAATATTTTCCAATATTTCATATGCACACTAGTGTAACTGTGTCAATCAAGTTTTTTGGATTTGCCATATATTGGAATTTTCCATACTGGAGTTCTCTAATTTTTTTCAGTGTAGGTTTGCACCAGGAAATTAGAGGACGACATTAAGCCTTTGTTTAAGCATGGAGTTCTTGATGTTGTTAGGCACAATCATTCCTCTGTGGTCACTCATGAAAAATCAAAAACAATATATCAGAGTGGACATCATTGGTAGTTATACTCTTACGTGTGATATATGTTACAAAGTTTTTTGTTTAAAATAGCAGTGCTATTTCTGGGTTTCACTAAGGTAGCTAACACATTTACATCATGATTTTTTACACTTATAGGACATAAATACAGTTCCACAATTCAGTCTAACTAGTTAAAATTCAATACAGAACATTGGCTTAGGGAGAATGTTATTTTAGAAAAAGCTAAATGAATCAATCTATTTTTTTTTACACATAGTATTAAAAGAGAAAAAATGTCCCTGAAGTAGCCTTGTTTTGTGACAATCTCATCTTCAGCTTCCCTTTTCACTATCTTAATTACAATGGCTCTGAATTAAATCAGCTGAAATGAACTAATTAAGCATGTTAGCACCTTTGCTTCCATATGACAAAACGAAGGTCCTCTTGTCCTTGCCTTTGTTAGTTAGGGGATTCCTTAATATACTTTGCAACTATGAAATGTTTTTCTTACTATTTTTATTTCTTCAAGGCTTTGCAGATGCTATTGTCAATTATCCTCATACATTTAACAAACTATAGATCAATTGTTATAATTTATTTTTCAAATAAAATTCTTTTTTGGACATACTTTGTTAATCATCAGGTCAATATTTTAAATGTTCCAAGACTTCTCTTCTGTGTTCCCCCACTCAGCTCTGCATGGCTGGTGAGTTTTCAGGCTTTCTGGGATACAAGTGAAATTTGATCAGTTTGGCTTGTATTTCTAATTTACCAGTCTACACTTTCCTATACTAACTATACTAACTTGTATTCAGTTAGAAATTTTACCAAAACTCATCCACATTTCGAGCAAGTAAACAAACATAAGTTTTCTCCAGGTTTTCCTGTAAGTCACGTGTCATCCTGTTCCAAGTACATACGGGATATAACAGAAGGGCACTTAAAGTAGACTGGTAACTTGGTTTGTTGGGTCTTTTCATAAGAGTGATTTTGACCTAGAGCAAATGCTGAATAGGGCTTCACTGGATATCACATATCATCTTACAATAATAATTTGTTATAATAATAATAATGAGAAAAATATTTATTTTCAAACCTTTAATTTCTCTGTTTCTGTTTTTAGCCCAATCTCCTGTGGACTATGAACCTACTTCACTTCTGCATACATTCTTTCACTTGTTGCCTCCTGAACCTATCTACCTCATCAACCTGTATTGTGTACCTCAATCTACCTATCATTTGCTAAACCTACTCCAGTTTCTACCTATAGTCCTAAGCTTCAAGATGTTTGTGTTGTAACTTTCAGATACTTCTGTCCCTGATAACCTCAGCTTTTGCACCTTTCCTTCTAGTCACAGAAGGAACTTCTGAACACAGAAGAATGCACAGAATTTATATTGTCATATTCTTTGACCTGCCTTTTTGATGATCTTTTCTTTCCTGTTTTGTTTTGTTTCTTTGTGTTTTTTTTTTGTTTGTTTGTTTGTTTTGTTTTGTTTTTTTCAGCCTTTGCTAATACGGGATTCTGTTCTGAAAATCTTGTACTAATAAAGTGCCCCGGAAGATGCATCATAAAACTTTACATAAAACTTAGTCACCAGCTGTCCTTATCTAGGGGAACCCCATTGCTTGATGATTTTTTGTGGTTGATGGGTTACAACATGTTTTGTATGGCTTCCAGCTTAAAAAGTTTTCCAGAAGTAATATCTAGCCATGGCTTTCCTACATGGATTTTTTGTGTGTGTGAAATGTTTTGCCTGAGATGAATTGAGCAAACACAAGTCTGCATGAAAATTAATGGAAGCAATAGAGCTTCAAGTGGCAGTATTTCTGTCTTTGCCCTAGCTTCAAGCTTATATTTCTGTTTAGAAAATACATTCAATGAGTCACTAGATATGTTAATGATTACAGGATTTACCCTACAGGGAAGATACCCTTGCTCTTTTATGATACTATGACTTGGATTCTATGGAGAGGATATTTTTGCTGCGTGACATGTATTTTAAATTGTATGTGTTTTACATAACATTTTATTGTATTTTTAAAAGTATTATGAAGTCTCAAAGCTATTTTACAGGTGAACACTAATTCTTTTATTGACCCTAACATTTATCCTAAGTGTCTCTAATAATATGAAATAAATGGAAGATGAATTTAAACACATTGCTGTTACTGGAACATATTGCCTGCACATTAAGTATGTCTTTAATCTCTAACAATAGGCCAAAATAGTACTCAGCTTTCTGTAGACATTTTGCTTCAGAAAACTCAATAACATCTTTAATTTCACTCTTGAGCAAATGCTCCTATTATAGCTAATTTTCCCATTAGAAAAGTGTTCATACCAGAAAAGAAGGACTAGACCCAGAAGCTATGGGTTTTGTCTACAAAGTTCAGAAGAAGCACTTGAGTGGAATTTGAGTCAGCTGCATGGTTGAATACTTAAGTAATACCTGACAGTATCAGCATACAAAAGAGAAGAAAATATCCTGAAGGAATCTGAAGGAATCTATAATGATCTCCGATCAAGTATAAAAAAATAAGATTAGTCTCAAGAAGCAAAAGGGAACCTGTGCAGTTCCTGTCCACTTTCATGGGATTATATGCACTGATGTCACAAGGTTTTTTTATCCCCCAAAAAAGAAATCCCAAATGCAATTCTAGAGTATGCTATTTGAAAATTAGTGGACCAGCTTGAGAGAAATTCTAGCAGCTTGTGCTTAGATCATGTAATTTAGTCTAATTCCTAACCCTAAGTATTAGAGATCCTCAATCTGATCAGATTTATTATATATAAAATTGAAAGTAACAAAGGTAATTTCACTGAGTTTTAAGCACCGTTGCCAGTGGGATTCTGCGCGATGCCCAAAGGAAGTCCATGGGAACTGCTAGTCATCACTACAATGACCCTGCCCATTCCTGAAATAATACTTATTTAAGTCAGCTGCAGGTTCATAGAATCACAAAATGGCTTGGGATGGAAGGGACCATCCCAATGGATGGAGGGGCACCAGCCAGTACACCAAGTTTCCCAAATCCCCATCCAACTTGGCCTTGAACACTTCCGGGGATGTGGCATCCACAGCTTCTCTGGACAACCTCTTCCAGTGCCTCACCACCCTCTGAGTGAAGAATTTCCTCCTACCATCTAATTTAAATCTCCCCTCTTTTAGTTTAAAACCATTCCCCCTTGTCCTGTCATTGTCTGCCTGAGTAAAAAGTTGTTCTCCATTATTTTTATAAATCCCTTTAAGTACTGAGCACCTGCAATGAGATCTCCCTGGAGTGTTAAGATATTTTAAGAAATGGATTGGGCAGCGTGCTTTCCATAGAAGGTGAATGTTAGCTGAAAGGTGGCTTTTAATCACATTTGTGAGGAATCTCAGGGGAAAAATAAATAAATAAATAAATAAATAAATAAATTTCTTTTTAATCTGGACAACATACTCGTTAGGCTTAGTTTACATTAGTTCCCTCTAGTTTTCATTATTTTTCTTGTTGCCAGGTTTAAGAATGTTTTCTGTGGAAAGACATGAAAACAATACAAACCAACTCTTTATTTACCTGCAGATTAAGGACAAAAATTAAGCACTTAAGTCAAGGTAGAGGTTTAAGGTAGGCAGCCTTGCTCCTGTTACTTCAGCTCTTGTCATTGCTGTCTTGACCAGAGCCAGGAGCAGGTAGCACCAGCTGGCATCAGAGAAAGTTAGTGAAAGGCGATCTGAAATTCTGAGAAAATAATATCAGAAGTACAAGACTGTTTATGCAGGGACACCTCAAATTTGGGGAAATCTCACTGGTAACAAACCATGTGTGTGAATGAGATTCTTACAGTCCATTCAGAGAAGTAGAAACAGTCAGAACTAAACTACACAGTATTTTAAAACGGAAGCTAGAGAGTAATTAAGAACATACTTAAACACAAATAGCTTTGATTAATTTCTGAAAAGTGAGTAATGTAGTCACATGTGTTTGCAATAATATGATGGTTTAAAATAGAAAGAGATGATGTATTACTGTTACTTTTGAACATTGGCATGGTATTTACAGTTGCCTTTTAAAATAGAAACACTCTAAAATTTAACAGGTGTTAATAGTTAAAATACATAATTAAACTTAAAGTGATGTATGGAACAATAACATCAAGTAGGCATAGAAGCTTTGAACCAAATTATGAGTTACAGAATATATACTGAATCAATTCAAGATTAGTTTTACCAGTCCAGAGTCAAATCAAGTGACTGTGAATCTGTAAAGGGTAAGAAAGATTCATACTTCTCAATAAAAAATTGGCTTGCAACTAAGAACTTAAACTGGAAATGCTAGTTGTCCAAACCACTTAATAATTTACTTCTCTAAACAAATTTTTGAACTACACCATTTAACATCAGTTAGTAACAGAAACATGAGTGTGAAAGAAAACACAAATTTACTGAAGGAAAAGGAAATCATTATAAGGACAGATTACTAATACAAAGCAATGTGGATGACTTGATTCAAAGATGCAGTATACCACTGTGTGCTTCAGTGGGATCCAGATGCAAGATGCCTATTTTTATGTCTAAGTCCAAGGTGCAGACAACCATATATGACAGGAGACTCTACCCCAGGGAGCAATGATGCTAAATAAAATATCATGGTCATGGTGACAGTCAGCTAATTGTAATTCCAAAGAGAAATTCTGGCTAAAGTCATCCTTCAGGATGTAACTGTTATGCTCCTGATGTGATCATTACTGAAGTACATTTTGTAATCTATGAGTCCGTAGTTCGAGAAGGAAGTTGAGAAACTAAACTGGGTTTGGAAAAGAGCCCTGAGCATCCTTGAAAAATTGGAAGTTATACATTACAGGTAGAGATTCGAGGACCTCAATCAAATAAGCTTATCAAACTTGTGAAGGAGTAAGCAATCTGTAATTGTCACACATTAGATAAAGGAAAATTGTGTATAGAAAACAAAGTGTAATAATACCAAATACCTGGAAGTGAACCTAGACATGATATTGAAATTTGTGACATAATGCTAACATAAGAACTAACATAAAAATTTGAATGGCAAAGGTGTTATTTACTGGGACATGTAATGAAGATGAGAAGCTTTTATGAAAGGTGTGCTTTATTTCAAATTCAAACAATAATTAATCAACACAAATGATGGAACTCTTTTTAATCATGAATATGGAGAAGATGAATTAAATTCACTCACCTGGTCTTAAAATCAGTGAAAACCAACATCTTCATTGCTAGTGAGATTAATCAGCCAGACAAAATTATAAAATAGAGGGTGAGGAGGCGAAAAGGTGAAATGTGAATTGAAAAAAAATCTTATTTAAAATAAAATTCAACTTTCTTTCCAATAAATATAGCACACTGGTTGAATTCCGTTCCTCCAGAGGAACAATTTATCTTTTTTCTCAGCTGATTTGGGAAAGATTATAAAAATTTTAGCAAGAAGTGTTTCACATCTTTCTTTTTGGACAAGAAATTAGAATGTTTATCTGTAAATTCTTCTTGGTTTTATTGAAAATTGATTACTGAAAGTAAAATGAAATTGTCAATTTCATCTATATGTTTGAGATAAAATTTCTCTGCCCTATTTATGAATGTGAATTAAGAGAAAAAATTAGTTAGACTAGTCATTCTTTTACTGTTGTTTTATGACAGCCTTGTTTTAGACTACATGTTTTATTTGCAATCAAGCTGCCTTTTTAACCTAGTGCATTTTAGAATTGAAACATTCTTAATAAAAACAAATTTCTTAGTACAAAATGTTAGGCCAAAATCTATTTTATACAAACAACTATAGATATTTTAGACTTGAACTCCTATTTTTTATTCTTTAATTATATTATTTCTTCTCTATTTATAAAATGCTTTTTCTGTTTATAAGATGAATTAAAGGTGAATTAAAGCAAATGGGTTGACCTTTAAAATGGAAATTCTATAGTGAATAGTTTTCTGCTTCTGTGCATTCATGTGTTGTACGATTTTGTTTCAGCCAACTACAAACTATTAAAAATACTTGTTGCGGGGGGAGAGGGGGAAGATTTTCTCCACTGAATTAATTCTGGCAAAGCTAAAATCAACTCATCAGTTCTGTGTCCATAAGTTTAAAATTATCTTTTGAACCTATAGGAGTACAGGACAAAGGTTTAAAGTCTTGACTTTGTCTCCCAGATAGAGAGACCATAAGAGCCCACAGAAGCTCTTCCATATGTAAAATAGATGGAAATTTAAAAATTACAAAATTACAAAAATTATTATTGAGTTTAGAAATGTCCTGGGGCTTTCACCTTTTCCAGAAAGTTATAACAAGGTATTTTCTAATTTCATCCCTATCAGAAGAGTAGAGGAATGCTCTGACAGGCTTATAATTTAAAGGTCACCTCCTGGAAAATCCCATGGAGCTGAAGTAAAATTAATGTTTCAGTTCTAGTAAATAGAAGAATACTGAAGAATCTCAAATGTTTATGAATAAATACTAATGAATAAATAACTTATTTTTTTTAAAGTCTATTTGTAGCTTAAAGACAGACAAAAATTGTTCAAAATAGACAATTTATATGTTTTTGCTATCAACCTATACCAGGAAAATCTTAACTTCCACAGAAGGAGAAAGAAACTAACAACCTGAAGTTGTTGTAGAGGACTACAGATTAAGTCATCCATAATAAATCTGTATTAAGTAGTTAGTGTAAAACAGCAACAAAGAAATACATTATCACTGACCCAAACAAATGAAACAGAAAAAGATAGTTCTTAGAAAATAATATAAAGTTAATTCCTGGGAGATCGTTGTTGAATCCTTATTGATTACTTCAATACTTCTAAATTACTTCTAAAATCACTTTTCCTTTTCTTCCCATAATGCTGTTGGTTGTTTGCTATATTCACTACATAGTAAAATTCACTATGTAGTATATCATCAAACATTTAGTTCCCCCATTACTCTCCCAGTTTCTAGCCAAAGGTTTTAATTCTTTATTGGAATATCAGGATCTAGAAACTAAGTAGAAGAGTATATATATTCATTTGTGAAATAATCAGTTATCTCTAAAGCTTTCATAGCACTTAAGTGCTTATCTTGGATTTGTCCCAAGTATTTTGTTTCACCTAGCTGCTATATGAAGACCTAGAAAGCAGACTTAGTATACTAATGTCCACAGCATAAGGAGAAGGTAATTCATTCTGCCACTGCCACCTAAGGACTTTAGAGCTGCAATATTACAGCTGTCTCTCTCCTATGAGCTTACTGGCATGTTTCCTCTTCAATAAATATTCACATTTTTACTACTTCTAGTATTTTCTTTTTTTCTTTTGTGTCAAGCCAGAAGAGAGGACACAGCTTTTTTAACCTGAGGAGATCTTTTTTTTTTTTTTTTTTTTTGAGCTCTATCCTTGTTCTCCTCTCTGAGTGAGGACACAGTGGTAGCATTCATTTCCTCAGAAATAAGACTAAATAAGAATGAAACTACGCTTGCTACATTTAAATCGTGAAATAATGCTTTATCAGGCAATGTATGCTTGTAGCCCAGAAAGCCAACCATATTCTGGGCTGCATTAAAAGAAGAGTGGCCAGTAGGTTGAGGGAGGTCGTTCTCTTCTACGCTGTTCTCATAAGACCCCACCTGGAACAGAGGTGGCCTGCAATACAGTTCCAGCACAAGGACATGGAAATAATAGAACGAGTCCAGAGGAGGGACACAAACATGATCAAAGAGCTGGAGAACCTCTCCACTGAAGACAGGCTGAGAGAGTTGGCTTGTTCAACCTGGAGAAGAGAAAGCTCTATGAGACCTTATATTGGCTTTCAAATGACTGGAGGAGGCCAACAGGAAAGTTAGGGAGGGACTCCTCATCAGGGATTGTAGTGATAGGATGAGGAGTAATGACTTTAAACTAAAAGAGGGTAGACGTTAGGAAGAAATTATTTATTGTGAGGGTGGTGAGGCACTGGAACAATTTGTCCAGAGAACTTTTTACTCAGGCAGACAATGACAGGACAAGGGGGAATGGTTTTAAACTAAAAGAGGGGAGATTTAGATTAGATGGTAGGAGGAAATTCTTCACTCAGAGGGTGGTGAGGCACTGGAAGAGGTTGTCCAGAGAAGCTGTGGATGCCACATCCCTGGAAGTGTTCAAGGCCAGGCTGGATGAGGCTGTGAGCAACCTGATGTAGTGGGAGGTGTCTCTGCCATGATGGGGTGGGGAGGGGGGGCATTGGAGTGAGGTGATCTTTAAGGTCCATTCCAACCCCAGCCATTCTATGATTCTATAATGATTTAAATTTGGACAAATTGAACTTAAAAAAAAAAAAAAAAAAAAAAAAAAAAAAAAAAAAAAAAAAAAAA
>CM021766.1:106152585-106311750 GCA_011076525.1 Nettapus auritus | reverse complement strand
AAAAAAAAAAAAAAAAACAGAACTACTATTGTACTTGCAAAGACTCCTTACCCAGAAAAAAATGCTGACTTTTTTGGTTTCCATTACTATTACATAGTTTTGGATGATGAAAGATATTGAAATCAGAAAATGGTGAAAGGTGTCTCCTTTGAATATCTTACCACTCAGAAAAAATAAAATAAAATAAAAGAATAAATATTCGGCAATTTTCAACCCAGGTGAGGTACAGGTGATGCTATACAAATAGGAAAAGAGACATTTTAAGTAATTTTTTGTAGTTGGATATTCAACATTTTTATCAAGAGTACATCTATTTCAAACACTAACATTGAGTCAAAAATGTATTTTAAGTAATTTTTTTAAAAGTTGGAGTTCCAGGAACTCCAACTTTTTATTTCTTGCCATGAAGTATGTTGGCTCCCATTTTTTTCAGAATAGTTTTTCATTGTTCTCCAACTTGATGAAGACTAATCCAGTTCACCAGGCAGCCATCCAGATCCCAGATAGATTGATGTATTCTTCAGACTCATAGTGAAAGGATGTTATTAAAGACTGATTTCTTCTAAGAAGACTTTACACTGAACATCATCTTTGTCCATAACTCACATCCCATCTAGGCTCATATTTGCTGCTACAGTTAATAATGTCCAAAGTGAAATTAATTAAGTCCAAAACTGGGATGTTGGGAACACCAGCACTTTCAAAATTGTCTCTTGGTGGCAAAATATTCATTATTACTTCAACTTCTCTTGTAGACAAAAATGTGGTATGTAGAATGCAATAAGGTTGTGCATATCAGAGAAATATAGTGCAAGAATTGTGCACCCTGAATATTGTGCATAGCATTAAAAGAGGTCAATTTTTTTGCTTGTTTGTTTTTCTGTTTTCAAATAACTTTCTTAATTATGATCATAATGAGAGAATGTAGATATGCATCAGTATTTAAGTAATACTAGTGTGCCAGAAAGTCTACCTCTTTATTTCTAGTCATAAAGTATATCTGCTCCCTGTACTTTCCACAGCACTTACCTGCTTTGATAGACAAGAGTTTTGTTCTGAGGGGGATTTTAATTCTTTTTTTTTTTCAATATTTTGGTTTTGTTTTATATAATAGCACTTGAAGATTCAGAGTATTTTATCAGAGTATTTTAACATATATAGGTGTTACATATCAAATTAAGCATCTGAGTAACTAATATACATATATTTTTAGAGACAAGGCCGTTTTTAATACCCATCTGCTATGGCATATTCTTATTAGTTATATAATAAATAACTAATTATATATATGATTTTATATATATATAAAGTACTAATTTATACTTTTTCAATGTGAAAAAGCTATTCTAAAATATGTTCATGTGTAGATGTATTACTAGAAAAAGCTGAGGTGTACTGGATGTTTATATTACTATGGATCAATACTGTAGCTTTCCAGTGCTTTTTCATTGCCAGCTGTCTCTATTTCTATTTTTAACATGTTTTTTGTAAATAGCATGCAGTTAATTTTTTCTTTTATTTCATTGCACAGTACGTTTTTCCCATCTAGTACATTTTTCCTGTCCCACACTGTGGGATCTATTGGTAAGACTGAGAATGGTAACTTCACATTTGATTGTAGTGGAAATGCAGTACACAAAGGAAATAATTGTATTTTTCAGCTTTCCCCTGCAGAATAACAAGGTTCTAATCTAGTCTTCTGTTTTGCTGTGGTGTTTTTTTTCAAATTTAGCAGGAATGATAATGACATTTTACAATGGCATCCTTGTATTTAAGTGATAAAGTTAGAAGAATTTTCCCTCTATGATAACATTAACTGAAACATTTCTGCAAATCATATAGCTTACTTTCTGTGCTTCATTTCATGAAAAAAAGAACAAAAAAAAAAAAAAAAAGAAAGAAAAAAAAGAAAAAAAAAGATGAAATTACATGCCTTTTTGTAGGTGTTTACAGAATAAGAGAATAAGCTACTGAATGACTTAAACTGTTGGATTTAACGTATTGGTTTTCTGTACACAGTGAATATGCATTATGTACCTATATTGAATAAACTACATGAATTATCTTTGATGGCGCTTCTAAATTATCCCTTACTGCCGTTGCTTCTATTTGCATGGTGCTATTATATTTGCTTTCAAACACTATGTTAGGGTACTCAACTGGTTGAATGGCAAAAGTGTTACAAAAGAATATTTCTTGTTAGCAGTGTGAATTTCTCAAAACACCAGATAATCTTATGACTGCACCACAGATTGCATGAAGATAAAGACATGTTCAGAACATATGAGAATGAATGTTCTTTCTTTGTGTTTATTGAATTTCACTTAAATGAATTACTGAATAATTTTTGCCTGTTTATTTTACACATTGCAAAGTCATGATTTAGCAGTCTTTTATGAGGAGAACAAAGAATTGCAGAAATATCACACAGGTTTGGTAAATAATTTCATAATAGAACTACTTTCATTTTCCATGCCCTTGTCTGTTTGCTAGTTATAAATAAATTAAATAATTTGTTCAAGGTTATTAGTGTTAGGAAGTCTGCCTTTCACAGGAGTGAAAAAAAAAAAAAAAAAAAAAATCTGTAAGGGACTATATTCATGGCATTTTTTCTATCTCTCCTGTTTTTAATTTCACTTGTACCTTACATATTTCTTTCTGAATACAGTATTCTTGATGTACATAAATTCAAGCATTATTATCTACATCCTTATGCATAGTATTCTCCATCTTTGCTGCTCCAGCATTTGTAGTGGAATGAATAAACCAGTATGTGAAAGAGACTGAAATTTGGGTGAGAGCTAGCTGGTAGAACTAAATATATATATAAATATATATATATATTAAAATATATATATAATATATAGATATGTGTATTTTTTTAAAAAAAAGATTAGAACAGAGTCTGAAGTTGAAGAAAGCCACTGGAAGAATTGGTGTGAGTTATAATACGTTTTCTGAGGACACAATTTTTTTCTTCATAAAATAGCTAAATAGGTCAGGAGTTTTAAATTTAATATCAAAGTGCTGAGTTTCAGAGAAAGGTATAGACTTTGGTCAGGGACTTTAAGTGTCTGTATAGTATTCTAGGGCTTTGCAGTGCTTTAGTACTGTAGGATTTAGTACTTTAGTACAGAGTGTTTAACATTTAGGGTTTATAATCATAGAATCATAGAATAGCTTGGGTTGGAAAGGACCTTAAAAATCATCTAATTACACACCCCCTGCTATAGGCAGGGACACCACACCAGGTTGTCCAACCTGGCCTTGAACTCCTCCACAGATCGGGCATCAACAGCTTCTCCAGGTAACCTATTACAGTGCCTCACCACCCTCACAGTAAAGAATTTCTTCCTAACATCTACCCTCTAAATCTAGTCTCTTTTATTTTAAAACCATTAACTGTTTGTCCTTTTCCTTAAGCTCTAGGCTTTCATATGAGCTTTGAGGAGCAGGTCTTGCAATTTTAACATGGCAGTGGATTCTTTACTGCCAAGAAAAAGCAATTCAATCTCACTGGAACTGTCAGTACCTTCTGACGGTTCCCTGGAGCAAGCTGCCTCCTTTTGGGTCATACTGGCACCTTGCTACCATGGAGGTACAGCTCAAGCCCTGTGATTAATTTCTCCAGAGTGAGAAGTTCTTCAAGCCACCAGGATCCTGTGCTGGCTGTAGAAACAAGATTGAAGGCTCAAAGGTATGTATTAAGCCGTTTATGGATGAGTTGCTTAGGTGGGGAGAAGAATTAAACTTAATGTTTAGCTGAGCACCCAGGAATTCTAGGTATGAGTTAGGAGCCTGAAGTGTTGTCTAAACATGGTGAAAAGACTGTCCTATTGTATTTTGTAATGTATGTGCTTGTATCTGAAATTACTTATGAAATATATAATTTATTAACTTTCTACTTTCATTTTACTTGTTTGTTCACCACATTAAGTTGTCAATAATGTCCATAGATATATTTTTTAACAGCGTTAAAAGTTTAAAGTTTAGCATTTAAATGGGTATTTGGATATGCATCCTTTCCTAGGAGACAATAGAACTAATAAAGCACCAGTGAAACCAGGCAGGGAAAGGCAACTTGACAAAATGTGTTTTGACACAAGGATCTTCTCAGAGAACAGTATGTAAAGCTGCAAAGACTAAAGAGAGTATACTGCAGGACAGAGAGCAAAAAAACTAATTCTGTAAATGTTTATGCATGTGTTCCACCTTAACCTTAAGAATAGCCTTGTTGGCTGTCACCGAACTGTGAACCTAAATCTATAAATCCTCTGAGCACAGAGGACTCGACACTTCAAACTCTTATAGAAGTGAGCAGATAGTTAATGGGACCTTTCATATGATGCTGACCCATGAACAAGATCTATATACACTTCAGTGTAGAAAGGAAATATTCCTTTATCTCATGGGGAAAAAAAAAAAAAATGCTTTATTTTATTTATTTATTATTAACATTATTTATTTTAGTAAGACTATGAAGAAAGCAACTCAGTTTACAACAGTGAGGTTACCTTTAAAACATTACACTTTTCTCCCTGTCCTACCACCTCCTGCCTAACAATCTGATTCTTAAGCATATGAATGTTTAGTTTTAACCTTCACCATAACAGGCATTAGATTTTTCACAGAGTCCTTCACCAATGAAGGGTAAAACATCAATACAACATTATAGGAACAAGAACTCAAGTTTTAGAAGAATGCCAAACCTCAAAAAAATCCTCTGGACTTAAATATACTTTGTTACAAATAGCAGTCCAAAGTGTATTTTTGTTTGTTTGTTTTGTTTTGCCAGAGGGAGGAAGTGGATTGACTCAGTCATGGCCAAAGTTAGACTGCATTAAAGGGTATTATGTGAAAAGTACCATATTTGATGATGTAGAAAGTTCCCTCCCAAAATCTGTTAGCCTCTGTGGGAAAACCTTTCCATAGAGCGATAAATTTGGCTATATATAGCACCCTCCATTTTCTTTACACTTGATTAATGTGATGCCTGTAAGAACATATGCAAGCATTAGTTCTGATTAACTTTTATTGCACTGCAAGCACATCCTTAACTTTTAAAACTAAGTGGCCTTGTTCTTGTGTTTAGATTTGTTTTATAAAGTGTATCTGTTAGTGACTGACTGGAACCTTTTCAGATGCATGGATGTGGTAAAAGTTTTAGAGAAATCAGCTGTTTGAATTTTCACATAGTTCCTTACCCAGATCAAACTCCTGATAAATATAGAGAAAATCCTGAGATGTGAAAGATTTTGATACCTTTCCATACAATGCACTTCTTAAATGTGTTTTCTAAGTAAATTCTAAATGGTTTTACTTATATTTAGAGGTTGTAATGGGTGCCTTGAACCTGGTTAATAAATTCTCAGTGAAAGCATTAATAACACATTTGATATTAGAACACTCTTCTATTAGCTGAATGAATAAGTTGGCCTTAAGCCAGCAATCTTTCCACTTGGGTATACAGTTGCAGAGCTAGGCTTTTGTTACCTTGACTAGCTTCAACCTCATTCATTCCTTGCACTCTCCTATCTGTGTACAACTTCTTCCTCTGGTTTTATTCTCCATTTATTAGATCTCTGAAAGATACTCTTTTGTTCTGTATTTGCAAAGTACTTTGTGCAGGAAAATTGATCATCCTAAGCATGGTTCCTAGGCATTAAATATATATATATATATATGAATATTAAATACTCTTTTCTTGAAAGCCAGTAGCTATATTGAGGTGTATCTTTTATATGCACAGAGCTGTTTTGATTGCATGGGATGCAGAGAGATAAAATTTCCAATATATAGGCCAGATTACAAATTATATTCACAGAAATGCTAGAAAATAAGCAAGCAGAGCATCATAGGCAACTGAGAATATATTTCTCTGGATTCATGCCACCTTTAAGGGGAATTGTTATCTTCTCTTACAATGAGTAATTCCAGGTTAAGATGTCCAGGAGGATGAGAATGCATGTCTTTCTACTGCCTGCTGACAGCAGGAGATAATTCATCATCCAGTAAAGCTCCTTCCATCCTAGGTCTTGGCCTAAATCCAGATTGTCCTAGGTTCAGAATACACTGGCTTTAGCTAGATCAGCTTGTGTTTGGCCTTTGGCTAACTCCTCTATGAGTCCAGTTTGATACCAGGTTGTAAGTATTCAAAGCTGGTTTGTTTGATGCTGGTTTGATGCTAATTTGTTTTCATGGCAAAGGAGAAACATTAGTCTTCTGAGCACATTTCAGGTTAGGTTGAGTTAAAGAAAAAGTAAATCAAATTATTAAACTTTGAATTAAACAAACAAACAAAACCCTGATTAATAGGAAACCAGCTGATCAGCCCTTTTGAATATAAACTTTATGGGCTTCATCTCTGAATAAATTCTGTCTACTTAAAATAGGCACCATTTTCTTCTGTCTGTGAAGGTAAGAATCTGGTTGCTGGTCATGGGTTCAAAGTTCCCTGGGGATTTAAAACAGCTCATATAAAGTTAACATTTTCATCTTGGCGATAAAGATGGGCTATTGTTAGTTCTCAAAGTCTGCTACTTTACATTAAAGAATATTGGATAATAAACAGACTATAGACAGAAAAAGTAGTAAATTTTGAGGAAGGAGGGATACCGTGGTCATTTGTCACAGACTGATATTGATAATAGCATTTAGCAATCTCTAGGACTTATTTTTACTTTAAGGCTGTGAATTTATCAATTTAAATATGTATGTAGGTCAATACAAAATAAACAAACAAAAACATATTACCTTTGAATAGGACTTTTTAGCTACTTTGGCAGAGCAAGTATAATTTCAAGAGCTCTCTCCAAAGCAGTATTTAATGGACTTCCACAGTTTCCCTCAGGAGTCTGCTCCAGAGACTAATAGAAACCAGATACAGATGAAGTAACAAGTCAGGTTGGTAACTTCAAGGATACCATAATTTCATCTCACCTCTTCACAGATAGATTTATGGCATTTATTGTGGAAAATAAAATATGATTCAATAAAAAGCCACTTCTTTCCATAAGCATTCTTTCTTCAAAACAATTGTTATTATTCTTTTTAAAGACAAAATTATGTACTACTGCTTTTTATTCTTCTTCATTCTGCTGAAGCACTGTATTAGTGCAAGGTATGACTATTTTATCTGTGGTTTAAAGAGCAATGTTATTAAGCACTAAGTCAATGGCATACTCCTGAATCTTTGTGCTTCAGTGATACAGAATGAACAACACCTGTTTTTTAACCCCAGCTTGAGTTTTCAAGAATGACAGTTTAAAAAACTCTTAAATAAATAAATGGGGGAATAATTGAAAAGAAATTAATACAGGACCCTACGGTGCTATTCTTAGTAATATATTTTAAACATTTTACCTATACTTAAAATATTTTGTCCCTTTTGTTGCTCTGTGGTCATCCTGGTGGCCATTGCATCCTCTTGATAGCAGCTGCATATTTAATTATCAGATATCAAAATGCTCTTTCCTGAAAATCCAACTCTCATATATGATGTCACTCGTTTTCAGATAAGTTGAAAGCTGCCCTTTTTCTTGCCTTCAGCTTCCCTCCATGGCAGTCAATTATGCCAGCTTTATAGCCTTCCTGTGTCACTGAAGAAGCACAAAGAAGCTATATAGCAGAAGTTCTTCCCCAATGTATAACTAATCACCAAATTGCTGACTACGCTGTACTGTCACACTTTTCATAGGCAGAAGAATCTGATCTCTTGTCATTGGACAATTTTTTTTCCTTACACCATTGGTGTCAGACACTGTACCATATGCTAAAGGTTCCTGCCAAAGTTTTCAACCTTCAGAGACACTGTATTGTGTATGCACGGTGATTTATTCACAGGTTTGTATCCTTACTGAATGCCATTTTAACATTAAAATAAAATTTAATGTGTATTAAAAGAGGAGCTAAGTGTGGTGGTTTTTTTTGTTGTTGTTTGTTTGTTTGTTTGTTTGTTTTAACTTTTATTTACAAGCTTTTAGGAGTGAAATGTTACCAGGTCAGATCAAAGACTTCGGTGCTGGGGCTCAGTAGTGCAGGAATGATTTATTTAAGAATGCTGTTAGATATGTTTTACTGCAGCCTTCAAAAAACTTTATAAAATATACTGAGATGCACAGCACTTTACAGAGTCCTGTAGATCTCTAAGACTGTGCTATCTCAACTGAAGACTAATTGCAGATTAGTGTACTCATTATTAGAAAATAAAAATTTCTGGGTAGCTGGTAGCTAGGATGTTGGAAGAAGCTCATAAATATTTCCTCTTACTGGAGTTATAAACCTACTATCCTCCCTCACATATAAAAATTTGGTGGTGGTGTTTGGTTGGTTGGTTGTTTTTTAATTCTGAAGGCTGCTTCAGTTATTTGGAAACTAGCATTCAATAGCAGAAGTACACTGACCAAAAAATAACATCTGAGGGCTTCTAGAAATGGGAACAGATGCTGTGAGAATACTACTCATATGGAAAAAGGGCAGTGCCGTTCAACAAGTGCTGGCTCTCATCTTGAACAAACTGTCCTCCCTGCTTTTGGAGGGTGAAAAAGCCCCAAATACCTGGCAGAAACTGCTGTAGAGGAGAAAATGCAGAGGAGAATAATGTTAATTACACACATTTTATGTTAATAATGTTATGTTATGTTAATAATATTATGTTAATAATGTTAATGCACACATTTTTCCATAACTATTCATAGAGAAATTTTGAAAGAGGTTTGCATGACTTTTCATAACTTCTGTAG
Organism: Nettapus auritus; assembly: GCA_011076525.1. Classification (NCBI taxonomy): domain Eukaryota; kingdom Metazoa; phylum Chordata; class Aves; order Anseriformes; family Anatidae; genus Nettapus; species Nettapus auritus. The sequence goes on along the minus strand of CM021766.1, from coordinate 106,303,009 downwards.
AAACAGGAACATCCTCTATATATGCATGTTTTAACAAGAAAGGACTTCTCTGAAATAATGCAGCTATAACTGAGTTGATGAAGTACTGAAGTCTAGGTATTTCAGGAGATCTGAGAAACCCTCACTTGTTCAGTTGCTAATACTAAACTAAAACTTTTAGCATTGCCTTCCATACTAAGGCGCAGTTTTGAAAGCAGCTGTAAAATTGTACTACTACCTGAAAAAAATGCCTACCCTGAGACAAAAAAGTTTTGAAAGGTGTTCTCAAAAGAGTTTTAAAAACATCTTAGCTAGCTTCTTCCTGTATAGATTTTGGGTTGTCTTTAATTTAACTACAGGCCCTCCATGAAAGACCACTCTTATTATATATATTATATACATTATATATGTTATATATGTTATATATGTTATATATATAATATATATATAACCTATATATATATAACCTATATTATATATTATATGTTATAATATATACTATACTATATATTAATACTATAATACTATGTATTATAACTACACTGATACTGTTACATTATGTCAGTTTGGGGCACTTTACAGATTACTGATGGAAAATAGGAAATAATACTTCTTACAATCTGATAAAATGTTTCGTAATCCTACTCTGCTGCTACCTCCATTGTAAAATTCCTGTTTAGTCCCATGGGAGGAGAAGCACTCCTGACACATCCACCTATGCCATATTCATTGACGTTAGCTCTTTCATGTGCCTTAAATAATTCCTTTCCCATACTTGACTGACACCTTTATTGATGGAAGTCTTAATTATCGGTCTTTCTGGAGTCTTACTGTTAAAAGTTCCTGTTGAAAGCTCTCCCCAGAAACACCCTAATGTGAGATATCAGCATATCTTTCAAGCACAAAGTGGAAAGCAATTGAGCATTTTATAAAAATTTGGGTTCAATCTTGAATATGGGGCTTTTTGACAGTTGTGTTGTGCTTGCTACTTGAATATCGAGTAGAAATCATATTAAAAATACTGAAGAACAATGAACAGAACAAATTGTTGACTTTCCTATAATGTAAATAATAATAATAATAATAATAATAATAATAATAAAAACTCGGAAGAATGAACAATCTCATCTCTAAAACAAGACATTTTTTCTTTCTGCTTTAATGCAGTTTGTGCATAATTCCTTTCTTGCTCTGTGATGGTTTTAATAAGTAGTCAAAAACTCTATCTCCTTACCCACATTTCTATATAAATGGCTCAACAGTAAATCTGGACAAATCTGTCTATCATTGGTTTATTTCCACATTTAAGGATGGGAAAGGAGTAGAGTTCCCACATCACAAAGTCCTGCTGAATATTCTTTGGACTGATCTCAAGAACACTGTTGCTTCAGTAAGGCTGTAGTATGAAAGAGTTTCTTTTAAGAATATTTTAGTGATTTACACATGCTAAGCTAGATCCAACTGACAACCATACTTCTGAAATCAAAAACAAAAATATAAGAAGCCAGCTAGTTTCTACTTCTCTTGGTAAACAACTTTCCATCTGCTAAATAAAAGTACTAAGTTTTATTTCTCTCATCATGCTTCATGCTGTATATGATTAAATTATTAATTATTCAAGTAGGTTTGAATAGACAGAATGACTAGAAAAATGAAGCCCATGTCTCAGTCTGGATGTCAGCTGACTGTTGCAGGCTGCTTGATGGTCTGAGCAGATAAAGAGCATCTCCCACTGTTACCTCTAGCAGGGAAAGAGTAAGCCTAGCTCACATGGTAGAGAAAAGCAGTTTCTGTACAAACTAGTCATGGTAATTTTCAGCTAATTCCGATTGCTTTGTGCTATTTGTGCTGTCTTTTCAGGAATTAATGCAGTAATAAAATATAACATTTTATCTAAAAATACCTCACTTAAAGTCCTAAGTGAGAGACAATTTTCTACATGATTACTAGTCTTCTCATTCATGTGAGGTTCTTATAAATCTTTCCATGTTTCTTCACTATTCTGTCAAAAGGAATAAAAATACTCCTATGGTTGTATTGCATTCCACTTAGATTTATATGCATATATTTTTAAAATGTGATATCCTAAGTTATTATAGCACTCTTTAATTAGGAAAATGAATGCACCTCTTTGATGCAGATGTTTACAAACAAATTTGTACTTTGCCATTCTTTGAGCTTTGCTGTATCTCAATGTCTGGAAAAATACTCATTTTACAGAGAGGATTTCATGGATTTATTCATTTGAATTTGAATTTTCCATTCTTCATTTGAATTTTTCCTCTTCTCTTTATGTTTATTAAAAATAAGATTTTTGTTGATATCACCAAAGCACATCCTATTGGTTGAAAATCAATAGGGTGGTTGTTTCTAACTCTGAACAAAGATTTGAAGGTTGGGAAGGAATATGTCATTCTCAAATCTATTTTACATCTTCCAGAACAAAGACCTCACTCACCAGACAGCTTCTGCCTTAATTCCTGATAGAGCCTGAAAGTCCCAGGTTTTGTGGAATTATATGTTTCTTTGATAGCCTGAAGGTCACAAGAATAACACCTTTAAGAAAGCATTTGTTTTACTTAATCATCAAAAAATATGTATTAATCCCAAATCAATGCTAAACTTGAAGATTTTTTTTTTCTCTCTATTAAGTAGTTACGCTAAGATGACAGTGTATTTGGATTAGCTGCTACTCTTTTCCAGATTTTCTGGATGAGTAACCAGTGGCTCACCAGGCCTTCTTATCATCCATCCTTTACTGTGAGCATGAGGTAATCAATGTAGTTCTACAAGGTGAACTGTTACCTGTTTACCTTTTCCTTGGAAGGCACAGGTCACTTAGGATTCACTCACGGGGAACAGCTGCTTTACTCCATGACCTATTAATTCTTTCCCATTATCTATTATGCTAGGGAGAGGAATTTGGTACAATGTTTTTTTATATAGCAAATAATTAGATAACATTAAATGAGACAACCCACACAATTCATCTACCTAGAATATCACCACTTTCAGTGCAACACAGTAAAATAGGGAAGAAAAAAAAAAAAAAAAAAAACAATGGCAGATATTAAGTCTGTTCAGTATAATATATTTATAATATCAGGAAACTGAAAACATCTAAAATGAATTTTTCTAGACAGAGGTCTTCTCCAGGTTCATTAGAGGGAGAGGAGGAAAGCAGAGTTTCAGGTTTACAGGTTCTGCCATCAACCAGATTGGAGGCAGAAGCTGCTAAAGCTGCTCTTTTGCCCATGTTGGAAATACCCTTATAGCCACCTTCAGAATGTCTTCTTGCCTTGAAGCACCAGCTGATATGGGAAGGGAATGAGAAAAGCATGCACGTGATCTTTGTAAAATTGATCGAGGTGTGGCAAAGCTAAAAATGAAAAGAAACATTGTTAACATCTATTGTGTAGGTAGAAGATATATCTTGAGTTTGATAGTGAAACTTTCTTTACTGTGTACTCTAAGCAGGCCTCATCCTTCCCAGCTCTTCTTGTGCCTTGGCTATGTGTATGCCTCCTCAGCAGGAAAACTTTCTGTGTTTATACAGCAATTGCTCATGACATGAAAGAGTTGTTTTGACAGTAGGTGGAGGAAATGAGACATGGGAACAGAGAGAATATCACTGTTATACTCTCCATGTTTCATTTGCTCTTCTCATGCCCAGTCTGCAAGGAGAATGAAAATTGAACAAAAATCTGGTACTGTGGCAGTATCAATATTGACAGTGAATGGTAAGTATGAAGGCATGACAGGTCAGAGTAGGATGAGGAATGGAGGGAAATTTTTCTATAATGCAATGAAGAGTGAACCAAAGGATTTAGATATTGATGTGAAAGGTGATGAGGTTATCTGCAAAGTTACAGGTAAATACTTAGAAATCAGCACCACTCAAGATTTTCAGAGTCTCTGTGATGACTTTAGATGCCTCTTCCCCAGAAGTTAATGGAAGACACATATCTTAAAATCTTAACCATTGCTTAGTCATCATTTTGTGTCATATTTCTGTGACAACAAAATGTAGATGGCAAATTGTATGATCAGTTATTTGAACTCACAAAGAAAAAAGAAATCTTATGGATGCTGACCATAACTTCATACTTGTAAGCCTCAGTCATAGAAAGATAATTCAACAGTAAATGCGGAATACCAAACAGCCACAGAGGCTCTGAGGCTTAGTAAAAGCTAGTTAATCGAGTTGTTCTGACCTTCTTTCCAGTAGAGGGCAGCGATGCACAAAAACTAACTATTTTCAAACTCCTAAATTTTGTAACATGGTAAATATCAGCATTTGAAGAAGATCATATGAGCATACATCTAGTTTAATTATCTAGTAATAACAGTCCATAAGATGACCGCTTTCACAATCAGTCAAAGCAAACAGAATTGTGTTCAGGAAGAAAGAGATCTGAAAGCATGAGTGTAATACATAATAAGGACATTTGCATTTTGGGTTACTGAAAGATAAACTACAGATTGTTGAAGATATTAATACTGAACTATCTCAGCTACTGAGGCCCTTTAAATGCTCCCTTTCTGATTCCTATTTTTCTGATCTGAAAATTGTTTCCAAACATTTTTCTTCTAGGCTTTGCTTTATTCATTTGTTCCTTGTTCACCTAAATTTGTTTATTGTCTCTACTGAAACCCTCTGCTTCACAGGTTGTTCTGTTTTCTTTGTGTGTGCCATCTTTCACACAGCCCTGTGAAGAATCTTTACTCTCATCGTAGAAATCTCCCCATGCAAGCTGCATATCTTCAAAGACACCCAAGAGTACTAAGATGACTAGTACAGAGAACTGCTATTCCTAATGTTAAAAGGAAGAGCAGCCCACAAAGACCATCTACATCATTATGAAATACAACTTCAATTTCTTACTCCTCCAAGATTCAGATTCCTCTAGATCAGTTCAGAAGACAATTTATAACAAGACTTCCCTTTTCCACCCTGTTGACCCAGACTAAAGTCAGGCAAACAAGGAGTATCCAGAAAAGTGACTGAACTGTTTAGATTCACTCTAAGGAGTGCAAGTAAAAAGGAAGAAATTTTCCATACCAGCCTGTATTTTGAATTCTGATAGCCTCATGCACAAATGTCTACTGTTTCCTTCTAACTCTCCAAATTTCAAAAGAAATTGTGTCTACGTCATGCTAGAAGTTTGCGTGAAGCCCCAAAATGTTATGTTTTCATTTACTATCTAGTTCTACTAACTAATATAATCAATGTATGGAGTATAAATATTTATGTGGAACTATCACATATAACATGACTAAACGTTCCTTATGACTTCATAAGCCTATGGAGGACAAGCTAAATCTTCACATAAATACAGAGAAAAATTGATAATTTCTACTATGTAGAACACATCTTCATATTTTAAACAACAGATTATGCTGGATTTGAAGCTAGTTTGAAAATACATATCATGGTGACAAGTAGAAAATTTCTTCTAATACATGAATTAATCTAGTGCACAGGGTACTGTTGTATGTACAAACGTCAATCAAAACATTGAAATTTTCACTAATTAACTTATTTGCATGAGTTAGCTAAGATTCAGCACCTGTGTTGCAGTTAAATAATCAAAAGAGCATGTCTATCTTTACATTAAAAAATAAAAAAAAAAAAGAAAAAGAAAAACAATAAAAAAATAAAAGCTTTGGAGGACAATTTATGAACTATGTCATACTGAGTTTATTTATACAACTTTAGTAACAACAAATTTGGTACTTGTGATTTTATTGCAGGACTTGTGGGAAGTCTCAAAGTGTTTTATAGTGAACAGATAAATCTAAGTAAGATGTATAAACTTTCTAATTATTTTCTCTTTATACCACATATTATATCTATAACAAAAAATAATTATTATTATTAATAGATTGACCTTTTTTTCCTACTCCATCTGTTGGTTGGTTGCTAATTAACATAATTATCAGTCATCAGAATTTCCTAGACTAGATATGATCTACATTTGTAATTAAAATGTCAACATCTCTTACTCCTTTCTGTGCCCCCAAGACATTAGATCTACATCATCCACTGTAAAGAAACAGAAATGAGTATAACATTATAAATTATATCCCCACCAAAACTTTTCATCTGTGTCATTTAGGTCTTAAAATAACCCTTTTTCTACTACTAACTTTTAGCACATACATTTTTGTACAAAGTAGTTTTATACAAAGAATAAAATAGCAAGGATATTTCTCACAAACTTTTCCTGGTTTGAGGCTTTATGAAATCACATTTTGAAACCTGCTAGCATGACCAACAATTGACCTTACATGAATGACTACTAGAATAATTTGCTCTTTCCTGAAATGTGTGTCAAAATATCATTTATATACAAATGTAGATATATATATAGAATGTGGATATTATATTTACTATTTGGCAAATAATTAATTTGAACATATAACCATTGTTCAATACCTTTTAGTAGCTCACGTCCTGAAGTTGAAACTTGAGTTTACTTGATGGGGCATGCAAGTGTCAAGAGTGTCTGTGCACAGCCTTTCACTATGTTTTCAGTTTCAATACTCACAAACATATATGTATGTATATTTCTGTAAGTATATTTTGCACTTCTCACTTTCCATTATCTGTGTCGTAAACAACAACAAAAAAATACAATAAAAGGCAACTCGAAGGGCTTCTCACCAATGTTCATGCCTTCCTGCTATCCTTTGTGCCCTCCTGCCCCACATCCTTGCTACTGATCGCTCCCACGGAGAAACTACAAGAGATTTCACTACCACCACGACCCGTATGGTCCGGGCGTCCCTCTACCAGGCTCATTCCTCTACCAGCGGTTTCTGGGGCAGCCCCGAGTCCCTTGACTCCCGAGCCCCGCTCTCGGAGGATCGAGACGCCTCGTGTGGGGCCCTCCCCTCCCGGGCGGCAGCGGAGCCCCGGGCGGCACGGCGCGCACGGCGCGGCACTGGCGCGGCGAGCGCAGTGCTGGCCTTTCACCGGGGGCACGGCTGCGGAGCGGAGCGGCGCGCGCGCGTCGCCGGGGCCTGGGGGCGCTCGCCCAACGGCATTTTTTTTTTTTTTTTTTGGTAGAAACGTGGATTTTTTTTTTAATTTTTTTTTTCTTCAGCTGATCCCCCTTAGCTCGCTCTGCCTGGGTTGCAGCAGAGTCCCCAGGGACAAAGGCCCCGGAGGAGTCTTTTCTGAAGGCGCGTCCTTGGCACCGGGAAGAGAAGGCGGGCGAGAGGAGCCGGGGCTGCGGAGCCGCGGGGCAGCGGGGCAGCTTACGGTGCCCGGCCGCCGGTAGTAGCGAGCGGCTCCTCCGGTGGTTGGGCTGGTGAGCGCTGGGCTCCTCCTCCTCTTCCCCCCAGCCGTGCACAGCCGTGTGTGTGGCTGACTAGTCTCCCCCCGTCTCTTTTTTTTTTTTTTTTTTTTTTCCTTTTCTCCATGGGTACACACACCGAGACACGCACATGACAGTACTTCGGTGCAAGAGCCGGTGCATCGCCAGGAGGGCTGTGCTTCCACTCCGGGCACGCACGCACACGCACACACACACGCTGCTGCTGCTGCTGCTGCTGGAAGTCTTTCTACACGGGGATTAGCAGCCGCCTGTCTCTCTCTGTGTCTCTTTCTTCTCCTTTCCTTTCCTTTCCTTTCCTTTCTCCTCCTTTCCCTCAAATGCTTGACTGACGGACGGCGAGCATAAAAAGGTAAATGCTTGTGTGTGCTGTTTGCTGACAATACCGACGGGTGATAGTGTTTTGGCAGCGTGCGGCGCGGTACGCCCTCCGCTCGCCAGGCAGGCAGCCTGCCCTCCTGCCGCGCCGGCGGCTGCCGCTGCCGCCGCTCCCCGCGGCTCCCCGGGACTCTCTTCTTGGGGGATCGGGCCAGCTGCGAGAGGTGTCGCTTCCCCTGCCCCCCGCCGGTCTGTGAGGCAGAGGTTGCCGCTATTGTGCTCCTAGCAGCTGTCACCTCAGACTGGGAGCGTGTGGGAGTGCTTAGCGAAGGTTTCGCGGGATGAAGGTTGCTATTAATTGCCGTGTGCGCGGAAGAAAGAGGTCTTTTCGCTTCGGCAGGGAGGGAACCCGTGCATTATTAATCAGGGCTGGAGAGTGGCAACGGGAGGACTAGCCTCACATCGACAACCCCCCCACCCCCCGGTTTGCTGCATCATTCAACTGAGTAGTTTCTATCTGGCCTTGCGTTGCGGGGCTTTTGTCCCTCCCCCCCTTCTCCGCGGGTATTTCGGCAGCCACCAGGGATAGCTCCAAGGAGGGCAGTCCTCCTTCCTCTGCCGCGGGGGGCGCCCCCTTCCCTGGGGAACAAGAGAGGCGGAGGCAGGGGCAGGGGCAACCCCCTCTCCCCCGGGTGGGTGATCTGTACCCCACCGTCCCCCGGGCACCGGGCGGGCTCCACACCTAGTTGTCGCCTGTTGTTCCGTCTGAGTTTGTCCCGTGTCCCTCCTCGGCTGGAAAAGAGAAGCACGGTGAATTTTGCCCCCCCCCCCCCCCCTTATTTTATTTTATTTCTTTTTTTTTTTTTTTCCCTCCCTCCTAGCAAAGCCGAGAGGCGGTGCTGCGCGGTGCATCCCCGCCGGGAGAACCGCGGGGCTCACCCAGAGCCGAGCAGCAGCTGCCCGGCCGGGCCGTAGTGGGTGACAAGCCGGACTTCCATTCCCTGGGGACACCCCAGGCCGGGAGGGATGGGAAGAGAAGGGAAAGGAAGAGAAGGGAAGAGATGCTCGGGGTGCTCGGGAAGCGGAGCTCGGCTGCCTCCGGGCGGATGGCAGCGAGGAGGAAGGTCGGGCTCACTGCGGCCTCCCCATCCACTGCCCATCCCTCAGCGGGGGCTCCTGAAGCGCCCGGTGGGTGCTTTGAGAGCAGCCCCCTTTCCCGGCCCAGGGAGGCCGGGATAACGGAGAGGTGCCGAGGTGGGAAGCTGGGGAGGCCGGAGAGGCGCAGGTGTGGGCTTTTAGCGGCCAAGAGAGGCGATGATTGCATCGGCAGCCTCCCGGAGGGGTTTAAAGCGCTCCCGCGGGAGCTATGGGTCCCCCACCGCACCGGTGCGCATCGCCTCCAGCACCCTGAGACGCGCGGGTGGGGTGTCCCCACAGACAGTCACTGGGATACACACGCACCGCCCCGATCCCCTCCGCTCCGCCGCGGAAATTGGGCGTTTAGCAAGGTCTGTTATATAATTATGTCTTTTTCCTGTCATTAAACCCGGCTCGGGATGCCAGCAAGGCTGCTGCTGTAGCGTGCTCTTTTCTAAGGCATCCTTTTATTTGATCTCGGAGAATATGTATGGAGTGATCAGTGTTTAAAGGGAAGTACTTCGGTTTTACACGATTGATTTTGGGTAGTCCCGTTTCATTCATGTTGCTTTCTACACCTGTCAGAGATGTGTAAATGTAATGTTAAAGACAGAAAGAAGAAAAAAAATAGTAATAGAAGCAAAAATTGTGAGAAATGTTGCTGACAACATGTGAAGCTAGTTTAAAATGTGTAAGCTCTTAGCATACTTATATAAAAGGTAGGTGTGCTTGTAGGCATGGTGTGTGCTCAGCTGGTTATGCTGGAGTGTATTTCAATGTTAATACACCTTTAAAAAGGCAACACTAACTTGCAGTGGTGTGTGGGTCCATTGTGTGCACTTCAGGTATATCCCCTCACTTAAAAGAGGTCCGTTTGATCAGAGTCCACCAATTCAGAGGATCCCAGTGGGTACAAAACTCCAAACAGTATTCTGAGATAAATTCACTGCTAATAATTATAGGAAGACTCAGTTTTTTTAATGGCAACAACATAGTTCTTTATTTTCTTCTGTATAGCTTACTGGTCTGTCTGATACTGTGCATTTCAGAGCTATTGAAAGTAGATAGTGTAAGCTAATGAAAACATATGGGTGTGAAATGTGCCGTTAATTAGGGAAGTAATAAAGTATTTTCAAAATAAATGATAAAATAGTGTTCTTTCATATATATATCTGCCAGAATTTAAGATGTCTTTCTTTTTCTCACCAGAGTGACCCATGTTGACTATAAATGTTTAATTTGGGGCTCGTTCTGGTCTATTTCTTGAGATTAACACTTGCAAGTATATCAATGTAATCTGTGTTAAATATTGCAACGTTGTCCTTCCTGTAAAGGTGGTGCATCTCAGGGTAGCCTTAGCCAGTGATGTTGCCATCTAGAAATACAAAAAGAACTGTATGAATAATTAATGACCTAATATAATAAATAGGGTCAATCCCATACCACAAAGCAGTAGTAAGGAGACTCTGCACATTGTTTTTTTTCTCTTGCTTCATTTTTCACTCCTGGCTCATACCACCCAGTAACTCAGGCTTTCACCCAAATTGTAGTAGACAGATGCAACACTCTCAGATGGGCATTGCCATTTTAAGAAGCAGCAGCTCAAAGCACTGGAACATGAAGTAGTTTATTCAACCCTTAATCTCTGTAACTAAACTTAATTTTTACAGGCTCTGTTGTATTATCTCTCAAGATTTAAGAAGGCTATTTTTGTCAGGGGCACATAATTAATACTTGTTCTCCTCTTATTCCAAATTTTGCACTCATGCATGAAGCTCATCCAAAGAAACCTGAAAAGGGAATCTCCATGGTAACGAGAGAGAGATTTTTCTCCCTCACTATAGGTCAAGACTAGACACCTACCCATTCCTTAACTTGTAGCAGCATTCATTGGCACCTTCCTTTTTGTGGTTACATTGTCTGCTGGTGTGTGCTTTTCCTGTTGCCTCATGCTTCCAGAGTGCAGCTCTTGAGAACCATGGTACAGTGGAAGAGCACAGTCTCTGCATCTTCCCAGTCACCACCCCCCACCCAACCCCTTCACTTGCTTCATATTTGCTTCATATTTCAGGGTTCCTGTACCTATACAAATTGAGTATGGGATTTAAAGAAATAAGTTGTTTTCACTATCATCCTTTTGACTTGAAGACCTGTTTTGGCCCTGTGTGTAAGATCTGACAGAACCTTACTTCCAAGTCCATTTCAGAAGGAAGGGTCGTAATTTCCTTTCTCTCTGTCCCTCTCTTTTAGTTGTCTGTTCTTTTTTGGACAGAGTTTCCCCTTGGTGTTGCAGAGATTTTGTACCAATAAAAGCTGTCCGTATCTTTCCCACCAGGGATTAACTTTATTTTGTGAGTCAGTGCATAATACCGGGATTACTGTGTGGAGACATTAATGATAAAAAGATCAGATTTTGTCCTTACTCCGTTGTCAAAGATCAGTGATAAATATCACTGCTTTCTGGAGTATTTTTTCTTTTTGTGGGTGGAGTGGTTTTTGTTGTTTGGCTTGGGTTTATTTTTATTTTTTTCCCTATGTTCTTTCCTTGAAGGACAGCCTGCATAGGCTGTGTCTCAGTCCAAGCTAAGATGAAGTAAACATTTTGTTTTCCTGGTGATTCCATAGTCAGATATTTAAAACCTTCAGTGAGGAATACAACATATTTCTATTCTCCTGTTTCTTTCTGTATTCAGTTTTTTTTAGCTAAGGTCTCATGAGAGGATACCAAATGACTTTTTAAGTCTCCCTTAGGCCTGCACCAGGTCTCTCTGGGCATATTTCCAGTTCTTTTGCCTTTCTCTGTGACATAGCTTGGGATAATTTGAAAACATCTGCTAGAGTAACCACCTTAATATAAGACAGCAGACATCATTTGTCACTGAGTGGTATGTCATTTGTGACTCTGTAATTGGAAGACAGAGACTAATGCTGACTTTAGCCTTCTTAACTTGTCTTGTTGGCAGAATGTCTATAGAAACACTTCATAGTGCTTTGAAATCATACACAGTATTTCTACCTTTCTGTATACCTCTTTCTGAAAGAATTGCCTATGTCATTTGCAAATCTGCTCAGGAGCCATGATGATGAAAGCTAGTACATTTGTAATCTGGCTTGCCACGTAAACCTGTCCTTATGCACATTTTCAGTGTCTTCTAGTAGATGAAAACTTCTTTATAAGAGCTGCCTGTATTGCTTTTCCTTTAACTCTTGCATATGAGAAACTTTCCTTTCCACATGATGCCCTGTACCTGTCTTGGCAACATTTTAATAGCTATCTCCCATCACATTCACTTTCCTCCATTTGAAAATTTTAACATCACCTGTAACTAGCTGAAGAGATTTTTCATCATCTGATTTCTCATACCAAAGAAACTAAGAATTTAAGAAATGGAATCCTAACTGCTTGAAGGAAATGTATAGTTCTAGGTCGCTAGAATCCAGGCTTTGATCTTGAGTTGCTGTGTTTTGGATCGCAAAAGTGTATGGCCAACTCATAAAACTCATAGCTAAAGATGTCAACTGTTAAGGGCAATGTCTTGGATCTAGAAGGTGGTGTTTGTTTTTGTTCTTGGTGGTGTTTTTTTTGTTTGTTTGTTTTTTAAGATTTGTGGGCTAATTTTGAATGTAGGTTGCAATGGCTTGTTTGATTTGTAACAGCTTTAAGGTTTCAGCTTCTTAATACCCTGATGTGCTGAGGTAGTCCCTTTGCTGGATCCAGTCAAACATTCCTTGAGTTTTCCATTCTTCCGTAGCAGGCATAGATGGTATGAGGTTCCCACAAAAAAAAAAAAAAAAAAGCATTTAAGAATTGTGCTTGAATCTTAAATTTCATGCTCCAGGCATAAATAGAAACTGAAGATAGCTGTTTTCAATGCACATCATGATAGGATGGTAACAGTTGTGTTTTTTTATTATTTTTATTTTATTTTATTTTATTTTCAATAAGAGGTAGTGGAGATTTTCCAGCAAGTTTGAGTGTGACTTGTGATGTTAACTCTGCTTATAGATGCATATTTAGTTCCACTCCTATGGACTAGTAGTCACACTTACCTTTATCATTGTAATTTCAATTTTAGCAATGTACATCCTATATCGAAAGTCGGCATTAGGAATTACTCTTGTTTTTTTTTTGTTTTATTCTTTTTTTTTTTTTTTTTTCCCCTCCTGTCATCAGCAAGAAAGTAAAGAGAAGTGGGGATGAAATCCAGGTTTCTGCATGCTAGTAGTGGTCTCACCAGTGTCTTTCCATACATAATAAGGCAACAGTTCCTTTTTCCAGTAGAAGTATTGAAAACCAGTATGCTCCAGGGACTTGCAGCATCTCACAGATGTGCACAAGAATTCTCATCCTCTTTCCATCCCACAGTTGAAAGAATTTCAGAGTACTTTCAGTATACTATTCACATAGCGTGAACTTGGCTTAATGGGTTAAAGGAGTAGTACCTCATTTTTGAGGTGCTGAAAGTGCATTGGTACAAGTGTTTAATAAGAATATCAAAGGAGATTCCTTTTTACCTTCAGTTTTGCATCTTCTGCCTATCTGTTCATCAGCCATAATACTGAGGCACGGTTTAGTCCACTCAAGTTGTCAACGGCTCTACATCTGTTTTACCTTCATGGTTTTTTTTTTTTTCTTTTTGACTGTTCTTTGAACTTCAGTAGTTTTATCATACAATCCTGTTCTGCAATAAAATACCACAGCAGATCATTCACCTAGGTGTTCCTTCTAACAGACCTTCTATTTGCAGAGATGTACTTAATCCTGAATTTATGTACAGTTTTGTAAATATTATTGTAGCTTTTTATAAATGTGGCTTTTGAGTATCATGAGGATGGCAAAGTAAAATAAATGGGAAAAATTCACCCCAGCAAGGAATGAAAGAGGTAGAATTAGGAGAATTTGTCTGAATTCATTGTTACTTTGTAGAAATATTGCAAGCATCATGATGTTAAAACAATTACTTCTAAAAATGAAAGTTAATTCTGTTCATGGAAGAACTTTGCAGCCATAACATGTAATACTTAGGGAGACTATTCTAATGATTTTTCTGAGGCAAATGATCCTACATACCTAGATGTACTGGCTAATAGAATTCATAATAAATAAGTTCATTGTATAGGTCACTTATTATCAACAGTGAAATAGTGCTAACAATTACAAGATCAGTGTTACTTTGAAAACCATGCTGTTTTATATATATATATATATATATATATATATATCACTTTGTGAAATGAAAGGCTTGAGAACAAAAACTACAATGTTTGGAAATACTTAAAGTGACAATTATTTTTCTTTAAAAAGTAGTTATTTTATAATAGGTGTTCAAGGATTAGATATCTACTTAATAAAATAGACTGAAGAGGAATTACAAAGTAAAGATGAAACCTTTTTCTTACATTATTGGATCTCAGTCTTTCTTGGAAAAGTTCTCTTTTTTAAGCTACTGATACTAAATGGTGTTCAAACCAGCTGGCTCTTTTATTTCAGAAAGCAATATCTTTTAATTCCTCAGAGACTACAAGCTTACTTATGGGAAAACAGTGGTTACCTCTTTCACTTCATTTTTTTCATTAGTTCATAAAAAAAACTTCAAATATGATGTTCTTTATAGATCTGTAGCAACACCCATATAATGTCATTTACAGAAATAAAGTAGCATGGTTGTTGAAGAGCAGTTTATTTTGTATTGGGTAGAAGTGTAAGTTGACTTGTTTGAAGAAAAATGGTAATTTGTACATACAAAAATGTAAATCTGTGGTGTTTCTTACCATGCAATGATGGTATGTGGTCTGACTTGCAGAATATATGGTGTTTTGCATCTCTATAGTTAATGCATGATATAAACTTGCCAACTGGGAGTCTTCATGCTGTATTCTGCAGAGTTGTACAGCTGAATTATATATGAACAAAGGTATTTATGCATGAAAAGGATCATTTGTTTGCTGTGTCATATGCTAATAATTACTCAGTCAAGGGGCAAAACCAACAGTGGGAAGCCTGTGAGACCACTTGTACATGACAAATAATATAATGAACTCAGTGAAAACGACGCTTACTGTTCCATACATATGGTTGAGTTAGTGCATTCTGTCTTCAAGTATAGAACACATTTTCAGCAGAAGGGATATCTTTAGAAACTAGGACCAGGGCAGATGGGGCAAGGAAGAGTAGGGGGAAGGAATAATTTGCACATTTTTCGAAATGTATCTTAATACTTACCTTTTGTCTCAATCTACCAGTGATAAATGCCAGTCTCACTTACTACAGATTTGTGTGAATAAAACTTAACAGTTGTTAATGACATCAGAAGTACATGAAAAGAGAACACAAGAACACAAAGTTCTAGTGCCTCCATGACAACATGCAGCAGAGCACAGTGAGAGAAAGAGAGCTTCACCCTGGTACTTCAGTTTCTTTTGGAATTAAAAAGGAAACTTTTGTGCTCAATAAGAAAAACTTGGGGACTTCTGTGCCCCATAATCGGGGTTCTGGCACAAAAGAAATGGCTAAACTTGCTTTTTGCTATTCAGGTAGTCCATAGTTCCCTACCTGAACTGATTCAGGACCAAAAATAGACAATTTTCTCAAGGATTTATAGAATCACAGGATATCCTGAGTTGGAAAGGACCCATAAGGATCATCGAGTCCATCTCTTGAATCTACATGGCAGTACAGAAAAATCAGACTCTATGTCTGGTGGTGTCATCCAAATACCTTTTGAATTCTGGCAGAGTGTTGTGACTCTCAGTGAGGAATGTTTTCCTAACATCCATGTGAACCTCCCCTTTCCGTAGCTGGGAGGAACTTGCAAGGATCATTGAGCTCCACTCCTGTCTCCACATAGGACTACCCAAAAATCAGACCACATGTCTGAGAGCATTGTCCAAATACTCTCAGTGAAGAACCTTTTCCTAACCCCCAGCCTGACCCTCCCCTGTCCCAGCTCCATGCCATTCCCTCGGGTCCTGTTGCTGTCCCCAGGGAGCAGAGCTCAGTGCCTTCCACTCCCCTTGTGAGGAAGCTGCAGGCCGTCATGAGGCCTCCCCTCAGCCTGCTCTGGACTGAACAATGCAAGGGACTTCACTTGCTCTATGTACGTCTTGCCCTCCAGACCCTTCACCATCTTTGTAGCCCTCCTTTGGACACTCTAATGGTTTTATGTTCTTACATTGTGGCACCCGAAACTGCACACAGCACTTGAGGTAAGGCTGCTCCAGAGCAGACTGGGACAATCTCTTCCCTTGACAAGCTATCAGTGCTGTGCCTGATGCACCCCAGGGTAGCATCGGTCCTTTTGGCTGCCAGGTCACACTGTTGGCTCATATTCAAGTTGCTGACAACCAGAACCTCCTGATCCTTTTCTTTGGGGCTGCTGTCAAGTCTCTTGTCTCCGTGTGTGTACATGCAGCCAAGATTGCACCATCCCAAGTGCAGAATCTGGCACTTGCTCTTTTTAAATTTCCTTCTTATAGCCTCTCTAAGAGCAGAAGCACATCAAACTAATATTTAGGAAAGCCCACAACTGCAAATCTGATTTGTTAAAAGGTCCAATACTGCTATTCTATGATGCTGTTTTGTTAAAGTTCATTCTGGTGTTAAATACAGTAGCTAGAACAAATCCTGCAAATGTTCTGTATGCAGCTTCCAGTGATCTGTGTGAGATAGGTCCCTGATGCCAGACACAGAGTCTTAAACTGAGGTTGTTACAGGAAAGCCTGGTATTTTATTTCATTTTATGCAAGGTAAAAGATAGCAACTAATAAACTGGCCATGGATTTTCACTTGGTTCAACTGTTATATCTTTTAAAATTTGTTTTTATACAAAACTGGCATAATAGATTAATTAACTACATGACAAGCAATTAAATATTTGATCCACCAGACGTGGTGTAGATTCTAGTTTTTCTTGCCCTACAGGACCACAGTGTACAGAGTGCCTGCAGCTGACCTGGACATTGGTTTGAACAGTTGCTGAAAGAAACATTGTCCTGGTTTTGAGTGGTTAGCTTTGTTTTGTTTTTGTTTTTAATGTCTTACATTCAAAATTAAATGCAAAATTGAATGTTGATTCCAATGTTGTGGGTAGACATTAATCTTGTGCTATTATAGAAGCTAAATTATTTCAGCTATATCTTGCCTTAAGATTTACTCTAACAGTAAACTGTGGCTGTACTCTTCTTCCATATCCACTTCATGGTGGCTTGATAAATGTGGACTACCTCTAAAGGCTTACATATGCTTTGAATTTATATATGATCATTTGAGAGGGATTTCATTCCTCAAGTACAGGGAGAATAAAAGTGAGTTCCTTTTTGAACTCCCTTATTCTTGACATTGGTGTCTTCCCTACTCTTCTGGAACTCAGTGTATTGTAGAAAAGGCTGAAGAGAAGCAGAGTCTAGCTGTTCAGACATGAGTCAGTTTAAGGTGTTTTGTTGTTGCTGTTTTCCTCTACGGTCGATCAGTGAGGACCTTGAGGAATAACTGAGAATTCCTCTGGAAGTTCATAAAGGCAGTGAGAGCACACCTCATTCTCATCTCAAGGCTGAATTTGAACCTTTTATATCCATTGGATTACCCTGAGAAAAATAATTTATAGACCTGATAACTCAAATAAGTAGTAGATTTCCACAACCCCCATGTCAGATCTACAGCACACAATCAGCTTAGTTCTGTGCATGTAGTAGACCTGCCTAGTCTGCTTCTTGGTGAGTATGTTATTGCACAGTTTTTCTGTGTAATCAGTGACTGTTCAGAATTTCTGGATACCAGCAGCGCAGTTAACTGCACTCATATTTTCAATTTTACTAAACTGCACTTTGGCAGTGGTAAAGGAAATAGTATTTTTAAACACTTTGTGTAGATATGTGTCCTGTGCAGATTGTAAATAACCAATACATTATTTAGTATATCATGACATATGGCTGAATAAATAAATAAAATTTGACAATAATAGGACTGTACCACAAAATATAATATGATAAAGCTTTTTCCACATCTAGCAGAGCTCAGTTATTTATTACTGCAATTTGGTTTCATGGATATGATTTATTCTATTTTAGTGGATACAAGCAAATTGGTTTACATTTGTGTAGTAAGTTATAACTCAAAGCTGAATGTATACTTCATATGATACTGAGATACTTGAAACTTTATGGAATAAAATGTGTCTACTTATTTTTCATAAATACATATAAAGAAACTCTTCAGAGCACATACTTTAAACAATCAGCCAAAGTTTAATTCGACAAGCAAGAGAACAGTTCATTGAATTTCAATGACAAATCATCCATTGCTATTGTCTGGAGCCAAATTGAGCTCTCCCTATGTTAGATGCTGAAACTTGCAGCTAACCTAAATACTCAATTGCTTTCCAGTTTATTCATCTTTAGTATAAATAGTTCTCAGGTGAGCTGCTTCCTCTGTGTTTTCTGGAAAACAAAGTTTAGCCATAGTATTTACAAACAAATTGTTTAAATGGATTGATCAGTATGTGCACTGTACATTTTATCTGTTTAAAATAGTAAAATAAAAAAAAATAATAATATAAAAACATAATTTTGCTTCCCTCTGAATTTACAGTTTAGTCTTGGATTGTTGCTCACAACTTTATGGAACCTAATCAAGTAGTCCTTTCCTAATAGTTTCCGTTATCTTCACAATGTACTAGCTAAAGTAAATTAATTCAGTGAATTTTCAGCAGGGCTAAGTTTCAGTATGTGATGGAAAACTAAGTGTGACAATTGTAGTATTAGCTGTTATTTTGATAAAGTATCTCCACATAAACTAAAAAGAAGCTTAAGTAGTAGGATTAACTTTGTTGTATTTATTGCTGGGCCAAATACTTTTTGAAAGTAGGATGAAATTAGCCTTGCTTTATCTAATAACTACTTTTAAATAAATTTAGTTGTGCCTAATAAATAAATGGGAAATTAAAACAAAGATAATACTCTGTAAAGGAATACTCAAAACTATATATTTTATCAAAGTAGACCAGGTTTTGTTCCCTTTTGCCAACTCAGTAGTATTAACAGGAAGCAGAAATATATGTTCAGTAGAACTTATCTCAGTAGATGCAAAATGCAGCTACTGGAATTGTGACTGGTGTGCTTACAGGGAAGTAAGTGGGATGAAAATAGTCATGGATTTGATTTAATGCTAGATTCAAGGAGGTATAAATGTAAATACATACAGTCAAATGAAAAACTGTTTGCAACCTTTTATGTTGCTTTTTTTTTCCTTCTGGCACTTAGAAATTGTAAATTTTTGCCTCACACAATACTATTTTTTCACCAACTTTTTTTAATCACTTGGATAGTGAGATATATGACAACAGGAAAAAAAAAAAAATGAATTCAGTACTTCTGAGAGCTTTGATAGCCAATTAATGAAATATTTAAATTTTAGTGCCTTACTGTGTCATGCATATGGCATAAAGCCTTAGACTGTGTAAAACAAGAATGCTTAGAAGAAATGTCTTGTATAATGACTATCATAGCCAGCAAATCATTTGTATACTGGCCCTAGTAATAAATGAGATATATTTATTTTCTCCTCAGTGACTAATAAAGTATTGACAACCCTCTTGTTGTAAAGGAAAAAAAAAGTCACTATTTATCTTGTAGTACACTGTTGTCAAGGTATTGAAATTGAAGTGAGTCTGTTAAACAAAATAAAAATAAAAGAAAGTATTGTTCAGAACAACAGAATATCACATCAAATTGAAGTAGTACAAATAAATTTGAGATCAGATTTCTTTGCTAGCTTAGTTATGAATGAACACTTGGTTCAAATGAATTTTATTACTGTAATAATGAAACTGTATAACAAAGGACAAAAATAAAACTATTTACATTTATGTATATTAAAAGTGAATATTGAAAACTTTAAATGATATCTATTCCAAATTAATTTCACTTTTCAGAGTTGATAAATAAACTTTTAATACAATTTCAGACCACATCTAATAATATTAATGAAAATGAAATAGTTTGAAACAACAAAAATAGTGCTAAACAAACCATAACAGTCTTTATATTCTCTAATGATCTGATAGGTGAAGTCCATTGAGATTAATTATGTCATAGTCCTAAATTATAATTAATTGTTCATTACATTTTGTCAACAGTTTAAATTTAATTTATTTATATTAACTTTGCAAAGTATCCTGTAAGGTCGAAGAGTACTGTAAGATTTCAGATGGTTGGGTAGTATCTTATCAGAACCCCTTATGATTTAAATGGGTCCAAACTTCAACATTTTCAGTAAGGTGTGGTTTTTTCGTTTTTAAAGGCATCAGGTAACAGCCTGGTGGAGCCTTAGAACTGTACATATATAATTTTTTTACTGCTAAAAGAAAAAAAAGTCTCATGGTTTAGCATAGCTAAGATAATCCATAAGACCCTGATTCAATACTCATGGAAATCATTGGCTTACTGTGAATGTAATGTGTATCACTGCCTTAAGCAGGCTTTGGATAGTGTCAATACATAACTACAAAGATCACACCTTTTCTCCTTTTCTTTATAGGCCTGCTTGGTTATTGGCAGTTCAAAATATTACCACCTAAATGCTACTAATGCTTTTCTTCACACAGCTTGTTTGAAAGACAGACCTTATACTGCCACCTGGTCTCCTTTGTATTTTGCTAGTACTTGTGGTTTTCTTGTCGTGGTGTCAAGTATGTGAACAAAAATGATGCTTTTAAATGGGAGGAAAAGTTACACAGGTTTAAAAGTGTGTGCATGTATAACTAAAAATCCAGTTCAGGTTTGACTTTGTACATTACAGCCAGATATTCCAGGTTTCTTTCAAAGGAAAAGCTAATCCCCACCCAGGAAATCTGTACGTGGCCTATATATTACCTTTGGCTCATGTTAGATGTAATTTTAGGACTTAACAGAGAAGTAGTGCATGAGACCAGCTAAGCTGATGGGAATTTTACCCACAGAGAGTGAACACTGACTGTTAATAGGCTAAATGGTGAAAGATTGAGACATTATTTCTACCACTAAGGATTTATAGTAGTTAAGACTGTCAAGGTTGTTTCTGTGTCAATTACAGTTCCAGAGGTGAAAAGTCAAACTGCCTTTCAAGACAAGTTTTTCTAATTAGAGTAATGAATATTTTATTAATATTCCATTAGTTGTACATGGTAATTGTTCACTGATGGGCTGTCATTTTCAGCCACATGCAGAATAAGATCACAGATACATATTTATGTTATGCCTTTGTCAACTTTGGTTCCTGTCAATGGTCAGCTTTATGCACATGTGCCGTAATATTTTAGAAATAAATTTTGTCTGTAACCCTATTAAACATGGCTATGTGTCTCCTTTGTAGGTCACTTTCTTTGTTTAACATTTCAGAGTTGTACACTTTGGCATTCACTAGATTGCAGTTGCAGGGAGTAACTTTACCATTCAGGAAATATAGTTCATGGGGAAAATACCAATCTACTAATGGTCAATAAATACAAACTGGGAGATGCAGTAACTTCATGGAATTACAGTGGGAAAACTGGTATCTATTGACTTCTAGAGGTTAAAAATATTTCCCTAAAATAACAGGTGTTGTAGAGATATGTGCAATTAGTGCTCAGAATCCTAGAGTTGATATATCTCCCTGAGGGTGATTGTTTCATTTAGCTTAGTTTTGCAACCTGCGAGTTTACAGTACTTGCCTGTGAACCTCATGGTCTTCATCTTTCAAAGCAATTCTGCAACTTACTCTTGACTGTGAACACCTTGATACAGGAGGAATATTAAAGGGAGGAGAAAAAAGTTGTAAGGATTGCACACTACAAATTGCATAGAAGAATACTGGAGGAACAGACAGGGACTTGTATTGCCTCCTACTCATACTAGCTCAAAAGACCATTTTCTTATTGCAGCCTTTACATACGGTTGAAACCATGCGTCATGGAACAAGAATGAAATTTTCTTGCACAGCTGAAGAAAAGAAACCTAATTGATGTTGTCATATATGCTTATGTGAGCCATGTGTTAATTACCCATGGTTGGAAAGGAAAATAGATGTATGCCAACTATGTGTGTGCGTGCTACAGTGTGTACAGAACCAATTTCTGTATTTGAATGTTTAATTCATTCTGCACTAAAATTAATGTCTTTTTTTCCCCCATCTCTTTTCATCTTGGAATGCTTTTTTCAGTATTAAGTACTGTGCTTTTCAGAAAAACAAATTATTCCTTTTCAGTTTGTTAGTATCATACAGGTATGCAGAGAAGTTAAGAACTATAATACAAAGCTGACAATCTGTTGTAATAGCAAAGGACAAGTAGCTGTAGTGGCCTGTGTTATCCTTTCTGTGGTCCAAGTTCAAATCTGAGAGAAGAGCTTTGCAATTGGCCTAGATGACAGGAGAGGAAGGCTTTAAGACTTGAGTTTTCTGGGCTCCGCTCCAAGTTCTGGAATGAAATATACTTCAATGACTGCTTATCTTCCTGCCCCTGTCTCATCTGCCTCCCCTAGCCTGACTACTTTGTCTCCTCATCTTGACTCATGTTCCTTCTGTGTGCACTACACTTCTTTCTCCCCGCCCCACCCCCCCTTTTTTTTGCATTGTCCTGAACACTACCTTTGCTTTCTCTTCCACTCTTTCATAAAGCTATAAACAGTGTCTATATCTTATATTTAATATTCATGCTATTATGTCCTGTTGAACAGCAGTAAGCAATAAGAGAAGGGCTGTTTCCCACCTGCAGACTGAGGCATGTTCAGTGGGGGATGGATGACCTTGGGAACTAACATACAGAGATTTTTTATTTATTTATTTATTTATTTTTCTGCTTCTAACGTACTGTTGTTGGGTGAGATGGAAACAACAATTTTCAAAGGCTACCTTCTGGTATTTTTCACAGTTTTAAGCCAGAATAACCCTGCTGTTTTATGTTTAAGAATGGGAGTGGTATTTTTTTCAGTGAAATATTTTTCTGGATTTAACAAGCAAATCACTTTTTTAAACTCATTCCCAGAAGTGTCTTAGTGGTTGTTCTCAAAACGTTCAAGAACTGTATGAACAGCTCAGACACTCTTCAGTTTTTTTTGTAGATTTCATTTTACTGATTTGAACAAATATGGATGAAAGAATAATCCAGATCTTAGATCCGGGCTGTCTGTGGTGGTTGCTGGGAATGAAGAGTTATGGGCAACTACCATTTAAGGTGGGTTTGCTGTTGCCAGGAGAGTTTGGTTTACCAGGAGCTCCTTGGTAGGGTATCATGTGTGATGGCATGAGGCAGTGCCACTCCTGTGGAGCTGCTCTCCACCACAGTCTAACTCAGAGGTAGATGGTGCTCACTATGCACAAGAAATGGGAATCAGCAGATACTACTGAGAAAGTACTTTGACAGGTATGGCAGAAAGAGGAACATGGCAAGGAAGGGCAAAACTCCTCAGGCTATTGTTAAAAAGAGTTACCAGGATTTTTATACAAGAACTTTGTATGGCAGTGAGCCAAGAGACTGAGATCCTAACTGAAAAGCAATTAAGATTGTTCTGGGAAAAGATCACATAATTGCTTTGAAAGGGACTCTTAATCAGAAAGACAAAGATGACCTAAGAAATCAACTGTGCTGATCTGCTTATTTGAACAAATCCCAGTAACGGATGAGATTTTACTTTAAATATATGTACAACATTTACTCTATGAGATACTGGAAGAAAACCACACTAGTTACTTCCTGTACTGTTAAGAGTAAACAGACCTTATGATGGAAATCTTTGTAATTCAAGAGAAGTTTCAGTGGATGGATTTCCTCTTGAAGAGAGACACAATAAATGTTACTAAATACTACAATTTCCTAGTAGAATTGGATTGGAGAGGCTGTAACAGTGCTTAAAATGGGAAAGAAGCAACTTAACAGCTTCCAGATCCTGCAATTTATATTAGACTGTGGTGAATGCATTAATCATTTAATGATATTCCAGCTTCCAGTTTTTAACTTTTGATGCAGAAGGATTATCTTTTTGTTTTAATTCCTACTAGAACTGTAGTTCTTTGTAAATAATGCTCTTAGGTCTGTAGCTAGTAGTAGCTTCATGTCCTGATAGATTTCCTCAATTTTTCTATCTTAAACCTTATGTTGTAATATTTTGTTATTTTTTAGCATTTTTATCCTTATATATGTATTTGTAATCTGCTTGAAATGGCTTTAAAGAAAGAGTTTAAAGTTTACCTTTTTCTTTAACCATTCGTATTTGGACAGAAACATTCATTCACTTGATTTGATCAGGTCTCTGCTCCTTAACGGAATTAAATCAAATGTAATGTAACCTAAGCTTCTATATAGAGGATGAGTAACGATATAGAGATTGTTTTCACCAAAATTGAATGTATATTTTCATTTATATTTTTCCATTAAAATTATCTGTACAAAAGCCATGTATGTTGCTCATTTTAGAGGCCTCTTGATAGAGAGTGCAGTTCATTCTGTTGCTAATAATAAACTGTTTTCTTTCCCATCTGCACTATAAAAATGTTATTAATTCTCAGTATCATCATATTCTCAGGCAAATATGGCTGTGGAACATTGCATATTGTGTGCAGGAAATTATTTGTACATACCTGTATTTTAAATGCTCACAACCTTATGCCATATGAGTACTGCAGGATACTAAGAGGATACTAAGCAGCTAGCTATTCAGCTGACAGTCCAAGAAGTATTGCTGTCCCACAGAGAGAAGATTGAATTAGGCCTTTTTGTTGGTTTTACCTGGATTTCTATTTTCTGTAGTGTGGGAGAGGAAGTTGTTTTTTGTTTTTGTTTTTGTTCTGTGATGGACAGCCCAGACACTCCTGATACAATTGAAGTAGATATTTCGAAGAACTGTTTCCTCTCTGGTTAATTACATCATTGTAGTGTTCCATTTATGTGTCTTACTACAGCATCTTTTTTCTACAGAGCTTAGAGGTTACCTCTTAATTTGTCTATTATCTGTGGGTGTGGTGATATCTCATCATTGCAACAGAGGGGAATCAGTTAGCTTTGTTTTCCTCGATGTTAAAAATGTTGCATTAATAAGCTCATGTTTTAACAGTATTTGGTTATGAAGTGATTTATAGAGGATTAAACTACACTCTTGCTGAGAATAAATGGATTTTATGCTTCAGCAATTAATGCAAAATTAATTTAATCTGACAGATGCTAACATGGGCTTCAGAAAGATCCAAATCAAGTACTTCTGTGATCATTCTGGTAGTTCCTTTGTGGCACTGAAACTATTGTTATTTCATAATCACATCTTGTTAAGGGCCATAAATAAGTTAACATTGATCATTTTACATCAAAATAAAATTTGAATATTTAATACTCCTGTGTCTCTCATATAGTTATGAGGGTCTTCTGAAAAAAATATTTGGTGAAAATTCTTGCATATTAAATAACTATATGGAAATTATCACCTATTTTCTAAACCTTTTTAGAGCAAGAAGTGAAAACATTTGGAACTAGTGTAGGAAAATGGTTTGTTACAGTTTTTCATTACAGTAGATATATAATGACAGGTCTTGAGAGAAAATTGGTATATAAATATTCCAGAGATTTGCTGAAATTCATTGTATCCCAGTATCCCAGTTTCTCTGCCATTTGAAGTGATTATGTCTTGTACTTGGTTCTGTAGACCTTTTTCCAGGAATGCTTCAAAAAAAAAAAAAAAAATGGCTTGGGTTTTACATCTACTGAGTGCAGAATCACAAATAATATTTTTTCAGTACAGAGGTCAGTAAAGATGAACAGTCCCATAGACACCCTGAAGTATTAACCAAGAAAATATTTTTTTCTACATGTGTATGTTATCATGTGATAGTATGGTTTCTTGTATAAGCATTTGACTGTTGGAGATGACTTTTGTATTATGTAGTTTACATTTAATAACTTTTTAGACTTGGTAATGTAGCTTTTTCTTGTCAGATGTGACCTAGATTAAAGCACACCAGAACAATATTGCTTCTATTGCAAGCCATGGTGGCTAGAGGATACTACATGGAGAACATTGCATTTGGTAGCCAGAAGTTCATTAGTTCTCTCCTTTCTGTCACTCTGAGTGTGAAGGTTTTGATTTCTTATGATCCTAAGGCACAGTACCAAGGGGTTTTCTCTTAGACTTAGCAAGAGAAGCTCAGTTTATCTGATGAATTAGTGGATGAAATGTCAGAATGACAAATAGTCAAAAGTTATGCTACTCATTTGGAAGAGGAGATCTGGGTTCAGGCTACATAGTGATATACAAATTGCTAATTATTTTAAAATAAGCACAATATGTGACTTGGTATGTAACTACAATGGGCAACTCAGTGCCTTTTATCTAATGCTGATTTTAGTGACCCTGTAAATTCATTCCTTGTTAGACCATCAGAAGTTTTTAATGCAGAAAATAAAACATGCAAATTTTGTAGCTTCAAATTATGTCACAAATTTGCATATGTGTACATAGGTGGAAGTTACAAAATCCACATAGAGAAAGATGCATGCTCTCTCAATATCTATAGACCTATGTTTGGATATTTTAGGATTATGTTAGATCACAATGAGGTTTTCATGCTACTCCACCTATTTCTGTGGCGGTGCTCAGGAAAGAGAGGGATAGTAAGTCTGTCTCAATTTTCTTTGATACCTTGCAATTCTGTGATTTTTTTATTTTTTTTTTAATCTAATTTTAGTTGATATCTATGTCATTGTAGTGTCAGTTCTTAAGACTGATTGATATTGGTGCCACCTTGAAGAAGACTATGCCTCTTGCCCCTAAGTATTGCTACTCTCGAAGTTATAACTAAGTAGAAAACATAAACCAACAAAGCCTGTAATAGGTATATGTACATATATCTGTTATATATTTATATACTTGGACAAAAGACAGAAGAGTGCTTATTAAACATACAACTATGTAAAAAGATTTAGTTAAATTTTGAGTTGTTTTTTGATTCTGTCAAACCACACTCCATAAATCTTGGCTTATTTAGGCTAGTGTACTATATTTTTCTAAAAGCCTTGCTGACAGACACAAAAAAGTACATGGCACAGACATCTTCAGATATGTCAGTGACCCTTTTCGAAGTGATCATGGGCCCCCTGTGGAGGCTAGTGAGACAATAATCCGAAGATCATCTTCTCTGTTGTTGCTCAGGTGTCCTACAGGTAAGAAATGAAAGGAAAGTTTTGCAGTTCTTGATTAGTGTAAAACCATCAATGACCTTCTTGCAGACTTTGAGATGTTAAAACAACTTTACCTCCCCATATCACTTGACTAGGAGACAGAATTTCTGTCAAAATTAGACAAACTCAATTAGAGTTTCCAAAGATTAATTAAATTCAGCTAAGTTTTTTGTATTACATGCTATTGCATCTGTTTTGCTTAATGAATAGTAGGTAGTGTCCTTTTCTTAAAGGACACATTTGCTTGATAAATTCTGTGTATGTCTAAAGCCTGCAATGGTCTCCTAAAGGAAATTCTTACATGAATCAGATTATTATAAGGCTGGCAGTTAGGCTTCTTCTTTCACATAACTAGCAGAATTTGGCCTAGTATGCTTTTTGCTAAAGAAACTGCTCCCCAGAGGTTTTTTATGAACTGCTTAACAAGAAATTTCCACTCCCTTTTGGGTAATAAGCACTTTAACATTGAAAGACACACAACATAATGTATTGACCTGAGAGGTTTATGCTGACTGAAGAATAATCTACTTCAACACTTAAAGCAAAAAATAAACTGTATTGCTCAGCAAAACATCAAGGCAAGACAGTGAATGTAAAGCTTATAGATCCAAGATCTGACTCTTTGGTAACTCTAAATTTCTTAGATTCTGAAATTAGGAACAGCTGTCTTGATCTGTTACTTCCATGTTGGAGCTATCAGAAAGACTCTTACAGCCAGATAGTAAATTTTACCCATTTTTGTTGTTGTTGTTCCCCTCCCCCCCTTCTCTCTAGTTTGTTAAACCCTGAAATCTTAGCAAACCATCCAGGAATTCAAACTTGAATTTGTGTGTGATCAGACTGGATATAGCATGGGTTCAGGGAAACCTATTACTGTCTTCTGAGATGCTAAACAAGATGAAGTCGTGTAGATCTGATCTCATTAGTTAACATTGCATCTGATCTCAATATTACTGACCTCTGTGGAGGTCTAAAAGAATAAAATTAAATGGTAATGTGAATTCCCAAGCTGTGCATATGTTTGATTATTACTTTCTTGTTTATATTACTGTAAATGGACAAGAAGATATTAAAATATTTTATTACATATCGAGAACTAGTGGATACAGCTGAAAAAGTTACCTAATTAGCAGCAGTATACTATTTTTCTTTGGTGTTTTTTTTTAGGTCAGTATGTATTTATTTTGAGAGAAAAATAGGTAAAGTAGTAATCTACTCTGTTTTTTTTTTTAAGTGTAACTTTTTTCCATGTTACAAAGATTTAGACTTCAGATATATTTATTAATTTGTCACTGACTGTATTAACTTTACTGAGGGAAGCTTGCTTCACTTCCAATCATGTGTACCTACAAGTTCTATTTAAGAAATAACTAACTAGTTTAGTAACTATGCAGTTTATTGTATAGGTGGAGAAATGGAGGAAAAAATAAGAAAAATACATTTTTCATTGCCACAGTAAAATTTTTGGTTTGGAGTCTCTGCATACCAAAGCGTGTTAAAATAAAAATAGGAAAATTCAAAGGAAATGTCTAAAACATATCCTACTATAACAGGCAGTCTTAAATTTTTCCTGGTTTCCTTTTTCTACTTGGGTTTATTGCTCACCCTCTTTATTTCTTTTCTGAGTAACTTCAAAATATTAACTACTCTAGTGCTTATGTTTTAAGTTAACAGTTCTCTTTGAGGAAGAAATTCAAAGTTTTGTGGGTTTTTTGTTTTTTTGTTTGCTTATTTATGTGCATGTTTTTGTATAGGTGATCTTATAGTCCCATATAGTTGCCTCTTTTGTGAATATTTTCTTAGAAAGTGCTTTGGCAAATAGCAATAGATATTCCAAAATTATATATTTTTAAAGAGGAAAAGTGCAGCCTTGAAAATCGCTTTAGCAATAATTTCTAGTATGGAGGAAGAAATAATCATAAGCTAATCTATAAGGTATCTGGCCTCCTCTTTGTTTGTACGGTTAATTCTAATTAAGAAGTGTTTCTGTGGGTCATTAATAACTAACATTTTAATCATGTAGCCTTAAAAATGTAATAGTTTGTGGATACAACGTTTCACCAAATAAAAACACTTCAGAGTATTAGATTTGTATTTATTTTGAAGGCAATGAAGAATTATTAATGAAGAAACAATTGTGACATGGATAAATGAAGTCAAGAGGTCAAAGCCAATACAACATGGTATGGGATGCTGGAGTGCATTTCTAATTTTTATTATTGACATGCTGAACTCTATGGTATCTTTTAATTTGTCTGAGCCATAACTACTTCTAATAATACAAATTCTGCATGGTATTACATCTATAGTCTCTTGTATAGCTAAATTTTCATTTTGCCCATAGCAACAATGTGCAATATCTTCAATAAACATACTGACATCTCATTAAAGAGAAAATGATTGATTAATCATGCCATAGACTTGCAAGAAGGGGTAGCATAGGTATAAAGATGCTGTTATATCCAAAATCTTTTGGAGAAGGAAGATAAAAGGAATTGCACTGGCTGGTGAAGGGAGGACCTGGATACTCCAGAGACAGAATTCAGTGTGGGTAGAGGTTTCTGCAGTGTTGTAAAAAGATAAAACTCATTCACAGAAATTCAGAGGTAGAGACTGGGGAAAAATACTGTTATCAATGTGACAACCTTAAGTGCTTTTCTATATAGTTGGCAAGTTGTGATTACTAGATAAATTAATTTTATTACTTAAAAAAACTGTAAAAGCCACCTTGAACTGAGAGTTTTGAGTGTTAACAAGCTGATTCAGTTTGACTTAAATAGAAGCATAAATGAATGCATATCAGTAATATGCTTTAGGTCTTCAGTGTCAAAGAAATAAATAGATGAACTGGGAAGAGCACATAAGGAAGTTGCTAGACAGAGGAATTCAGGATTCCTTATGTGGAGAAGGAACACCATTACTTCTGTCATGAGAATATTGTCTGAAACTAGTATCCCAAGAACAAGGGAAAAAAAAAAAAAGGCAAGAGGGTTTTCCTGATTTAACTGCATGAAATGTTCATTCTCTAGTATACCATTCTGTTTATTCTATTCATTCTAGGTAAATTGGCAAAGAAAACTTAAAAGATTGAATGGAAAAGCAAGAGTTAATTAGATATTACAGAAGAGCTTTCAAAAAACAGCTCCTCAGCCAAAGGAAGAAAAAAGAACAAGGAATAAAAAATACTTAGGGATAACTAAAAAGAACTTTAAGTGCAGAGATTTAGTGTAGAGTTTACATGTAGACACAGAGGTATATTAACACTTTGATTCTGTTTTCATTAAGGATGCTACACCTGACTACAAGAGCAAAGAGTACTGTGGAGTACTGCATTCAGCTCTGGGGCTCCCAGCATAAGGACACAGAAGTATTACAAGTCCAAAGGAAAGCCACAAAAATGATCAAGGGGCTGAAGAACCTCTCCTACAAAGACAGGCTGAGGGAGTTGGGGTTGTTCAGCCTGGAGAAGAGAAAGTTCCGTGAGACCTTATAGCAACCTTCCAGTACCTAAAAGGGGCCTATGGGAAAGTTGGAGAGGGACTCCTTGTCAGGGAGTGTAGTGATAGGATGAGGAGTAATGGCTTTAAACCAGAAAAGGGTAGATTTAGATTAGACATTAGTAAGAAATTATTTACTTTGGGTGTGGTGAGGCTCTGGGCCAGGTTGCCCCAAGAAGCTGTGGATGTCACATCCCTGGAAGTGTTCCAGGCCAGGCTGGATGGAGCTTCTAGCAACCTGGTCTACTGGGAGGTGTCCCTGCCCACAGCAGGGAGGTGGAACTACATGATCTTTAAGGTCCCTTCCAACTCAAACCATTCTGTGATTCTGTTAAAAATGAGGTATAACAGCAACAGCTGTGGAGGGAAGAGGAGCCCAAGAGCTGGTTAGGGTTCAAGGATCACCTTCTCCAAGCTCAACAGCGATGTGTCCCAACAACTTGTTAGGCAAAAAATGTCAGGGGGCCTGCAAGGATGTATAAGGAGATCCTGGTCTAACTTAAACACAAAAAGGAAGCCTACAGTGGGTGGAAGCAGGGACAGGTAACCTGAGATGAATACAGAGACATACAAGCAGCCAGGAATCAAGTTGGGAAAGCTAAAACACAGAATTGAATCTGGCTGGGGACATCAAGGAGAACAAGATGGAATTCTACACGTATGTCGGTGATAAAAGGAAGTCTAGGGAAAATGTGGGCCCTCTGAAGGAAGCTGAAAACCTGGTTACCCAGGACATAGAGAAGGCTGAGGTACTCAATGATTTTTTTGCCTGTCTTCACTGGCAAGTGCTCTAGCCACACTATCCAACTCAAAGAATACAAAGGCAGGAACTGTGAGAATGAAGTACTACCCACTGAAGGAGGGTATCAAGTTCAAGACTATCTAAGGAACCTGAATGAGCACAAGTCCATGGGACCTGATGAGATGCATCCATAGGTCCTAAAGGAACTGGCTAAGCTGCTATGCATCACATTTGAGAAATCATGGCAGTCCAGTGAAGTTCATAATGACTGGAAAAAGGGAAACCCCCATTTTTAGGAAGGGGGAAAATGGAAGACCAGGGGAATTACAGGCCAGTCAGTCTCATCTCTGTTGCCTGTTAAGATCATGAAGCAGATTCTCCTGGGAACTATGCTAAAGTACACAGAAAACAGAGGGGTGATTGGTGACAGCTAACACAGCTTCACTAAGGGCAAGTTGTGCCTCACACATTTGGTGGCCTTCTACAGTAGGGTGGCAGCCTTGGCAGATAAGGGAAATGCAACTGACATCATCTACCTGGACTTGTGCAGTACATTTGATATTGTCCCACAGAGAGACATGGATTTGATAGATGGACTACTCAGTGGATAATGAATTGGCTGGATGGTTGCACTCAAAGTGTTGTGGTCAGTGAATTGATGCCCAAAGGGAGACCAGTGATAAGTGGTGTCCCTCAGGGGTCATACTGTGACCAGTATTATTTAACATCTTTGTTGGTGACATGGACAGTGGGAATGAGTGCACTATCACCAAGTTTGAGGATAACACCAAGCTGATGGGTGCAGTTGACATACTGGAAGGAAGGGATGCCATCCAGAGGGTCCTGGAGAGGCTTGAGAGGTGGGACCACGCAAACCTCATGGAGTTCAACAAGGCCAAGTGCAAGGTCCTGAAGCTGGGTCAGAGCAACCCTAAACATCAGTGCAGACTAGATTGAGATCAGCCCTGTGGAGAAGGGCTTGAGCATGTTGGTGGATGAAAAGCTAGTCATGATCTGTCAATGTACACTTTGCAGAACAGAAAGAAAATTGTATAGGCTGCATGAAAAGAAGTGTAGCCAACAAGTTAAAGAAGGTGATTCTCCCCCTCTACTCCACTCTCATGAGATCCCACCTGGAGAACTGCATTCAGCTCTGGGACGCTCAGCATAAGAAGGACATGGAGCAAGTCCATTGGAGAGCCATGAAGATGATCAGAAGGCTGGAGCACCTCTTGTGAAGACAGGCTGAAAGAGTTGAGGTCCTTTATAGCAACCTTCCAACACCTAAGGGGGACCTAGAAGGAAGCTGGAGAGGGACTCTGTCAGGGAGTGTAGCAATAGGACAAGGGGTAACAGCTTTAAGCTAAAAGGGGGTAGGCTTAGATTAGATATAAGAAGGAAATTCTTCACTCAGAGCAGGTTTGCCAGTGAAGTTGTGGATGTTCCATTTTTGCAAGTGTTCAAGGCCAGGTTGGATGGGACTTTGAGAAACCTAATGTAATATCTCCCCATGGCAGGATCTTTTAGGTCCTATCCAATTCAAATCAATCTGTGATTCTATGAGAAAAACATTACTGACTACAAGATACATATCAATGTCTGTCAGTTAGAATGATGTCTTATGAAGTGCCTGTTGGTAGTTTTCATTTACTTAATAATATGAGCAACTGTGAGACCTTTATTTTGACTTGACGGTATGTAAATACTTAGTTAAAACATTGCTAGGGAGAATAAATTGAAATGTGCAAAAAGTTAAATAGAATTTTATATGAATTTAACAGAGGCAGGTGATGTCAAAGAAACAGACAAAAAAAAAAAAAAAAAAGCAAGCATTATTCAATGCAGGAAAATGTGGCAGATATAATCAATTTGATCTTCACTGAAGTGCTCATTATGGTGCCACATGAGAAATTATTTCCTCACCACTATTCATGTTTCAATAAATGGAGGTAGAGTGAAGGTGAGCAAGGTTTTGGGCAATGGAGAAACTACTGACAACACTGAAAGGAGCAAGATTGGATAGGAGAAAAGTTTTGAGATGTAGGTTCCTCAGAGATCTCAATCTTCAGAGCTGATGACGTAGTATATTATAAAATATTAACATGCTTTAATAGTTATAATGGGGGCAGAAATGAAGGATTATAATGTTGTAGAGGATGCGTAATGAACCTAGTGAAGGAAGGAAGAATAGAAAAATCAGTGAAAAAGATAAATATGATCTTTTATAGATTACTTTTCTAGAACATAGATTCTTTCAGTGCATATGTGAACCAAGCTTATGAATATTCTCATAGTTGTCTGTAGGTACCATAATTTGTAGATAGAAGCATGCAGGTTTCATTTAAGTTTTACATTGAATGTCAAGATTAAACATGGTAAATTGTTGCTTACTTTGACTTAAGTGGGAATTTTCTTTTTAATTTTCAGTGGAATATGGGTTTGAGACTGATGTGACAATCATTTTAAAGCATGCATAGGAGAACAATTTAAACCAGGTTAGGTTGGTATCCATAAGCATAATGTTTCAAATCCATATATAAAGTTTTACACAGTTGTATCTTTTTTGAAATTTTGAATTCTATTAGACCTCACTCTGAATTCACCAATTCAATAATCTTATGCAACATTTTATCCCTCAGTATCTATAACCATATTAGACTGTGAACTGCAGGATCTCCACTGAAATATCAACAGTTTAACTAGGTTGTGCCAGTAGCTCTTATGAACTTGATCTGGGTTTCCAAGTGCTAAACTGTGGTATTCATTAAATGTATAATTTATTAGTTGATATATAAATATACTCGACTTTTTAGAGGCATATTAACTTTAATTACTTATTCAAAAAAGGAGTTTTTCTCTTTAGTATTTGTGTAGATTAATTTGCTATTGAATTTACTTAATCCAAACTATTTATTGTTGAATGTTTTCCATTTCTAAGGGCCAAATGTTGCAGTCTTAAGGGAAAATAATCATTTATTTTATTGGGAGTTCTGTTTGGATAAATGCCATGGGATTTGCCCCTAAAAGCCACTGGATTTATACATACATCAAGTTTTAACAAATATTTGTGTGTTTCATCAAAGAGATGCACTCTACAGTCTGAATTTAAAACCTTTTCCAGAATACAGTGCTTGTCTATCAAAATATTTTTATGAACAGTCCTGCCTAGATTTTAATTGCTTTAATGTAATTCAGTTTTCATTTATAGTACAGTGTATGAATAACCTGCACTTAGTCCTGGTATTCTGGATCTGATATTTGGCCATGGTGAATGCCTATGGTAATGCAGAATACAGGATAAGTTTATATTGGTGCTTTCTTTAGTATACCTTAATGCTTTCTGAAACAGGACAATGTATGGGAGAAAATCATCCTGAGAAATTCAGATTTTCCTGACAGATTTTTTGTTGTGAATTTTTTTTTAAGCTGTTTCAAATTTGTTAATAATATCTACAACACTAAAAATACACAGAATCAACAACTGTTTTTTTCTATAAGCTCTTCAGCATTTGCATCATTTAGAACAATTCATTTGTATACTATGTGGCTACCTGTAATCTCTATGACAGATTTCCAAGTATGGGATGATACAGTTCTTCTGCAAGATTTTTTTATAGCTCTTCAGAAGAAAAAGCTTAAAACCTCTTCAGGTTGTCTTCCATCTTTGTAGAATATCTCCTGCTTAGGAACTGCAGTGTGGCATTGTATCATTGTCCCTTTAGTTGCATAGACATTTTGAGCCAAGCACAGATACCTTTTGGTAAATAATTCTCCTCATCTTGGGAAATATTAGCAAGTTTAATCACAAGCCTAGAACTGGCCAGTGCAGACCCAAGCCCCCACAAAGCAGGTTACTGCAGAAATGCATTACTGATGTTTGTGAGCTGTTTTCCTATTTCTCCCAACCAATCCTATCCTGAGCTTCATCAAAAGAAGTGTAGCTAGCATGCTAAAGGAGATGATTCTCTGTGTCTACTCTGTCTTTGTGAGACTGTACCTGGAGTACTGAGCTCAGCTCTGGGTCACCCAGCATAAGAAGGATATGGACCTGTTAGAGCAAGCCCACAGAAGGGCTACGAGGATGATTAGAGGCCCCGAGCACTTCCATTGTGAAGACAGGCTGAGAGAGTTGGGGTCCTTTAGCAGAGTGAAGAGAAGGCTCCAGGGAGACCTTAGAGGGGCCTTCCAGTCCTTAAAGTGGGCCTACAGGAAAGCTGGATCAGGGAGCATAGTCACAGGACAAGGAGTAATGGTTTTAAACTAAAAGAGAAATCATTTAGATTAGGTATTAGGGAGATATCCTTTACTGTGAGGGTGGTGAGGCACTGGAACAGGTTGCCCAGAGAAGTTGTGGGTGCCCTATCCCTAGAAGCATTCAAGGCCAGGTTGGATGGGGCTTTGAGCAACTAATGGGAGGCGTCCTTGACTGTGGCAGATGAGTTGAGCTTGATGATATTTAAAGGTCTCTTCCAACCCAAGTCTGAAATTCTATGACAATGTTTATGCTATTGTATTCCTGCTCGTAACTTAGTAACTAGTGACTAAATACTTCGTTTATTTCTTTGTAGCCAAAAAAGTAATTTCCTTTTGGTAAGGAGCCTGAAGACTGAGAAGCCAGTAGAAGTCCCAAGGGGTTGAAACATTGAATCTTTTCACATAATATTTAGATATCTTTTCTTAAACCTGTGCTGAATATGGCTTCTTCCTTTGAAGAGCTCTTTTAACACAGTTGATGGTATGGATTTGGGACATATTGCCAGTAATGACAGATTAACAGTCTTTTATTTAAATGTCTTTTATGTTAAAAGTGCATATCCAAAGTTCTTTGTGTGTGTGTGTGTCTATGTATTCATACAGGGATTATTTTATCTTTGTATAAATATATGAAGTATGCAAGCATCCTATTAACAAGGTATAAGCTTTAAGTACTTTCTTGGGTGTGAAGTTTAGTGGTTAGACAGGTCCAATATGAGTAGGAATTTTTCAAAGTTATCCTGAATATATAAATTACATCAGGTTATATGACTGCATTAATCCTCCTGTGGAATCACAATGTTTTCTGTTTATCTTATCAGTCTATGTTCTTAACTTTGACTTCAGAGTAAAATGCGGTATTTGATATTTTAATGTCTCTGGTTTGTTCTCTTTAGTAAGGGGTGAAGGGGGAAGCAGAAGAATCTGGCCAGAATGGCATGCTCTCAGCAATCTTGAACTGTGATCTATAGACACGGTCATTTCTTGATCCACACTCAGCCAAGTTGTAAATCTCACTTGTATAGTATGTGCTTGAGTGTAAAAACATGTTGGAGAACTCCTTTTGTTTGAGGTTTTCATGCCTTGCTGAAAGCTTCTCCTGTCCCCGGGGACTTCACAGTAGACTTCGCTTACATCGTTAAAATAATCCTTGTTTTTTCTTTCCTCATTTTCACGTCTGTTTTGGTTATCATTTTAATTTTAAGCATTATCACTGAGGTGCTTAATTGTGTGACTTTATTTTAATTACCAGTAAATGTGGTTGTCAGTACTGTAGCTATTGCCCATTGTTGAAGTGGACACTGATACTCTGCTACTGCTGTCTTCAGTGGCTGTGAGCTTCTTTTCTACCTCGGTATTCATATTTACTTACTTTTGACACCTCAATGAACAGCAGAAATCAATCAGAATAAGCCTTTTGGATAACAAGAAGTGTAAGAAGACAGCTCTTTTGAATTTGTGATTTATTTATTTCATTTTATGTTTTAATTTTATGCTTAAAATAATTTTTTACTTGAAAGTAGCTGAAGGGAATCAATTCAGAAAAGAAAAAATCTGAGCTGAGACCAGAGACCGAAAACCTCCTGCTGGAAAGAAACCTTTTGTCCATAGTTGTGAGACTATGCTCCAGTGCAGTGAAATACCTTTCCTGATAGAACATGAATTCTGGAAGGCTTTGGTGTGCAATGCATCCATTCTGATTTGTGCTGTCAGAGTACACACAACCAAAGGTTACATGGTGCAAAACTGTTCCTCTTCCTGGTGTCCTGTCTGCTGGACAGACTTAGGGGGTATCGGAGCGCTTATAACCTACTTGCTTCCAGACTGAAGCTACAGTCTCAGTGTACACATGCACTTATGATAAATAATATACCGTGCGTACCTTGAAAGCATACACTAGAACATGAAGTGAAATTCAATAAGGACTTCAACAATTTTATATGCAAAATTCATTGAAACCAATAGGAAGAGGGTGTGCCCTATGGCATTGAGTCATTTGTAATCTTAGTCATTGACTATGTAAGCTGTGTATTTTCTCTGTTCATTAAAATAAATAGAAGTTAGTTATCCAGATCTCTAATGTGACATTGAAAAATTGTTTTCCATATCTATTTAAAAATAAAATAATATCTTGTTTGTTGTCAAGTGAAGCCACTATGTTCAATATTACTTTGGTGTTTCTATTTGATAGTGATTGTGAAATGGATGGTATATGGATGGTAAAGTGCTGCCAGTATACAAAGCTTTATTTCTGTGTTTGGGATTTTATTAAAATTTGTCAGAATTCTAAGAGACAGTTGCAGAGCAGCTAAGGTTCTCATTGACTTTCTTTTTTGTCACATTGATTAAATCTGAAATGTCAAAATTATTACAATTTAAAGCATGAAATGCATTTCAAAACACTATAAATTCTGTTTTCCTGCTTTATAAATATGCATTACATTTTCATGGAGTTGTAAATAAAACTTAATCTTACAGGAGACAATAGCTTCTAAATCAGATTGGTGTCTGAATGTTATTCTTCTAGTCAGCTTCCTTTTTGGCTATACTGGGAGTGGTAACTCAGTAAGTCCTGGAGAATTTAGCAGTTCCAGTGAGAAGCTAATTAGCTTCTCAATTCTAATTCCTTTGTAAAAATTCCACTACTGTGTTGATTGTGCTAGTTTTCTAAGCTTTTTTCTTTATTGTTTACCCTGTATTTTGTTTTAAAAAGAAAAATACTGGGTTTGATCTTCTTTCAGAAGATGCTCATATAGTCAGAGAATATCCTTAGTTGTGAGGAACCCACAAGGATCATTGAGTGCAACTCCTGACTCCACACAGGACTCCCCAAAAATCAGGTGATGTCTGAGAGCATCATCCAAACACTTCTTGAACTTGGCAGGCTCGGTGCCATGACCACTGCCGTTGGGAGCCTGTCCCTGTGCCTGACTACCCTCTGGGTACAGAACCTTTTTCTGACACCCAGCCTGACCCTCCCCTGTCCCAGCTCCATGCTGTTCCCTCAGGTTCTGTCACTGTCCCCAGAGAGCAGAGCTCAGCGCCTGCCCCTCCGCTCCCCTCGTGAGGGAGCTGCAGGCCCCCATGAGGCCTCCCCTCAGCCTGGTCTGCTCTGGGCTGAACAAACCAAGTGACCTCAGCCACTCCTCACATGTCTTCCCCTACAGACTCTTTGCCATCTTTGTAACCCTGCTTTGGACAATCTCTAATAGTTTTATGTCCTTTGTATACCATGATGCCCAAAACTGCACACAGCACTTCAGGTGAGGCCACACCAGCACAGAGCAGGACAATCCCTTCCCTTGACTGACTCGTCATGCTGTGCCTGATGCATCCCAGGACATGGTTTGGCCCTTTTGACTGTCAGGGCATACTTAACTCCTATGCCTCATGCCGTCAGCCAAAACCCTGAGATCACTTTCCATAGGGCTGTTCTCCAGTCCCTCATCCCCCAGGCTGTATAGCCAGGGTTGCCTCTTCCCAGGTGCACTTGATCTTGTTGAACTTCATAGCAAGCTGTTCTGTTAGCAGCATGAAGTATCATGTTTTTGAGAGGCCTGTCCGGTACACTGTGGGCTTTTATTTCCTACTATTTGTGAGAATTTATAGTTTTTAGTATCTGTTGTGAGGTTTTTAGCCCAATATCACACCCTGAATGAATATAGAGCTGTTTACCCTGTAGATCTGAAACCTTCATCACCAGAAGAGTCTGTTCTAATCTTCCGGCTTCCTGCGTCAAATGCTTTCTTTATGTATTTGTTTTAAATCATTGAAAAATCAACATGAGAATATTTTGAATAATTTGTTTTAAAGTACTGTTGTTACTCTGAGGAAGTTTCAAAGTAGGTTTTTTGGACCTACTTAAGAACCTCCTCCTTCAGCTCAGGAGAAGTTGTTTTCATAATTTCTAACTATTACCATAGAAAGGAAATGAATTCTACGATTATAGGAAAGAAAAATAATAATAATAATTAAAAAAAAAAAAAAAAGGCCAAACAATAAAAAAGTTTACTTCTCACTCCTCTTTTCAGCCTCAGAGGGTCATGGTGTCATTTAAAAAATATACATGTGGCTTACTTTTTTTTCCATTTCTTTTGCATTCTATTACCATATCCTATTTATTTACCCATTAGTAAATTCAGAGGAAACAGTTTATGTCAGGTTTTAATTTCAAGCATAATTTGATTTGCTGTCCAATTGATATTTTTCTAATCCAGTGAGAATGGGTCAAGGAAAATGTGGGAATCTTAAATTTAAGCTGAAAAGTTTAGATTTTATAACTGAAAGCTTATATTAGCTTCCCTCTGTGTGTAGGTGCAAAGGGGAAATGTAACACCAAACTGATAAATTGGTTGCACGCTATTTCAAATTTAAATAATAATAATAATGAAGTTTTTGGTCTAGAAATGATATATTTCTAGGGTGTGATAGACTCTTCAGCAGAGCATAGTGAAGCTTTGGATTAATAAGAGGTGAGTCTAAGCTTTCTGCACCCTCTCTCTCCCTTTCATCAAGGCTTTTATCAAATATTCCTTTTATTATGTCAGATGTGACTTTTTGGATTACATTTTCTGTTTGGCTAAGTTTACTTCTGTGTTCAAAATAACAGGAAAAAAAGTGATAAATAGTAAACAATCCTCAAGCTGTGACAGAAGTCCTGGCATGGACCAAAGTGTCTTGCCATATACATCTTCCAACTCACCACTTTCTAATGGGTGTGCTAACACTACATACGTAGTCATGTTTCCATATTCTACTGCTTTCAAATGAGTATATGAGTAGTATATCTGTCTTTACCATGAAGTTATAGAGACTGTGTTAATGTGCTATGAAAATGTAAAATAATTTGAGTGAATAACTGAAGAAAAAATTAATTCAGAAACCCTTACTCATATATTCTTCTTTCGATGACAGGTGGTTTATCCTTAATGAGAGGCTTATATGTAGCTGTCTGTGCAATGAGATGAAAATACACTCAAGACTTCTTAAACATGAGAGCTACGAATAATCTGTTTAGAGGTTTTATAGTCAAAAGAGATGGAATTTAAAAAGTAACTAGTTAGCCTTTATTTGCATAAGAAAATTAACTGAAATGTAAGTCTCAGAGGAAACTTCAAAGGGCTTTGTCACCTCTATTACATGCTATCTGATCAAATTGTATGTGAAGGCAAATAGCCTGATCTTTTTATTTTTTCCTATTTAAATTTTGCAAAGCACATTTTATAAAATTGATTGTTAAAGAATTCTGTTAGTAAATTTTTTCAAGTGGCTTTTTTTGTGAGTGAAATTAATCATGATTATGAGACGTTGCAACCAGATCTCTACCAAATCTTAACCATTATTCTTTTAAGTGCAAATTCGTTGTTGTATCTTATTTTATTCAGACTCTTCCTCCAAGTTAGTCTATTTATTCTCAGATAACATAATCTGTATTTCAGAAAGTTTCATGCATAAATTTAACGTACATGTCTGACTTGCATTACAGTAAAATACATTTTGAATTTATTTTACTGGTTATGTAAATGTCACATTTGTAACAGAGCACGAACTTTTTGACAAGTCATGTTCTTGAAAGGAATTTGTGGCTCCCCTTGTTCAAAATGGGCTAGATGGACTTATTTTAGGTTGGATCTTAGGAAGAACTTCTTTACCGAAAGGGTTGTTAGACATTGGAACGCGCTGCCCAGGGAAGTGGTGGAGTCACCATCCCTGGAGGTCTTTAAAAGCCGTTTAGATGTAGAGCTTAGGGATATGGTTTAGTGGGGACTGTTAGTGTTAGGTCAGAGGTTGGACTCGATGATCTTGAGGTCTCTTCCAACCTAGAAATTCTGTGATTCTGTGATTCTGTGATTAAAAAAAAAAAAATCTTAGTGTACCTCTCAACCAACAAGGCATGTGTCAGCTGTGGCTGGGTGGTTATGCAGTATATGTTGAGGAGTGTCAGTTCTCTTCTTGCTTGCAAGGATGGTTCATAATAAATGAGCTGGCATTTCTATGATACCTTCTGATGCCTTGTTCTAAATGTGCCCAAAATACAAACATGTTTCTGAGTTCTCACATATTCACAGTTCCAAGCACAGATGTAATAGGGTAGTGTTCTTATTAACTTTATTGAGCTTTGGAATAGACTGTTAATGCTCCTTTTCATTCCTATATACGTGTGTAATAATAATAATATACATATAAACAACAAAGAGGCATGTGTGTGTGACATACAAACCACTTTGTCAGTGTGGTTCATTCTCTGGTTCAGACTTAATCAAATTCTTATCTCTCATATGGGACAAATCCAAAGAACTTCACACCAAATAACCCTGGATTTCCATAGCCGTAGCCTACACTCATAGTCTGCAGGGTTTGATTCTCAGAAAGATACTGAATTTTTGTTCTGCTCTTAAAATGTATTTCGAATACAGACAGAAGAAAAAAATGCTCTGTCAAGATAATGGTGGAAGCAGTAAGGAAGAAAAGATTTACGATATAAGAAGATATGCCAAAAGTAACTACTATCAATACAAGAGAAAATGTATTTTGAAATGTCATGTAGGAGCATAGGTATGTTAACAACTGATTATTGCATGTGTCCACATGCAGTATTTAAAGTAACTGCACTGTGTGCACTGAGGTTTTTTTCACACATCGGTTTGATCACTTTTTTCACAGTTGTTTGACTTTGCAGTTTAGGCTAGACTATATAGTCTTCATCCTTTGTGTTCAGCTATATAAATCTATTGCATGAATTCTCAGGTATCAAATAAGGTCTGCTCTTAATGTTGCAGGAGATGTACAGTATTAAAGATACAGAATTTAAACTTTTCTAAAATTTTTACAGCATACTGATCAGTAATACCTAAATGGATGTAAATAGTTATACGCATACCTGACAAGAGAAACTTATTTTTTTCTCTCTCAAGATCATAGGCAAATAAAAGAATTTCTCATCAGTTCACATAGAACTGATGTTGTTGATCTCACTGTTAGAAGAACTAGGAAGAATGCTGAGCACTTGAGGAAACCTTCCAGGTTTATGCAAGGGAAAATGCAGCTGACTTCAAATAATCTTCAGTTATTCTAAAAGGTGGTTGCTGAGAATAATAGCTTTAATAGTCATGTTCCCTTTTGAATTAGATTTAGAATATTTTGTGAAGTTACAATTTTTTTTCTGCTTACTTATTTCGGCAGCATACACTTATATCAAGTATGTGCTTAAATACATATGTGCAGTTTAAAATATCACATCTTCAATGAGAATTTAGGGTAGGTTTTTTATTTGGTTGAGGTTTTCTGTTGTTTAGCTAGTTGGTTGATTTTGGTTGGTTATGGGTTTTTGTTTTTGATTTTGTTTAATTTTTGAGAAAGGAAAATGCTAATATAAAAATAGCAGCAAATAATTGAGAAGTGAAAGAAATCAGTTCTGACTGTAATGCAGGCTCAAAGATTTCAGGTGCCTGTTGAAAGGTACAAACAACAGTCCATAAAGAGCAAAACCTTCCATAATGAGATTGCCTCTGAGTTGCTGGGGGTGCTTCTGACAGGTTGATTGATGATGTACGCATGTTGTCTTTAGTTCTTGAACTACAAAGCAGTAATGCACACGTCTTTAGAGAGAACTTTAAAGAGCTTCAGCCCCATGTCTAAACTCTGCATCAACACAGTAGAAAAGATTAGACAATGCTCATTTTAAATGCTGAAGTATACTGGAGTCCAGATGGAAACCAGAACATGTGGGGCATCCCACTGACTTCAGTCTCTTTAAGGGAAAGCACTTGCAAGTTCACATAACACTCCTGAGTTGCCATATCTGAAACACTTCCTGTGCTTTAATGATTCTCCTGTGTCAGAGACTTCCTTGCAGCTTGAGAAAATCCCATCTCCTCCTCTCACTGTTACGTTTTATACCCAGATCACTCAGACACAATGCGAGAAAATGTTCTTTCCATAAATCCTTTTTTGAGTGCTCTCAAATTTAAAGAAAAAAATAAAATTCACTGGACCTGAATGATTCAGGTTGATCCTGAATGATTGAAGTAGACTGTAAAGCACTCTTAAAAAAATTTGGAGTTCAGTTGGAAGATAGACATGCATAAAACTAGGCACCTGTGACAAGTTCAGAAGTGACTGAGTGGCTATTTCTAACTTGTTTTTAAACAATTACACAGCCTAATTAGAAATCTCTTTTCCCTTCCTTAGAATTTTAGCTTTATTGAAATTTATGAAAAAAATTATGAAATTTATGAAACTGAAATTTATGAAGAAGCTAAACTTCCAACTTTGCTTTCACTGTAAGTGTGACTGTGTAGGTTTTCTTGGCTAGGACACAATGAACTTAAACTTCGTTTACTGTCCTCAAATCTGAAGGTAGATGCTTTTTATATCAGCTGTATCTGCCAGAATATGTTATTACTTTCTTTTGATGCACTCTGTTCTGTCAGGCAGGAACAAACAACCATGTTCAGAGGAGAGGAGGACAGCATTTCAAGAAAAGTTGAATTTTTTTTTAAGCAGTATGGATACAGTGATGTGGGATAGGTCATGGAACTAAAATATAGCAGCTAGTGAACTAGTTAGAACTAGTGCAAAACTTGTATATTCAAGCTGTAATTATTTTCCTTTGAATTCATAACATTGTAAATAAAAACATAGAAGGTAATCAGATTACTTTGCAATGGGACTTGGGTAAATGAGACTCGCATTAATTTTCACAGAATATTGGGCAGCAGCTCTGCAGGATTTGTGTGCACACCAGTATATGAGCAACGTGTGTGCATAGGCATGCTGTGAGAAAACTACCCCTTTTTACTGTCTTCACTGAGCTTCCCAAAGTTGTACTGCTTTCATGCGGGATCACACCAAAATGACATTAGCAGGGCACAATTATCTGCAGCCATGGATTTGGCCCAAAATAAAGAATGCAGTCAAAACTAGGGGCAGAGTGGTTTGCGCCTTTTTTTTTTTTTTTTTAACTGGAGATACAGGCCTGCTATATTGTTCATACTTGTAGTACTTTGGGGATGCTCACTGTATATAGGCATGTATTTCCCTTTCTATTCTCTTAAGTGAACTATTTAAAATCTAGAAGATGAATAACAACTAACAGGATGAAAGACTTAACAAAATGTAGAGCAAATGCCTGTATCAAATTGATAAAAAGATAGCAAGAAACAGATGACTTTAGCCAGAAAATCTGACTCCCTGGAGGCACTTGGATTGTATTAATTTTGTCCAGATTCAGAAACAGGTCACACCTGCTTCCACCATTCTGCTCTCAGGTAGGTCAGTGGTCTTAAAGTTATGCATATTAATTGATCACCTGTTAAGGGACAAGAGGGATTTTTCTCTCAACAAGGACACTCTTTCAGTGCATGAAAAAGGGTTTTACAACTTCTCCATTGCACCAGCATAAATGTTTATTTTTCTACTGTCTTTCAATTTGAATGGATAGTCTA
Source organism: Nettapus auritus (assembly GCA_011076525.1). Taxonomy (NCBI): domain Eukaryota; kingdom Metazoa; phylum Chordata; class Aves; order Anseriformes; family Anatidae; genus Nettapus; species Nettapus auritus. Next base: position 106,258,120 of record CM021766.1, on the reverse strand, counting down.
AGTAGTCTTTGTCTCACCAGGCCTCAGATGTATGGATGGTCAATGTCTAATGCCTGGTAACAATGGGGTGCCCTGTGGTCAACAGACTGCATTTGGACATCAGAAAATAGTGGGATGCAGCTGGGAGCTTAGAGCATTTGGGGAAGGAGCCCTGGATTTAAGTGGACAAGCTCTCTCTAACCACCAAATTTTGTCAATGGCAGGGAATTTCTTTGGTGCCAGGCTGGTAATTGAACTACAGCGCTCATTGCCTTGAGAGACTTACCCCACTAAAATGTTGCTGCATGCCAGGGAGCTCCAAGATCACTGGGTTTTATGCTTAACGTGGTGCATCAGAGAGAAGCCTGACTTGGGTTATTGGCCTGCAAAAAAAAAAGGAACATGCTTGAGTTAACATGACACCTAATGTTCTGTAGATATTTTGCAGCAGTTTTGTTTTTCGTGGTGCATCTCTAATGCTTTTCTTCTGGAGGTGTGGTTACACAATCTGTTACACTTGCTCAGTGTTTGAGCAAGTTTTCAGTGTTGTTTTTTTTTTGTTGTTGTTGTTGTTTTGTTTTGTTTTGTTTTTAGTTTTCAGTCAGTCTCTTATAATTTAAGTCAGCAAAGAGTGTATGTACACTGAAATACTTCATACTTACTTCAAACAGAATTTGCTAATGTTTGTTTAAATATTTTGAAGGAAGAGAGTAGAACAGGTAGTAAAATATTCAGTGTATGCTTTGGCTTAAGTGAAATAATACAGTATGCAAGTAATTTCATGATATCTTGTGCATCTAAAATGGATATTTAGTATTTGAATGCTTGGAAGTATTTCCTACTTATCTGTAGAAAGAAGCTCTTAGTAGGAATATAAAGATAAAGGCCTCCAGTAACACAAAATGACCATGGAATATGTAAGTATTCCTATAGGAAATACAGTCCTATAGGATGTTTCATCATTTTAATCTAGTGAGATTAATTGGTGTTGCAACATAAAAGTATCCTTATTTATGTTCTATATGAATGTTCCTTGTCTTCATATAAAAGCTTCAAAATGTTAAAGATTAAATGTTTTGTGACTTAGATTTACAGAATATAGTCCAATGCAGAGAAAAATGCTTTGCCTGGTGGATGCAGGGTAATATCACCAGATTGAACTGAATAACTTCTTTGGATGTGAATATTCATTGCATGGATGTGAATATTCATGCAATTCACTTTTGTTATGTTAATCTACATAGTCCAGCTGGGGTGCCTGTGCGTAAAAAGTATGTTTTTGCTTGTTGAAAAAGGTCTATTTGGGGATTATTCATCTCTATTATAACTATGTGTAATGTGTACACGAATTCATAGTATATGTCTCTTTGTGTTCTTTTGTTTGTTTGTTTGTTTGTTTTTTAGAAGTAGTAGTTCCTTCAATGTTTGTACACATACTTGATCTTTTTCTTTATGTGTTTGGAATTGTTGTTTAATTCTACTATTAATAATGTTCAGGAATGATCAGGATGTTATGTGAGTGCTTCAAATAGACTACTACAAAGATCTTCTTACAGAGTAAATCTATGTTTTTTCCATGTCATAAATTTCAAAGAAAACACAGGATTTTCAGTAGGATTCTTGACACCATTAATTTTTATGGAAAGAAGGGAAGTGTCTTAGGAATATATTGTCATTTGTGTTCATTTGTTCCATTGATATCATCATGATAAAATAGCTATAGACCTTAAAGGTAACCTCAGTAAAACTAGGTGTCAATGTGAGAATAAATTTTTGAGATACTATAGAAAAACTTTTAGAAGTAGATTTATGTTTTTGAAGAATATAATACAAATTTATCTTTTGGTTTGCTTCCCCAAAAATGCACAGTTAATTTTTTTTTTAAGATAACTAAACATAGAATATTGGATAGTTTTGTATTCTTCTGATTCTTTTTTTTTTTTTTTTTACTTTTGTCAATCAAGCTTATATTAAATAATAATTAAATATAAATACAAGGAGCTTTTAAGATATTTAAAGTTTTTCCTGTGTAATAGGAAGAAGTGTTTATGGAAACAATTACTGTTTGCCAAGACACTTACCCTAAGGTACTGAAAAAGTAAACGTCTTTTTTTTTTTTGTCTACTCAGATATATCTATAATCATCTAAGGTCTACAGATCTGATGAATGCTCAGATATCTTGGAGATGATGAGTCTTCATGGTTTTGTTTTTGTTTTCCACTAAAATCATTGATCTGCTCCTTAGAAATGTCTTTTTTAGCTTAAAGAAAACATGTCATCTACTGTTTGGTATGTTTGTGAGGAAAAAAAAAGATGTCTACTGCTTAATAAAGAAATCATTTTTAGCACCATAACTGTTTACTTAAAACTGACAGCAATCCCCTAATAATAAATGATATCTTCTTCAAAAACATGCAAGAAGGCTTGCACTTTGTTGAGCAGCCAGCAAATTTAAACCTTATCAGAATAAGAAAAGAATCAGTTATTTCATTGACGTATGTTTTTGGTGAAGATGCTCTTCCTGGAAGCTACATCCTACCTAAATCAAGATGTTGGCTTCTTGATTGCTTGGATTGTCTCAGTGGTAGAGATAAGTAATGAGAGAAAAATAAATAAATAAATAAATAAAAGGAGATATTGCAGCGAGAGGTTAGAAGAGATGGGATAGCTAATACAAAAGGGACATGAAGGTGCAAAGGGATGGCAGGGTCTCTGATCAAGACAAATAGCATTGTGTAGACTATCACACTATCACAGCAGTTTTTTTCTGTAAAGCTCTGTGTTTTTCCCACAACTAGTAGTGAAGAGAAACCCAGTTTCTCTAAATGCAGTTATGGTAAAATTAGTAGGACTAGTTAAAAAAAAAAATAATAAAAAAAAAACAACACAAGCAATATTTTGGAAGGAAAAAAAAAAAAAAAGTGAGAAGAGAGAAAGAACAATTTTCTTCTAGATTTTCCAATCATTATAAAGCACAGATGACTGTTTCCAATAGGTTTTGCTTCTAAAAGATTGCATACTTTCATACTAGATTATTTTTCCAAATACTTTGTAAGTTCAACGCAGATTGCAGTGATCCAAGTAGAAGGTAAGACGTGATGGCTGAACTCTGTAATGTCTATTTCTAGGGGAAAAAAAAAATAAAATAAAATAAAAAATAAAAAATAAAAATAAAAGCTGGCAACATGGCAGCCAGACATAAATTTACTGATCCTTTACTAATAGTTGCTTGACAAGAAATAGTAGAGTAACTCCAGCTTAGATAATATTCCCTAGGTGGTAGAACTGAAACTCTACTTTTTTTTTTTCTTCTATAAGGTTATTGCAGTCTTATGAAAAACCGTATTGCATGAATTCTGCAGAAGTACTCATCATACAACCTCATCTCTAGGGCTATAAAAATACTGTGCCTGAATCTATGTGAATGTGTATATTACATTGATATTCCTGTCATCTGTGACCTAATTTGGAAAACTTCTCTAGGTCCGCATTGCAAATAGTTAGGTACATATGGTTCTCCTCCCTCATGTCTTAGTCATATGTGCACATGTGCTGTTGGTGATAATACCAAGTGATGAATATTTTTTTTGTTTTTCTGCTTGAGAGATGGTTGTTTTTCTTTTCTTTAGCATGCACAGATTAACCTGTTCTGTGACATTAAGGAGAAAAAGACTTGGACAAAGCCCAGCAGGGCACTAGGACTTTTAAATTGAAGGAATTGAGACTGCAGTGAAGAGATTGGGGATGGTGACAGTCAAGCTATGCAACAGGGCAGGATTCGTGTGAGAGGTTTGCTTGCTGTAGGGAAGATAGAAGTGGTTGAGGTACCAATGGGCAGGACAAGTGATACTTGACTCAAGGTTTTTGAGAGAGAAGCCCTGACCTGTAGAAGCTACATACACAAGAGAAGAACATGTACTGAATGAGACAAGAATCTTGAGGAAAGACAAGGACTAATGCATGACTGGGATGAGCAAACTGATTTTCAGAGCTGTGTTATACATCTGACTCTGCCAAAGTGTTCGTATGTCGTAAAATTAAGTGAGCTTTTTGGTAGTTGGTTGCTTATCTTGAGAAAGTCTTGAAATTTACAGAAGTGCTAAGTACTCTCAGTTGCTTTGGAACATAAGGGTTAAAACAGTAGTAATTAATTTAGGCACTTCTAAACATTTGAATAAGTGACTTTGCCATCTTCACATTTTAACAGGGATACTTGTTCGTATAGCACCTGTTAAAAATAACCAATACCTTAACAGTCCTTTGCAGCTAGTGGATCCAACATAAGTAAGCTTAAATATATTGTACATACAATTCCAATATAGCTTGCACAACCTAAATTGCCGAGTAATGATGCAAAACAAGATGAGGCTCCATGTTTATAGGATTCCAGATTGAGGTACAGGACTGGTAACAGAAAGATCTTTTCAGATCTAGTTTATACAGAAGACTGAAAGTGAATTAATATCAACCCACAAAAACAACTTTTAGACCTTTAGGATAGCCAAATGAACACATTTCCAGTTGAAAAATACACAAAACGCTGCAGGATTGAAGACATATTTAGCTTACATTTTCAGTCTGAGATATGAGAAACAGGTTGCAGCCTAAAATGGGGTACATGTATTTTTGGGAAGAACTTATCAGATAATGATGAACAGAAGGGGCAGACTGACTGATTAGAAGACAATAAAGTACATACTGCCTCTTCTCCCAGAGAAAACAAGCATGGCTAACAGTTCCAGACAAACATTGCTCAGGAAAGGGTTGTAGATGATTTTTTTTTTTTTTTTTTTTTTTTTTTTGGTATTAATAGCAGAAGTGGTAAAAACAAATTATAATCTTATAAATTAAAGAACATTTCCAGGTCATGGCTTTCCAGAAGTAATTTTATTTAGTTAGCTTTTTCATATAATTTCTCTTAAGTCTTACATTTTGTTAATCCCCCCCAAAAAAATCTGTTGCATAATAATGGTATGTGAGGTTTTTGCATGTTGTAATGTTCTCCATTTCTTCTATAGCTTTTCCCCCATTTATCTTAAATGGTATGTTTTAGATTTAAATCGGTTTTCATAGAAAGCAAGGGAACACATCAGTCAACTCACACACACCAGAGGACTGGAGAATAAAGTCTGACTCCCATATTTTGTGAATTGATAAAAGTGAGCAAACATAATGGCCTGAGGTGAAAAATCAAAAGATATATTGAACTGGTGGTCATAAACCTGGCTGTATGAATGGCTCTCCAGTAGCTCTGCTGAGAACCACTTTTTCCCCTAGCCCTGCCCCAAAATAATAAATATTTTTTGTTATTGAAGAGAAATTTCACTGTGTTTGAAGTAAATAAGCAGCTGTAAGCATAAATACTAAGTATTCATGTTTTATATGCGGATGAAACTTCTATCTTGATGGTTGTACAAAAAAAAAAAAAAAATCTCTGAATCGGGATTTGTACCAGGGCTAGTGAGGGATGGTGGAAACAAATTCAGAAATTTCAAATTTCAGATTGAAAAATAGGTCTGTTAATTATGTGAAACTGTTGCTGTGCCTAAAGCTGTGCTACCCACCTTCCTGTGTGGGAGATAGGAGGGTGGATTCTCAGAGTCTTCAGGTTCTCTAGTTGTGTTTGACATTCCCAGGCAAACTAGAGGCACCTGCTCTGTGTTGCTATGGCAAAATATGCCCTGGATCATTTTATGGTGCCAGAACTATGGATGGGGAGCAGGAGATGTGTGTGAGACATTTTCCGCTTTTCCTTTCTTCCTTTGTTAAGTATTCATACCCATTACAACCCAAAATAGTGAGTAACTCACTGTTGTTTATTGTTTGGTGTTTGTGTGTGTGTGTGTAAGGGAGATTTGTTCTGGAGGAACAAATTCTGGAGGAACTTTAACTATTTTAAGCAGTCAAAACTCATGTGTAAGGATCTAGTCAAATGAAGGTATTTCAGTAGTTATTACAGGGGATGCTTCTGCATTCTGTTCCCAATATTTTTTGCAAGACAGGACACAGAACAAATGGCATCATTTCCTTGTGTTTCTATGCAGGCATAAGTCCTTTTCCCATATCTAAATTTTGCAATCTAAATTTTTCCCATCTAAAATTTGCAATTTTAAAGACCAATGTTTCAAGAAAGAGACAAGTACTATTACAGAAATAGTGGCAGTTACCTGTATTTCCATTCTTTTGTCATTCTGTAAGGTTTGTTTTTGTTTGTTTGTTTTTGTTTGTTTTTGAAATGAACACACTTGAGGACAAGGGAGGATGCTTGTTGGCTCTCATGTGACCTTCCTTGTGCTTGCTGACCAATGGATCAGCAGCTTCTGAGTGTAATTTTTTTTTATTTGGGAAAAGTGTTATGGAGTTCCAAAACACTGGGTAGTGGTAGTACTGCATTCCCCGCCCTGCCCCCCTCCAAAAAAAAAAAAAAAAAAAATCTCAGGAAATCATTCCCAAGTTTTGATGCACCTCAGAAGTGGCTATCTGATTTGCATCTGAACCTATTAAAGTACCCTGAGAAGTACACAGCAGGACTAATCAAGCTGTGCGTACAGTCTGCATTCAGGGGTACAAAACCAAATGAGATAGTGTAGAGCAGGGAGCTATTTTAGGTGTCTGATTTCTGTATTCTTTGTTAAAAATCAGTCACTACATTGGCAGGAACTGAGTAGGACACTACTGTGCAATACTTTGTTTTTATTTTGAGAAGTAGGATGTGTTACCACAGGGCATCAGGTGGGAATGCAGGCAGAACTGGATGCCTAAAGCTGGCAACACTCCTAGTTGTGACTGCAATTTGAAAGGTAAGGACAGGTGTTCATATTTCTTAGTTCCTGAACTGAAGGAAATTCCCACTGGAAATGAAATTTCCTACCAATACCTTTGCAGCACACCGTCTCTTGTTCCCCATGGAACTGCCTGTGGAATAATAAAAGCTGACAGTCAATGGCAGTAGCCTGCATCCTGTAGCTCAGTAGTTACAATTTCTGCTGTCTGAGCTGATGTGTGCATGCCAATGGCTTGGAATTCTGAGTACTGGTTGAACTATAACTAGTAGGTTTTGCTTTAATCAATTAGTTTAATTCTACTTTTAGTTCACATTTTAGATATCTTTAAATCTTATTGTTACAATTGTCAGTGTTATGTTCACTTCTGAAATGTAACTTCTTTGGGCTGATGAACAGACATTGGCCAGCTTACAAAATGAGTAGTTAAACACAGGAAGATGCTAAGTAAAAGTCCAGTTTCAGCAGTCGTCATAACTGTGGAGAATCTTACCAAAAAAAAAAAAAAAATGTACTGACGGTAACTAGACCGTTAATCTTTGGATTAAGAGGTTTAGAGATTTTAGCTTCTGAGGGAAAAGCAGTAACAGGAGTTCTGAGTTTTGGTTTTGTAATACTTGCTGAAACCTTAGACAAATGGTTAATAGCTATCTGTATTTTCATTTAGTCACTATGTTACTAAAACCATGGGATGAGCTCCAGACTTGAAATACTGTTCTCTTCGAGTTCTTAGTAGCCAGAAAATTATCAAGGTCTTGAAGATCATGTGAAATGAGGCTCTATTTTTTTCTCTTCATCTGCAAATAACTATCACTAGAGAGCAATATGTACTCTTATGTACTCTTGCTGTATGCATTATCTCATTACAGACACTTTTTTTAAAGGATAAAATATATCTGATTGTGTCCAAATCTTTTGAACTCAAGACAAACAATTGGAGTTACTACTTAATATGTTAGAATTTTAGCTGTTCACTGTCATAAAAATAAGACAAGCGGGTGGACAATATGTAAGAAAAGCAACACACCATTGGTGTATATATTAAAGGCTTAATGGAGGCTGCAATGCACTACATCATAGGTTTTTACAGCTTTTAATCAAACTAGTGTCCTCAATACTAGATATACAAAGGGGGCCTAAGAAGACAGTATCTTTCCAGTGACACTTTCATTATAGCATCTAAGGGCATTATCATAGTCCTTGCTTCCAACCTTGACTTTGTTGCAAATGAACTGTTTAGAATCAGTATGTTGGCCCAATGGAAAATTTTGGAGCTGTGGAGTATCCACTTCAATATGGATAGCTGAAGACTGAGATGCTCTGCTCCTGGGAGGCTCTTTGGTATCACCAAATGACAGAATGGTTGAGGTTGTAAGGGACCTCGGGAGGGCTTCTGGTCCAACACCTCTGCTCAAGCAGGGTCAACTGGAGCAGATTGCCCTGGACTGTGTCCAGATGATTTTTGGATATGATGCCTCCAAGGAAGAAGACTGCACAGTGGAGTCCACTCTCTGGAAACTATGAGTTTGGGGCAAGAAGCAAGACTTAGTGATGGATTTGAACTGGCTTGTGCCTGTACTAACCAAAAGGTACAGGTCTTTTGACATCTTTTCTCATTATATATAAAGCTACATATAGATATATACATATATATATATATATATAATGTATGATCGTCTTTTCTTCTGTGCTCAAATTTCCTCACCAAGGGAACTTCTTATTCAAGAAGTTCTAAGTTCAAGTCCATATGCAAACAAGTCCGTATGCAAACAAGTATGTACGCAGTGTGGACACTGAGAGGTCAAGGGCTTTGCAATGAAGCATTAAGTGAAGTGATTTGACAATGTAGATAGGGCTTGTCCAGTATGTTGGAGTCAGGAACTTGAAAAATGCTTTCACAGGTACAGTACTTCACAGCAGTCCTGGGAACCTTGGAAGGACAATGCTTCCCATGGCAAAATGTTCTGTGTTTTCTAGAACTTGGACAGTTTGTATGCCCACCAAGTTTCCACCACAGTGGCTATAGCATCTGAAAGTAATGTCCTCCAGATAGAATACACCAGAATGCAGCTTCAAATTTTTATTAGAAAAAAAAAAAAAAAAAAAAAAAAAAAAAGGCCAGGTTTCATGACTTATTTCATACTAAAAATCCTCATAAAAATCAGCTGTTGCCAATGAGAAGCAGTCCATCAAGTTAGAATGAAAATAAAGATTATAAGCCAATGTAATTTTATTTAGGGCTGGATGATATAAAAAATAAGCTCCTCCAAAAATTAGTTTAAAGATGGAATGTTTCAAGATAGAAATGATGACAGTGTTTCTGTCCACAGGAAAGAAAATGAGTATTTGATCTAAACTTTTTTTTTTTTTTTTTTTTTTTTTTCTATTAGGTTGTAAAATAACCACACTGACTCAAGTAATAGTTCTTTGGAAGTTACGGATGAGATTTTAAAGCCATATGTATAATGATTTATATAAATTATAGCAAATTACAAGAACCTCCTCAAATCTGTCAAACTTAATTTTCTGCTCTGTAGAGCACAGTGATTGAGACAGTGAAGCTGAATGATGTTTTACACTGTGGATACTGCCAGCTGACAAAAGCCTATGGCATTAGCTGAACCCACAGCAAACAACTGGTCAAGAGTACAGGCTATGTAATTTCCTCTCCATAGTGCTTCCTTTGTATCTTCCAGCATGATTTTGCAGTGCCTACAATGGCAAAGCAGTGGCACTCTTGATAAGCAGTTCGAAAGAGTTGTAACTAGCTATTTCAAAGGTTGATGTGGATGCTGATGTGTGGTTTAAGTGTCATATTTTCTTTGCACCTTGATAATATCAGAAGCAGAATTAGGATCAGTGTAATATTTAGTGCTATTTCAGCTGTATCCAAAAGGGAGTATATACCATATGCTCTTAAACTAGATAGTAAGTGTTTGAAGTCTTATAGAATGTTCTGTTGGGAAGAAAAAGTGGTAAGTGAGCTGACTATAATCTTTTATGGATCTTTATTTGTTTCCAAAACAAATCTTCATAAAATTGTATCTTCCTAAATTAAAAAAAGAATAGGAATAATAAAAGAAGCACTTTGTTCTGTATTCTCAAAATTCTCCTTAGTGTCAAGATTGAGCTTGAGATGTGCTCTCTGAGCTTTCTTTTATGCTTGTATTACAAATATTTCTCTGATATTTCCTTGTTTCGTGTTGCCTTTTCTGGCTACATCTGTGATGCTTTTGTCTGTGCATGTGCAGTATTACCAGCATTTTCAAAATTACTTTAAGCCACCAGTAGAATCCCTCTCTTTGCATCACATTACAGCACCACAGCAGCATCTGGCATGAGTCAGAGTGGTAATTTCTTCTGTTTCTAAGGGATCTTAACTTTGTGATACACTTGTAGTGAATTAAGGATTCCCATTATGCCTCCAAAGCCACATATTTTGTACTGAGTCCGTTTGATATGAAACTACCCTTACTGGTTGCTTTTAGTGTATGCCTTTTGAAATTGAGGACAAACATACCATTGACATGAATCGTATACAATTAGATATCCAAGTGGTGTGTCAGGGATAATTTTAGCACTTATATTCCAATCCCCCTGTTCCCCAAAGAAAAAAACTTTAATGTTTATATGTTAAGATATAAGGCTGTGGGTCCTTGTGGGTCCTTGGGAGCCTGTCATTTGCACACAGATACTTTGTGAGTGAAGCGAATTTGTTTAATATTCTTAGGCTTTGAGTATTGATGTAATTGATATGCTATCTTTATGCAGGGGCTTCAAAAGGGAGATAGATTTTGTAACAGATTATCTTGTGTATTTGGAATTTGTCTTCTGGTTAAGGTGATATCACTGTCATATATTTTTCATGTTACTCTTGCGTTATAGTAACACTGATATGATCACTGATATGATCACTGCATAATCTTGCATAAAATCTTCTTTTAAAAACTTTTCAAGTGCAATCTGCATTTTATCTGAAGAGAAATTTAACATTTGATTATTCATTTCAGTTTTCTTCTTTTTTTTCCCTCGCTCATGTGCATCTCTAAAATAATCTTCAGATGACAGAAAGGAAGAATGTAAACAGGTGTGGCTTTTATGTGATTTTTTTTTATTATTTTTTTGTTGTTGTTTATTTGTATTTGTTAAAACCTCCACTGCTTAGGGATGGAAATTTTCAGGTGCACTATATGCTCTTTTCCTTTAATTACACTTATCACAAAGTACCTGCCACGTTTAACTATAAGTTATGGTAAGGCAACATACTTTACCTATTTGGATCCACAGATGTACGTGCAGCTTTTGAACACTCTGGAAATGTTTGGTATGTGTATGACAAAGATCCACATGTGCAAGACATTTCTGCTGAAAAGTAGCCGTACATGACATATTTCACAGTCACTGCATTTGTCAATCGTAGTAGAGCAGACAAGTAATATATTTCATTTTGTTTTACTGCAGTCAGAAAGCAATAATACATTTCTCATTGCACAACAGTGGAAGGATGAAGTTGTATGTAGCTGATTCAGTCCTTAGTGACAGAGCTACAAAAGAAATACGTGAATAAAATAACATTAAAAATAATCTAGCATTAAATCTACCTTCATTACATTTAGAGTTGTTCATTGGTACAATCAACTGCATAAAAATAACCCTTAAAATCGTATTTTCAAGTTGAACTTTTTTTCCAGATAATTAATTTAAAGAATAGTTTTGGACACAATGGTTTCCCATATCGTTCTTTTATTTTACTTTTACCTTTTAAGTAAGCCCATGGATAGCTCCTACCACAGTTGAACGATTGAAATTGTTGGAGTGTGAGATGAGAGATTATCTGGTGAAGATCTGTAACCCAGTTTAGTCAAGCAATCTGTTACTTAGTATGATTTTACTCCGGAAATATTGGAGAGGAAAATCTGCATAGCTGTTCCCCATGCTGCAATACCTGCTCTCTGAGTCAGCTGAAAAAAGTAATTATCCAGTGTTCTCAGGATAGTACTATTAAAAGCAAAATATAGCACATGCACACACACATAATCCAATGGTAAATGGCTTTATAAGAGAATTAAACATGTTCATGTCTCTCTAACTTCTTCAGGGTGGGCACAACACCATCTAAAGCAGGCAGTTTTTAATATAAGGGGTGAAGTCTCATTTGCATTAATATACACTCACATATCTCTCTGGCAGTAAATAAATTCAGTAAACAGGTATTCTGACTTTGGCCGTGTGTAAGGAAGGCCCCCATGTGAATGAGAGCAGAGCCCTGGATGTCTGATCTGGTGAAATATTTGTCTTGCAGGTGTGACAGTCTACATCCCTTAAGGTGGTGAATCTGAGCTTGCTGTTCTCAAGTTTAATTCATGGTCTGTGGCAGTGTAGAATTAAGTCTCCGTATTGCCTTGATGATTAGGCAGGTTTTGCCTAATCAAAAAACTTGCATTTTTCCTGGCGTTCAGCTCCATGACCTACTTTCTTTTCTTGTAGTGTTTTTTGTTTGGTTTGTTTTTGTTTGTTGCTTTTGTTGTTGTGCTTTGGTGGTGGTGGTAGTGGTTTTTTGTGACTGGCTATCACATATCCTTCACTATTTGTAAGCTAACTCTCTAAATATATATATATATATATATATATATATATATATATACACACACACATGCACAATGCTTTGAATATAACCTGAGCTATGGAAAGAAAAAAGTCTGATATGTTACAAAAATTTTATGTCTCTCACTAAAATTATACTAAACTCATTTCAATTAAAAAGAATAATTTTCAGACTGAGAGTTTGTCAGTACAAATGGTAGTGTGTGATTTGTGAATAGCATGTCAAAATCTGTAATGGTTATACTGTTGGGGTCAGTGCAGCCTCAGTCAAAGCATTATCATATTAGATTGTCCTATGTCGTCAAATTGCAATGTAATTCCCTTTCCCCATTTTATTACTGCTGTGGCAGAGATGCATCTGAATAGAAATTTTTTAATAATTTACTAGTCCAGTTTCATTTATTAGGTGTTTTCACAACTCACTTCTTGAAACACCTTGCATATGTTTTAATGGTGAGGTCCAGATGCACTGTTCCAGGGCCTTCTCTCTTGCCAGTTCTTACAGCTGTGCTTTGGATTTGGAAGAAGAACATTGGTAGAACTTCTGAACAAATTTAACATGAATACAGTGTGGATATAACAAAAGCCTGGAAACCTTCTCTCTTTCATTGTGTAGACAACCCACATAATAAGTTATCTTGTAAAAATGTCTTCCTTTCTGATTAATAATCCTGGGATGCTGGCATCAGATCTTCATGTATAGGCATCTCTTTATTATTCCTTCCAATCAGTGTATGCTCAGAAAATAAAAGAATGAATTTAAATGTTTCTTTGTCTCAACTGTGAATGGAACCTAGTTTTCTTTTGAAAATCTGTAATTAAAAAGAAAGAATCAACAGCAGCTAAGAGGAATTCCATGTTATGTTGATAAAGAGTTCTTCATTAAATTCTGGATCAAAAAGGACAAAAATAATTCAAATTCATACACAATTGTTTTATTCCTAGCTATAACAGTTTGACATGAGTTCTTTTGTAAAAATCTTATTTGTAGGACTTTAATCATTTGAGTGAATAATTTGCCTCTGGCTGAAAGTTGGCACAGATGCTCTCAGCCTTAATGCAATTGTTTGCTTTTCTAAAGGTGCCTTTAATGGTATATTAAGTAAATGGAAAATACTTCTTTTTTTTTTTTTTTTTTTTTTTTTTTTTTTGACATTTGAAAGTATTTGAAGAGTATATTCCATAAAAATGTTTAAATGCCATAAGCACTCTCTTCCACTCTTCTGAAATGGACAGCAGATGCTCTAATGAAAAAAGCAGAAGGAGCAGGATTGATAATGAATTACAGATATATGGAATGCATTGTTTTGTGTTTTTGTTGTTGTTGTTCATTTCTGTTTCTGTTTTGGTTTTATTATTATTATTGTTTTAGCTGTATTGATGCTGCTAGCACTACATGAGGACAGAAGGACTTCTGGAGTTTACTGTCAGATTGACAATGCCATCTAGACAGTAGCTTCAACATGCTACTCTCATGAAGTTTGTGGTATAAGAATATAAATTACTTCCTTTGTGGAAAAAGGACACCTTGACATTGGAGGGCATCAGAGTGTTTGGGTAGAGTCCCTCAGTGATGTGATGTCAAGCCAAACATGACACAGATTTGACTCCAATGGAGTACTTGGTACTGCACAAGGACAATTCAAAATGTGATTTTCATCAAAACTTATGGAAATTTGAGTTTCATTAGAATTTTTGAATATATACTAATTTCAGAAATTATGAAGCTGTAGGGTTTTAAGATTGCGGATCTGGAGTATTTTAGAAAAAATAAAGTTCTCCTGTAGTGGCAGTATACGTTTAGCTTCTGAAGACCAAATAATGAATAATGAATTGCCCTTCTGTACACAAGGGTCAGATATGTGACATCATTCAAGTGATACAGGGTACTAGCGAATGTTTCCTGTTAACCCATTGCCCTACATTGAATATCTGAGTATGAGAAGTTAAATCAATTATTCAGTAATAATGACAATTTAATATCATCCAAAGTCAAGTATCCAAGTAAATGAGGAAAAATATTAAAAAATAAATATTCTGTAAATAAATATTTATCTTTTCAGACTTTAAAGAATATAGACATCATTGGCCTTTTTGTATTTATATAGAAAACATTCTACATTTATTAGTACTTACATAGAGATGGCTGAAATATAATTGCCATTAGAACAATGTTTATGTTCATTAGGAACATTTTTTTTTAACCCATTTTTTTCAAATTCTCAAATAGAGAATTTATGAGTTGTTTAATATAAGCAAATAGAAATTATCAGACTGTATTGTTGTTGGTGATGTTTTTATTTGTTTACTCATCTACGTTTGCTTTGGAATGATGATTGCAGCTGAATTGTCAGTAGGAGATTCTGTGAATAGGAAGATGACAGTTGATTTGCCTGGACTTTGAGCAGTACCTTTTTGCTGGCATCTGCTTCATTATGACTAAAGTTATAACTGTCACAGCCACTGCAGATTTAGTTCTTGTTTTATTATTAATGCATTTTTAAATGAGTTTTTTCTAGTGGATTGGTGGATGTGAGACAATAAGTAAGTGAATGTGCTTATCTGAGGAAAAAGCCTCTAATACTACTGTATTTTGACCATGGACTTGTAGGAAACTGCCAGTGATGGGTTGGTATTTTATGTCTGGTATGACAAATCAGGTTTTGCTTTTAAAGATTTGAAAGGTAACTTTTGACTACAGTATTGATTTCAATGCTCCGGTGTAGCCTCTTTACAGAGCCTTGGAGAACGAGATTTCTTTGAAAGAGAACAGGACTTGGAGATACTCCAAGGACTCCTCTGTATTCTGGCAGGTAGAATGAGCAAGGACTGGAGTAGTATCTTTACAATAATTTAATTACTCTTAGCATTATCCAGAAAGATTTATTGCAAAATAATTTTCCTTAATCTCTCTGGCCATTAACATGTGTTGCTAAATATACAGTTGTATGGTGATTTTGAAGAATTGTATCCTAGGTTTCTTTTATTGGTCCCAGTAGTTTGCTTTGTTCTGCATACATCTGTAAGCTCAGAAAGAATGTGCAGATATTATTGATTAAAAATAAGTTGCCAAAAAAAAAAAAAAAAAAAAAAGTTTTAGAATGTGGAACAGTGGTTCTGTTTGCTCTTCCCTTTGTTCCTTACTTCCCTCTTTGTTCCTCTTTCTTCCCTTTATCTCCTCCTCTTCCCCCCCCCCCCCCCCCCTCTTTTTATCATGAGAATTAACAAGAATGAACAAGTACTTGTGATTAGAAGCTTCAGATACTATACCAGTTCAGCTCTTTGTTAGAGTTCAGTTCCAGAGTTTTTTTTTATTATTGTCTGGGATTGCTCCTGCAAATTAACATTGTTGCAGTGGAAAAAACATTTTTGATGGATTGTTTATGCATTTGCAGCTAGTGTTCAATAACCAGTCACCAGAACTAGATGATCACCGAAGCACTCTGTTCAGTCCTTGATTTCCACACTATTTCTTTTAGTGGGAGTGTATTCACTTAAAAACAATCTTTCAGAGCATATTGGCTATATAACAGTAGACTGGAAACTTGTTGTGACTATCTAAAATATAACAATGAATATATATATATATATTCTCTAACATGTTGGGTTGTTTGAGTATGTTGTAGCTTAACCTGGCCGACAGCTAAACACCACACAGCCGTTCACTCACCCTGTCCCCTCCCTCTCTGGGATGAGGGAGAGAAACAGAAAAGTGAAGCGAGGCTTGAGATAAAGACAGTTTAAGATAGAAAATAATAATAATAATAATAATAATAATAATAATAATAATAATAATAATAATGTGTATGAAACAAGTGATGCACAATGCAATTGCTCACCACCCGCTGACCGATGCCCAGTCTACCCCCAAGCAGCCAGCCCCCCCATCCTGGCTAGCCACCCCTATATATTGTTTAGCATGACGACAGATGGTATGGAATACTCCTTTGGCTAGTTTGGGTCAGCTGTCCTGGGTCTGTCCCCTCCCAGCTCTTGCTGCACCCCCAGCCTGCCCTCTGGCAGGACAGAGCGAGGAGCTGAAAAGTCCTTGGCTTGGTACAAGCACTGCTCTCCAACAACCAAAACATCGGCTTGTTATCAGCACTCTTCTCATCCTAATCCAAAACACAGCACTCTACCAGCTACTAGGAGGAAAATTAACCCTGTCCTAACTGAAACCAGGACAGAGTATCACTGTTACCCATGTCTAATGCTGGAGAAGAGACACTTGATTGTATTTTTGCATTTGGTTCAATTGCCAATTCCCTTTTTTCTCTATGTCCTTAACAAATGTGTCTTGGTGAAGGCTAGCCTACTTAATGAACAGACTGTCAATAAAACTGAGATTAATTTGATTATTTATGCCATGTATTTGTCACAGGAATCACAATAAATTGCTGATTTATTTTTGAGGATTAGTCAAAATTAGGTCTTCAGTTTTTTCCATTGCCTTAGCTATTCTGGGTATTGGTAACCCCAGTGAAGCCAAGATAAAGAGGCAAGATAAATATTCTCAACACAGCTTTGTGGTAACAATAAGCCAAAACAACAGTCAGTGGAAAATATGCTCTTGTTTTCTAAATGAACTATTCTGACCTTACTAATAAATTGTTTGACTTTCCATGTTCCAAAAAAAAAAAAAAAAAAAGAAAAAAGAAAAAAGAAAAAAAAACAACAACAAAAAAAGGAGCTCTTGAATCCATATTTTCACCTAATAAAAAGATATGGAAAAAATTGGGACATCATTATGTAGTTTCTGTTTATCTATTATTTTGGCAAAGCTGGATTCATTACTTTTCCTATTGAATTATCATATGCTTCAGGAGAGAGAGAGAGAGAGAAAGAAAAGAGAAAAGAGACAGACTTTTAAAACAGTTTCCCATCTTTATTTTATAGGGGAAATGATGTTTCTTCAGTTGTTTATAAGTTAGTTACATGACGTATATGCCCTTGAAGATGGGTCTTTTTCTTATCCTTAAGGCAGAAGATGTATCTGCAAATAGTTAAGAACAGAAGCTTAGGTCTCCTTTTGCTTTTAAGCATTCTCTTAACTAATGCTCATTTGATTCTCTCCTTCATTTATTTCAAGAAACTTCTACAGCCTCTGTTCTGGGAAACATGCTGGCAGCAGTGGTGAGAGAGCTGCCCACTCATATGAGTAAGCTCAGTTTCTTGAAGGAAGAACTTTATTTTTTCCAGACTTTATTCTGTGGGTAAGAAACAACTTAAAAGCAAATCACAGTCTATAAAAAGTAAATGCAAATCATGCATTAGAAAAAGTAGAATGTTCTCTTTTTTTTTTTCTTTTTTTTTTTTTTTTTTTTGTTTTGTTTTGTTTATTTGTTTTTAGTTAAGGAATTATATGGTCCTTAAATTACAGCATTTAGAAGTAGAGCAAATCTTTCTCTGTTCAAGATTCCAAACAGGTGTAGGAAAGGCAAGGCTAAAATATACATGCTCCACTGTCCTTATTTTAGAACTACCTACTATGAAATTTTATAAGCCTAGTAGCTGTATATATTCATTTTTTATGTCATACATGGTATTTTTTAATGTATCATAAGTTCACCAAAAATTATGTATTTCCTGTTATTAGTTAATATTTGATTTTTAGGAATGCTTTCTTCATATTTGAATAGTTTGACACAAAAAGACTAAATCACCCTGCAGATTCTTCAAACTGAATGCAAACAGAGAAGTTGAAGGGCTTGAGATTTTGTTTTGTTTTTGTGTGTGTGTGTATTGTTTGTTTATTTTTTTCTACAGACTCTAGAATTTACTTAGGCATAATTTCACCAAGTATTCAGAAACTATTCATAAATATTTTGGCATTTAAATTAAAAAAAAAAAAAAAAAAAAAAAAAAGGCAGGGGTGGGCTGGTATGTACAGAGCTCTTTGGTAAAAATTTACCCCAAATTGGTTTTAGCTAGGTTGTTTGTGATTTTGTAAATAAAATACAGAATATATCTGTAGATAAAATACAGAATATATATTTTCTGTTGTTTGCATGGGAATAGATCATATTTATTTTTTTCCCTAAGTAGTTCAAGCAGGTTATGTAGGATAGATATCACAGTAAGTGGATATAAGAATCAGAATTGAGTTCAAAAGAAGGAGCAGCAACAATTGTCGGCATGTATATTTAGTGTTTTGTGTTAGAAAATGAATGGCAGAACTTCTTCATTTCTATTGATGAAAGCTTTTGTGAGATTAACTCAAAATATAATTAAAGTCTAAACATGATGTATGCATTTGTGACAGAAATTATATTCATGTATTTGAAAAAATAAATAAATAAATAAATAAATAAAGGGTCTTACATCTATCAGCCCTTTCTCCTGATTCCTTAAACATAGCTTTAAAGTCCTGGACTGTTTTCTGATGTTTCATTCTCTTAAAAAAAAAAAAAAAAAAAAAAAAAAAAAAGTTATTGAGGTACAGATGGCATAGAAATCCCTGCTAACAGCTTTCAAGAATACATGAAGGACAAATACTTCTAAGCCTTTATCAAAATAAGGAAAAGCAACATTCTCTACCCTACTTTGCTGGGTAATAATTAGAAGATTTAGAGATACCAGCCAGGTGGTTTTAGCTGGGACATCTGGAAGTATAGCTTCTTGTTTAGTCTTACTCTGTGCTAATCAAGTGTTTCTGAACCTCTTTGTAAACTGTAAACAGCACAAAACCTCTTTGTGCTGCCTTGTTTCCCCTTCTTTTTTTTTGTCCTTATTTTCCCCTAAAAACAAGTGATCAAAAATTTATCTATTCAGGAGACAAAACTTTCTTAAAAGATGTTTTGTTCTTTATGAAGCTTTACTTTGTGTTTCAAGCTAGCAATGTAAACCTCACCACCTTTTCCTCCAAATAGAAGGAAGAGGACTTGCTGTCAAAAAAAAAAAAAAAAAAAAAAAAAAAAAAAAAAAAAAGAGCAGTAAGAACATCTGACTTCACTTGCTGTTTAAACCAGAAATTCGCAATACTGTTGCTTGCCAAAGCCAACAACACTCTTCATGCAGAATCCTCCATTTGGAGAAGAAACAGGAAAAAAAAAAAAAAAAAAAAAAAAAAAATGAGGCAGATATTAGTCATGACACTTAACATGCTACTAGGAAGTGCCAAGAAAGTATGATGTCATGGTGGATTGAATTCATTCATTCAGCTGTATGGTTGAAGTCAATTTGTGTGAGCTGAATATGGTCATGTACTAAGAAAATGTCAGATGTTATAATGGGGAATAGGATTGTGTTACAAAACTCCAAGCTACAAACTTCATGAGTTCCAGTCTGATTCTGTACCAGAGCATCACAAAAGTTCGTGCATTCAGTCTTGAATATATGTATTTGAATTACATCACAGTTTAGTGCTGCTTTATTTTGTCTGTGAAATATTGATGAAATTGCTAATAAAACATTCATTTCTCACAGGCATCTACCATATTTCTGACTGTTCATCAAGATCCATTTCTAGACCATGCTTTATTTATCCTGGCATACCTGAAGCTGTCTCTCCGTTTGTGTTGGGTCTGTTTGGGATGGAGTCACCTTTCCCTGCAGCAGCCCACACAGTGCTGCACTCGTAGCTGGAACAGCACTGGTATCACTCCAGCGTTGTGTCTATTGCTGCTTAGTGCTGGCACAGAATCAGGACTCTCTCCAAGCCCCAGAAGCCAGCAGTCTGGGGGTGGGCAACTGATGGGGAGGGGACATCACCAGGGCAGCTGACCTAAACTGACCAAAGGGATATTCCATAACACCGGATGTCCCACTCAGCAATAAAGGGGGCTCTCGTGGGGGAGGGCGCTCTCTCCTGAACAACCGATACACATTTTGAGGCCCTGCTTCCCAGGACGTGGCCAAACATTGCTCATTGATGGGAAGTAGAGAATAACTTTTTCCTTTCTCTCTGTGCTTCCGCGTGGCCTTGTTGTTTCTTTTGTTAATTTTCCTCCCCGTTCCCTTTCCCCTTAATTAAATCATTCTCATCTCAAACCTTGAGCTCTTTGTGTTGACTTTTCTCCCCCTCCTCTTTGAGGAGGGGGGGAGTGAGAGAGCGATTGTGGTGGAGCTGGGCTGCCCATCCGCGTAAAACTACCACACTGTTGCATGTGTCTAGCATCAAATGTACAGGTTGAGAGAGACTTCCTGTTTAAGCTCTGCATAATTTTTCCATTCCTAGAGTAGTCATTCTGGGAATATGAGGTGCAATGCTCATGAACAAATCAACCTTATGTTCCATGTATACCATGCACACCGAATGCTTGATTACTGTGCAGTAAGCAAAGTGGTACAATAGTAGACTACCTTAAAGCTGAGCTACAGTCAATAGAGCATATGGGATGAACAAGTTTGAACAATAGAGTCCATCCAGGGCCAGGTTTTCTCTAGCTGCTAAAACAGTTATTGAGAAACCTGAGGTTCTTTGGGATAACCCAGTGGATTGCTATTTATCAGTTGCACAGGGACACCTCGCTGGAAAAGTTCTTTTGACCTTACTGTTTGCACGACTCACTTCCATGCATTCCCTTCCAGTCAGACAGGCTCATTGCTGACTGCACCCACTAGCTGGCTCCTCTGCCAGCTGCCAGTTGTTCTTGCAAACTCTATATGCTGCTTTATTCTGTCAGCCTGCTTCCTGTATCCCATTTATCTCCCATCTGTTTGCTTCTGCTCTTGCTGTACTCTCCTCCCCAGCCGCAATTCTTTGCAGCCCCTCTAGGGTTCCAATTCTCTTAGAAATGATACAGTAGTATCAATCAATCCACCTGGACTCTTCCTTTTCTCTTTTCCTTTTATTTAATTACTTTTAAAATGAAGAAAGGGTCAACAACATCTCCTTATTTTTCTACTCCAAACTTTTGTACCTCAAGATTGTAAACTGCAGTAGTCCTGTAGGGTGACTTCTCCAACCTAAAACAGTGGAGAGGTTAGCTGCTTATTCTTTCCAGACATGTTTTCCCCAGTTCTACAATATATCTACAGTTAACAGGAATCCTGCCACAGAATCAAGTTTGATCAACTGTAACCTTTTGTCAATTCTAGACAGCTTCCTTTACTGTCTGAACAAGATTAGCATAGGGCCTGCCTCATGGAACTTCCCAGAGAGAAACTGCTAATCACTTGCAAAATTTTAGGTACCTGGGCTAAAATGTGGTTTTAGGAGAGCAGAAAGTTACTTCATATCTCATATGCAGAAGAATGATACGTCCCAGTGGGATGATTCATTGTTTTATTGTTACTTAAGATTATGACTATTGTCATATATTCATTTTATGATAAATTGTTTTGTGAAATCTATGACAGTCAAACTTTTGTTGAATTTCTGTCCTTAATTTGTGCAAGTATTCCTGTGTTTCTGCAGTGTTGTGCACATTCCTAAGAGAGCTCTAGCTTTCGGAGAGCTTCTCTGTTTTCTTGAGTGCCTTTTGAATTCTAATCATGGCCTCCAAAATGCTTGTAATCCCTCCCAGCTTAATGTGATCTCTGAATTTAATAAAACAGACTCCCTGTTCCATCATCTAACTCACTGATAAAAATATTAAATAATACCATACTGAACATCAGCTCTTGTGAACTTCACCCAAGTAATCCTTGCATTTCTTAGTGATTAGATGTTGTTAGCTGTAAGCCTATTTTACTGTAGTTTGCTTTAGACTATGTTTCCCTATTTTGTCTATGAGGATATCATGTCGTAACTGGCTTGTTTGTGGACACCACATTTTAACCTGTAAAAGTTCTTTCTTTTGTAAGAACATTGTTTCACTTTTTTGGAATAAAGCCTTCAGTATCATTCTTTTGGGACTTGAAGAACATTCATACTGGACAATATTCATTTCCTTTTATTCCCAATCTGATATTTTAGTGGATGTACACTCATCCTGACATGCAGCTTAGGAACAAGGGTCTCATATTGGCACAATTGAGTGCTTCCACCTGTTTGTGTCTTTGATTTGTCTTTAAAATGTAAATTGTTGCTATGTTTAGAAGAGTTGTTCAATGCATCTTAGCAATTAAGGTTGACACCACTATATACAAGTGCCAGAACAGTTCTGTTTAATATACTGTAAATGATCTCAGAGTCAGATATAATGGATGGTTATGCTGTACTTGTCAGTGGCATCCTTCTCATTTTGAGTTGAAGCGAAAATGAGAGGTAGGGAGAGAATGGTTGGTGAATACATTTTTTCTTTCCTGTTGAGAGGTAGTTTTATATTTTATGACTTTGCTGTTTGTTGACTTTTTGTTTGTTTGTTTTTAATTCACATTTTCAACTGACATTATTTGTAAATTCTTCCATTAGCTCTGTGTCAAGTGATGCTTGCAATCCAAGCATACTGTGCCTATGCAGCCCTGTGTAGTGGGATTTGTGAATATTCCTGCTATTGGGGGAATGTTGGAAAAAAAAATAAAATAAAATAAATTGCTTAGAAGACAGGGTGCTGTCACTGTGCAGCTCTTACTGTCTCCTGTAAAGTGCTCTAGTGCTCTTGTTTGTGGTCAGTCAGCTTCAATAGCTAAAGGCTGATACCAGTACTGGGTGGGACCAGTACTGCTCTTGCTCAGTTAGCCTGTTACCTCGAAATGCTGGTTACCTGGAAAAACTTAAAGGAATATTTCTGCAGTCCGTCAAGCAGGGACTGCTGTGCTCTGTAACTGTATGTGGGAAACTAGAAGATCAGCTTTTTTCTCCTAGACACCACAACATCTTGATGGGGCATCTGGTAGGGACATTGTGGTTCTTGGTGAAGGAGTTGACGTGTATTGAAATGGCAACATGATTAAATTTTATGCAAATTTAATGCAAGTGTGAAGTGCTGCTCTTAGAAAACATGAGATTTCACAAATGCATCACAGGCGATGGCTAGCTATGCAGCCAATATAGCAGCATCTCTTTGTGTGCAGCTCAGACTGAATGGAAACTTGGCAGTTTGATGCAGTTACAAAACAGGCCAGCACCACTCTTCTGTGAAATGTGGTAAGATAATTGGTCTAGTCAACTAAATAAATGTCACTCAGATCTCTGATATACTGTTGTGTCTAGCCGTGGACACTGCACTTTAAATAGTGGTTGAAGAAAGACTTTTGGATCACAACAACATTTGTTAGAGATCTGGACATTTATCTGTGGTGAAAGGAAACATAATTTAAATTTATTTTTTATTTTTTATTTTTTTTTAATTGAATACATTCAGCATCTGTCATTACATAAGGTGTTATTAGAAAGAAGGCAGGTGTACTGGGTCTGGTTGGGATGTTAACTTTCCCTGCAGCAGCCTATACAGTGCCACGCTCTGCACTTGTAGCTGGAAGAGCGGTGGTATCACACCAGTGTTGTGTCTGCTGCTGAGCAGTGCTGGCACAGCATCAGGACTCTCTAACCCTCCTAGGGGGTGGGCAAAAAAGTGAGAAAGAAACACCACCAACCAAAGGGATATTCCATACCATATGATGTCACACTCAGCAATAAAAGGTGGAAAAAGGAAGAAGAGGGGAGGGGCGGGCTTTCGTTGCGAAAACGTCTGTCCTCCTCGCGAACACTGGCTATGTGCATTGAGGCCCTGCTTCAAGGATGTGGTCAGGCATCGCTTATTTGTGGGAAGTAGAGAGTAATTTTTTTCCTCTGCACTTCCACATAGCCTTTACTAGTTTGGTTTTGTTATTCCCTTGCCCCCTCGCTTTTCCCCCTTCCCTTTTTTCCCTTTAGTTGAATTGTTTAATTAATAATAATATTTCCTTAATATCTTTTTTCCTTTAATTACATTATTCTTATCTCAACCTGTGAGTTGTTCTTTCCTTTACTTCTTCCCCTCCTCATCTGAGGAGGGGCATGAGAGAGCGGTTATGGTGTTCTGCTGCCTAGCACGGTAAAACCACCACAGCGTGTTATCTTTGTAGTCTTCCTCACTGAAGATTTTAAACATGAGATTAGAAAAAGCTTTTTCAGAGATGGTCTATATATATGTCCTTCATCAGAGCAAGAGTTCTCCAGACATCTTAATATCCTTTCCATTATTCTGTTTGCCATCCTTTTGCAGAAAAATAATCTCTCTTCTTTTGCTGGGACTCCCTCTTTTTAAGGCATTCCTTATAAGAAAATATTTTCACGTTGCATTAAAAGTCTCCCTATTACCTAATAGCATTTCACTGAAACAGCTTTACCTGGTATTATGCCCTTTTGCAAAGAGACTGAGCTGCAGTTTTAGGGGAAAGACATGAGAAAGTGCTAAATGCAAACTTTGCTTCTTTAGCAGAGTGAGCAGAATATTAGGTCAGCTAAAAATATGCTGCACTTCAGAGAGTTTCCGTAGATGTTGGGAATTTCTGTAGATGTTAGGACTCTGAAGAACACGGTACTAGGGATGTCTTTAACTACTTCTGAATGAGAGGCAAAGCTTTGTTTTACTTCATTTGTTTTAACTATATTTGACAGCTGGAAGTAAGGTGAACACTAAGACTAAATGGGTTCAATTCATCACAGCATCTACTCTCTTCCTGCGTTTAGCTGGTAGTCATTCACCATTTCCTTACTAAGTTGCTTCAGAATAAAAAAAAAAAAAAAAAAAAAAAACAGCTGAAATGTCAAATAATATTTCTGTGGGGATTTAGTGCCTGTCATATGTAACTCAATTAAAAACACTGCATATTTCAGTGTGCAAATAATTGTATTAGAACTACTCTATATTGTGTTGTGATATACTGTCCTGGCTAAAGGAGGCTGGTTTTTGATCCAGTACTTCTTCCTAAAGCAAAAGAAGCTAGGTAACAGTAAACTGAGTCAAAGAGGTAAGAGGAAAAATAATCACATTCTATGCTGCATCCAAACATCTCTGATTGCTTTGTGTCTGTCTTATTCAGGGCAATATGTTTGTTCCTGCTACGAGGCATGGAAGAAATCAAACAAATATACCAGCCATATCCAGATGATTAAGTTTGGGCAGGGAACAGAAGGTGTTCAGTGCTCTGTTTTTATTCCCAGGAATAGCAGAATACCCTCTGTACATCATAATAGTATTGGATTCTCCATTTGTTTTGTTTTGTTTCCCTGAGGATAGGCAGAGGCAGGGATGGATGACCAAGGTAGCCAGCTGGATGTAAAAAATCAGTACTTCACCATTATTTTTGACAAGAAACACGTATATTTTTTTTCCTTTTTTGTCTCTGATAAACTACCAAGTTTTCCCAAATATGTGGATGTATAGATAGACCAAATATATATATATATCCAGCTCACAAAGTAACTCATTTTCTGACATGCACTAATTTATATAAACTTTTCTGGAAAAAAAAAAAAAAAGAAACTTTTCTTGAAAAGTTCACAGCATAGTATTGTGGTTCTGGTGTAAACTGACGCCAAGATTCACACAATTTTTTATATTTCTCAGTCTATAAGGATCACCATGTATAACTTGGGTTTTTTAATACATACATGTCAGTATGCATATCAGCTTAGTCTTTTTTCAAAATACTTCCAGCAGAGGACCTTCAGTAGAGCTGAAATACTAAGTCTGTAAGTATAATTTGTGACTGGAAATTTATGACAGCTTGGTCATAAAGTAATCTAGCTGAAAAGGGGTAAGAAACAGTTTAGTTGTGGAGAGGTCTTCTCTCTGCAGCTTATCATCTGGATGGTGGACTATTAGTATCATAAAATAACCCCATTTTTGCTCATTCTTCTTCAGAACATTTGAAGTGAACTACCTGAAAACTTTGGAGCTCTCGAAGAATGTTTCCCTTCCTATCCAGTATTATCTGCAGGAATGGATTAAGTAGTTTCACTAAATCTTGAATTAAGCTGGTGGAGAAATATAAGGAATTGGGCAGGGTTACAGGTAGGGACATGGGTGCACAATTTGGGGAAGTGATAGAGAGATAAAAATAAAAAATAAAATTAAAAAAAAAAAAAAAGGCAAAAAACTAGTAGGAACAGGACTGCAGAGTGCCTGTTCAGTGTTCTTCTCTAGATTTGGACTCATTCAAGTCAATAAGATTTCCTTCCTGACAAGTAGCTGCAAGTTTCAAGTACTTGCAAGTTAGGAATGCTAGGAACATACTTGAAGCATATAGGAATAATTTAGTACCGTTGTGTGCGTACATTGTTACATCTGGTTAATCATATAAAGTGGCTCTCCTCCCTGCTTTGTGCAAAACCTTTGCTACCTCAGTGTGCTAAGTGGATTTGCTTCTGGATTTGTACACAGAGAGGACAACTCATAATGCATAAAATAGATGACTACAGGAGGGCTACAGTCATGGCATAGTGTTTCAGCTTTGTTTTTGTCTCAGTATTGCTCAACTATGGTGGACAAGTCATGTAGCTTAATGTTCTCAAGAGTAACTTCTTTCTCCATGTTGTTCACTTTCTGAGGACTTAACACCAGGAACTTTGGATTGACTTACTTAATTTTGGAGCACTTAAAACTGTTGCAGGGCCAATTTAACAGTAACTGTGCTTTAAAGGTTTAAAGTGCAATATAACATGAAATAATCTGAAATATCAGGTATAGGCTTCTCAAACTTGGTTGCCCAAAAGGAGCTGATGCTTTTGATCATTCTTGTCTTCATCTTTGTGCTCCTGTTCTCAATGTGTCAGAAACATGAAAGAAAATGTGCTCAGTCATTTGTAAAAAAAATGGAAGTAGACAGAAACTTTCATTCTGGTGTATATTAGTCCTTAACTTTAAAGTATGTTTACTTGAAATAAATTCAGATCTGTTGTATTATAATTAAGTTGGTCTATGTTGGTGACAACAGAATAAAGTATTTTTAATGATTGCTTAAGAAAAAGGAATCTTACGGGGGGGGGGGGGGGGGGGGGTATGTGTTTGTTTTGTTTTCCTGCAGGAATGTCAGAAACAAGAAAGGAAAATAATATAATGGTTTTACATAGGAGAGAGATGCCTGGGAAATGCTGAAAAGCGCTGTGAGGGGCAGAGGTCTAAGTATTGTTGTTAGACTCCACAGCCAGTAATGCAATGCATCGTTTTACAGAGGACTGTGGAAAGGCACACACACATAATGGGAACATGGCTGATGTACCTCTTCGTACTGACTGTTGTCTGGTTTTGTCTGTTAGTGTTGTGCTTCCCACCCCACTGGCTCGCAGAATGCTCACTGGGGAAAGAAACTGCACAACTAACAAAACATGGCAGTTCAGTGAAAAGAAGCTTTGTTTTGTTTAACTGCCTTGAACAGCTATTTTATACCAACAGCAATGGGTGAAATAGAGCAAAGAAAGTGTAAACTGCCTTGGGTTCTCCCTCCAGTTTAAACAGAAGGAAATAGGAACTAATTTCTTCACCTAAATCTCTGAAATCTCAGTATTACAGCACCTGCATGCTGTGTTCTTTTGTCTTTGCAGAGAGCTAGAATGAGCTGCATGGATATGTTCCTGATGTGGGGTGTTTCTTTGTTGACCAATAGAAAAGACTGTAAAGAAATAATAGGCTAGTGCATTTACAATCATATATTTGGTTTAGCTACATCTTGCTTATTTAAAATATTTATTAATTACATTTCAAATACTTCTGACTTGCTAACTTGTTTTTAATTAAATCCTTGTTAAGTTGATTGACTTAATTGAAATAAATGCAACACCCTGATGAGAACTGGGTTATTTTGAATCTAGTTAACCTTCAAGTGAAGGTGTTTTTTTTTGTTGTTGTTTTTTTTTCTCTTCTGCGGTGTAATTACAATTGAGATTAGCTTATTATACACATAAAGAATGACCTTTCATCTTGTCCAAGGTAAAGACAGAGAGGCATTTAGTGCATGGATAGAAAGCACACAGATTTTAATATAAGATACAACCTTATTGTTTGTTTTGTCTTTTGGGTGCTCTGTTGTCCAGATGGACATGCTATTTTTATTTGTAAAGCTTGAAAAAACATGAATCAGGAGACAGATTCTTTTGGTAGGTGCTATAACAGAACCTCAAAAAGAATAAGTGAATTCTGCTACTAAATCAGGCTTCATTTCTGACTGCATTTCTGTGTTTGTTAGGCTGCCTCTCTGGATGTCCTTGTGCTATGCTCTGAATAAAAATGAAGTCTCAGAATTGTAGTTTCTCCTATCAGGCTTGTCAATTCTCTTTTTTTAAGGAGGGGAAAAAAAAAAAAAAAAAAAAAAAAAAAAAAAAAAAAAAAAAAAAAAAGATGAAAAGCTCTAGTGATTGCTGTATATAGGCCTCAAGTGCAGAACCATTCCCATCAAGGCATCTCTTTGTTTTTCAAGGCCCCATTCATTGCGAATACTTCTGTTAATTGTATTGTTATGTTATATATCCTCATACTTCATTTAAATGCTGACATGGGATACAGTACTGCTGTGTTTTAATGAGTGTGGTAATGACTTGAGGCATAGCATGTATGTAGAGGGAATAGCAATGAAAAATAAAATTATATTTTAATTGACAGTATTTGTGTAATAAAAAGCATGTAGGTGGTATAACAATCTAGCAGATATAGACAGCATTAAAATGTAAAGACTCACACCTTTATGTCAGGACACCCTTCCGTAGTGAGTTGTAAGTTGTGTTCCTGGACATATTGCACAATGGCTCTTAGCATAGTTTTCATCATCTCTAAAACAGAAAATAAGCATTCTTATTAACTGTTATAAAATAAC
Source organism: Nettapus auritus (assembly GCA_011076525.1). Taxonomy (NCBI): domain Eukaryota; kingdom Metazoa; phylum Chordata; class Aves; order Anseriformes; family Anatidae; genus Nettapus; species Nettapus auritus. The sequence goes on along the minus strand of CM021766.1, from coordinate 106,229,134 downwards.
TCAATGTAAGCTTCCACGTAAATATCTTGGCGCTACTGTTTTTATGGCAGTATGATGTTAAATTCTGAAAGCAGAGGCCTAAGGAGTCACTTTTTTTGTTAATACTACTATCAAGATCTGTTTGACATCAACATCTGAGGAGAGGATAGGTTAACACAGTTTGTGACTCATTATCAGTTACTTTTGTTCCATAAAAATACTGAATTAGTATTTTATAGGCTGTAGAAAAGTACAACTATAAAATCTATGATACCTGAAAGGCCTTCCACAAAATGCAGATTAATATCCTAGAATACTGAAGTGGTTTTACTCAGCTGGGCAGCTGAACTACACCACAACCACTCTCTCACTGCCCCTCCTCAAAGAGAAAGGGAGAGAAAATATGAAAAGGGCTCAGAGGTTGAGATAAGGACGGGGAGATGTCTCATCAATTACCGTCATGGGCAAAACAGGTTCAGCGTAGGAAGATTAATATAATTTGTTGCCTATTGCTAACAGACTAGAGCAGTGAGTATCAAAAGCAAACTGAAAACACGTTCCCCACCTGCTCCCCCAAACAGTGCAGGGGAACGGAGAATGAGGGCTGCGGTCAATCCCCAAAGCTTTGTCTCTGCCACTCCTTCATGGTCACTCTCTGCCCCTGCTCCACGTGGGGTCCCTCCCACAGGATGCCGTCCTTCCCAAACTGAGCCTGCAGGGGCTGCCCACAGGCAGCATTTCTTCAAGAACTGCTCCCACATGGCTCCGTACCACAGGGTCCATCCCCCAGGAGCAAACTGCTCCATCCTGGGACCCCATGGGCAGCAGCTCCCCCCAGACCCTCTGCTCCTGTGTGGGCTCCCCTTCATGGGCTGCAATGTGCATATCTGCTCTGCTGTGGTACCCACGGGAATTTCTACTCTGGCACCTGGAGCACTTCCTGCCCTCCTTCTGCACTGACCTTAGGGACTGCAAGGCTGGTTCTCACTCTGTCTCCCAGCTGCTGTTGCACAGAAGTTTTCTTTCTTAATCCTTTTCTCCCAGAGGCCCAACTGGCATCACTCCCTGGCTCAGCTCTGGCCAGCAGCGGATCCCTTTTGGAGCTGGCTGGAGCTGGCTCTGACCTGACATGGGGCAGGTGCTGGGCTCTGCTCACAGAGGCCACCCCTGCAACACCTTGTTACCAAAATTTGCCACATAAACCCAATACAAATACATGCATTTTTCTCATGTGGCTAATGGGATAGTTTAAAAATTACATTCAAATCAAGGCCTCCATTAGAGGAAATCTTTATATTTTAAACTATATAGATATACCAAGCCTTTTCTGTGGGAAATTGAAGGTTGTATGAACTACTATGCTTATTGGATGTTCTTGTTCAGAAGAATACTGTTCATGCTTATTTAAGGTTCAGAATATAATCACTTGTAATGTAATGAATACTGATTTAGACTATGTGCTGGGGAAGTGAAAAGTTTTCATTCACTTGATGCAAGTGCAGATTATAGATGAGGGAATGCTGATGGAATTAGATTCCATATAAAACTTCTTTGCACAGGCTTTTCCTCAAATTCAAAAGCTAGAGTTGTGGGAGGTAATATTTTCCTTTTGTATTTTAACAGCATAGTGATGGTCCCCCACACACTATTGTCACCTGCTATTGTCACCTGTCTGTTAATCAGGTTTTCAGTGTGAGCTGATATTAAGTTGTTAAAATATCATTCAAAGTCAGATGAAAAATATTTTAGGTGCTGATTAGCTTATAGAATGACTAAGTCCATAAGTGTTAAGTTTGTCTACAAGAAGCATTTAATAATATAGAAGTCACAACTGATGATTTCACAAAGCAAGAAACCATTCCTTTTTTTCCTCTGTTGTCTATGGCAAATATTTTTAGTAATCTGAACCCTAAGCCACACCAGTGAACGACTGTTGTTTTTCTGTTTTTTTTAACCCCATTGCTGTGCAGAGATTTTCCAAATAAATTGGAAAAGAAAAAAAAAAAAAAAAAAAAAAAAAACATTTAAAAGGAAAAATAAAGATTTCTCTATTGTATAAAAGGCATTGTAATGTTGTAAACCTAACAGTGATCAATGTTACTAATTATTTGTGTTTGTTAAGGTACCAGTGCAGAATTCAGAATAGTAAGTAAAAATAAATAAAAATCTTTCCTAACAGTGGACTGGGCAGTGACATCTGAAGGATCAGTTCAAGAAAAAGTGCTGCCCCACCTTGAGACAAACTGTTGTCATAGAAAAACTTCAAAGTCTGACTCTGAACTTGCTTGCCACTTACATTCCTCTGGGCTCATTAACTTCACACCGACTCCAGGCTGTATATGTTAAAGGTGTTTCATGTAAATATAGTGGAGTTGAGGCACTAAGAACCCAAGCAAGTGTGGATAAATCTGGCGCTGTTGACTCAAACATGAACATACCTGAGGGAAGTGATCCTAAAGATCCCTTTTAGATAAGTTACCCTTAGATATAGATGCAATTAGGTCTAGAGGGATTTATGCTTTTTTTTTTTTTTTTTTTTTTTTTTTTTTTTTTTTTTCATTTTGCCATTTTTTAGGGCATAGCACTGGAGTAAAATCTCCCCTTGGAGGCTTCTGAGTACTGTTGCCTAGTGCTCAGCCACCAATAGTGACTGGAAAAGATTGTCACTTCACTGCTCTTGGAAGGTCTGCATAGTGGTGTGGCTGGGGACCATTGCAGCCAGCTCCTGGTAGCACCTGCCTTAGCACTTTCAGAAGGGATCTGTGCCACCCCTTGCAAAGCTCTTTTAGGGGAGCTCTTTTAGGGGAGGCCCAAACCAAGTATTGCAGCAAAAGAAGCTTTGCTTCCAGCTTAGGGATGAGATGTTTCACAGTTGGTCTGAAAAGTCTAGTACTGTTTCAGACTGTGTAGTAATTTATTTTGAAGATAAATATAGGATCTGAGTTTCTGTGGCTGTCAGTCTAATGCAACAAATTAATATTAAATATACTTTCAAAAGGCAGCGACAGAATTTAATAAAATACTTTTTACAGTAATTTTCTATATTGTGTTAAGTGGTGGTAAATGATTTTGTTAAAAAAAAAAAAAAAAAAAAGAAACCCTTCAAATCTAAAAGGTAAAGTAGAAGAAAAGGCTAGAGTTGATAGGAAATTTTGCATATGACACTGAGTTCTCAGATGAATATATATGACTACTGTTGTACTAATAAAGATATATTATTATTTTAATTCCTGTGATGTAGCCAATCAATTAAAATATTGTACCTGTCAATTTGCCATTGGTCTCTCTTAAAGGCTCTTATTTAAGTTTTCTTGCTCCTTAATAACTTCGTTCTACTTGGTTGAAGCTTTGAAAATATTAAATTTCTTTTCTCTGGCAAAGAATAAGATCAAAGTTATGCTAGCTTGAGGTGTTGATATATTCTTAATTGGAGCAGGTTTTCTTCTCCCTCTTAGAAGTCTCATGTAGAAATTAAAGTACAGCTTTTTTTTCCTATCCTCTGTTGTTCTTTCTCACACAGATTATCAATTACAGTCCTTATTTGTTTACAAGGCTTTAGACCTTGTGGTTTTGGAAAGTGGTCTCATCTTTTTCTTCTCTAAGATCTTCTATCAGGAGCTTCTAGGGAGGAAGTGAAGCCTTCTTTCTTACGGTCAGAATATTAGAAGTACTGCTGTTGTGGTTTTTCTTCAGTAAAGGAAGTTTCTTCTATGTATGTGTATTCAAATGAGAAACGTTGCTGGAGAATGCAGCATGTTTTTTCTTTTCATTTTTTTCACTTATTCTCACTAGTTAACCCAGTCATAATTTATATAGATTACATGTCCAATAGCCTAAAGATTAACCTGTGAAAGTGTTTCTTGTTCAGTCAGACTACTCTAAGTTTGACTCTAGGTTATCATCTCTGCCTATATTTTCTTTATATCCAAGGTATGATATCTGCCACAGGCAGAATGTGTTTTGTTCTAAACTCATGTCAAATTGAAAATGTTATGATTTTGATACACTTTGAGTGTTTTGATTAAAAGACTCAATGCATGGTGAGGTTTCCCCACGGTTATTTCTTTGATGCATGCACTTAAACACAGAGCTGTGATTTACCACAGACTGCTATGGTCAGGCAATGACCTTTGAAACAAAGAATAAGCGCTGTCCTGGAACTCCTGTGGTGTTGTAGAGCTGAACTAAACTTTCAATGATGTCTGAAGTCTGCATCACTAAAAGGATGTGTCTTCATTACTCTGTTGTTTGCTGAGAATTTATAAACGTAATGACTAAAATGTCCTCTCATGTAGTCTGTAATACAGTTGCCCTCCATCTTAGCTGGAATATCTAGGTCAAAGGAATTTTTGATTTATCAAGTGTAAATGTTAACTATTATGATCTTGTCAAATAAAGGCTGCTAGAAACACTACCAAATCCCAAATTTCAGTCCCTTGCAATATCCTAAAGATAGGGAAGAGATCTGTCTGTGTTCCAAGACAACATACTCTGTGTGTGTCTGTTTCTGATTATATGTATGCTTAGGTTGCATGTATGCTTGGAAAGAAAAAAAAAATTAAAAAAATTAGTAACTGTAGAGCTCACTTGGTGACCTCTGTTGTGAACTTCATTACCTGTCTGTCTGTCAGTGGAAATAAGGCAGCAGTTAAAAACTTGATGTGTTTTGCTGATGTAGAAGAACACAGCTTCTTTTTCTCTAAAAATACCCAAACCATCACTTCATCTCTCTTTTCATGGGGGCAGTATTCACCTTTTGAACTGCATTATTCTACATTGAACCTGCTTAGTTCATTCAGTTCTATGCTCCTTGGGGCAGAATGCCCTTCATCGCATTGTTCAGTACGTTGTTCAGTACAGCTCTAACACTGCATACAGAAATGAGAGCAGCTGGAACAGATAGATGTCCAACATTAAAAAGATCCATGTATTCCAGACAAAGTTGCTGAGGAGCCTGGAGTATTGCACTTGAGTGGGACTCCCCAGTGATGTCACGGACTTAAAACAGCAAATAACACAACAAATAACTTTGACGTTTTATCTCAAACCCATTGAACATTCTTTTAGGTCAGCCTTTAAGGATATTTCTCTTTAGTTCCAAAAGGTATTCATTAACCTTACCGTTAAATTGATGTATTAGGGTCTTTCAGGATCAAGGCTGGTACATAAAGCCACAGACAAAAATGTGTTCTTGGATCAGTTTCAATAGATAGGGGAAAGAAATAAACTTTCTTGGACTGGCATACGTTTCGTTGGGTTAAGAACTGGCTGGATGGCCAGGCCCAGAGAGTCTTAGTGAATGGAGTCAAATCCAGTTGGAGGCTGGTCACTAGTGGAGTCCCCCAGGGCTCGGTACTGGGACCAGTCCTCTTTAACATCTTCATCGATGATCTGGATGAGGGGATCGAGTGCACCCTCAGTAAGTTTGCAGACGACACCAAGTTAGGTGCGTGTGTCAACCTGCTAGAGGGTAGGAAGGCTCTGCAAGATGATTTGGATAGGCTGGACCGATGGGCCGAGGCCAACGGTATGAAGTTCAACAAGGCCAAGTGCCGGGTTCTGCACCTGGGGCACAACAACCCCAAGCAGAGCTACAGGCTGGGAGATGTATGGTTAGAAAGCTGCCTGTCAGAGAAGGACCTGGGAGTTTTGGTTGACAGTCAGCTGAATATGAGCCAGCAGTGTGCTCGGGCGGCCAAGAAGGCCAACAGCTTCCTGGCTTGCATAAGAAACAGTGTGGCCAGCAGGTGCAGGGATGTGATTGTCCCCCTGTACTCAGCTCTGGTGAGGCCGCACCTTGAGTACTGTGTTCAGTTTGGGCCCCTCACTACAAGAAGGACATGGAGGTGCTTGAGCGAGTCCAGAGAAGGGCTACGTAGCTGGTGAAGGGTCTGGAGAACAAGTCTTATGAGGAGCGGCTGAGGGAGCTGGGACTATTTAGCCTGGAGAAGAGGAGGCTCAGGGGTGACCTTATCGCACTCTACAGGTACCTGAAAGGAAGCTGTAGCGAGGTGGGGGCTGGTCTATTCTCCCACGTGCCTGGTGACAGGACGAGGGGGAATGGGCTAAAGTTGCGCCAGGGGAGGTTTAGGTTGGATATTAGGAAGAACTTCTTTACTGAACGGGTTGTCACTGGAATGGGCTGCCCAGGGAAGTGGTTGAGTCACCATCCCTGGAGGTCTTTAAAAGATGTTTAGATGTAGAGCTTAGGGATACGGTGTAGGGGATGATTTGTTAGTGTTAGGTCAGAGGTTGGACTCGGTGATCTTGTAGGTCTCTTCCAACCTAGACTTTTCTGTGATTCTGTGATTCTGTGATTTCACCCTATCTTTCTTCCCAGTGTCTGATTTACATTGTTTTCCTTGCAACTGTAAGGTCCTTTGTTCATTGACTTCAAGGAGACATGTATAAAAGTCCCGTTACAGTCAAAAGAAATTACCTGTATCTTCCTTCCATGAATAAGAAACAGACACTCTTAGATGCTGCATCCATTAGCAGTTTTGGTGATCTGGGACCAGTTTGCAAAGGTGAAAATTAAGCACAAGCAAAGAAGTTCAGGGGAATATTATCATGGTCATCTGCTTCTCAAAGAATACTGCAAAGCAGGGGTATTCTCAAATATTGCAAAGCACTTACTGTGTGTGTGTTTGTGTGTATTTCAGAGAGAAAAGAGATTGAAACATCAGTATTTGGTCACATAAACCTGGCTACGGTATTAGTACACTAAGGATAAATTCCATACTGGCAGAAAAGAGGATTACATTGGTTTTGGCTTTGACTTGGTGTTGAAGTAGAATTGTTGGAGAAGCAGTCAGCAAATACATGGATTCAAGTAATTATTCCTCAGAACAATAGGTGATGGTCTCAAAAGGCCCTGTTTTCACTAATTTACATCACAATTGAAACAATGAAGGCTGAAAGATCTTATTCTTTATACTGATTTTATTTTTTTAATGCATTGGCTTGAACACTTGTAACTGTGTGAAATTCTGGACTCAGTGAATTGACGACAAATTTCAAACTGATGAAATTCAACCCTTTTTCATCCTGTTTTGCATTCCTCTGTTTTGAAGTTACTCAGTTACCCACACAGGTCACTTTTTCAAAGGAGAAACTCATTATTTACAGTAAAAAATAAATAAAACTGGCACTGTCTTTATTGACTTTGATAACTGTCTGTATGAGCATGCTACTTTGGTGAGAAAAATGCCAACCATATAGACAGAAGATTTTTAGTTCAAGAGTTTCTGTTGAGCTTTGGTATGAGCTTTGGTTGAGCTTTGCTTTTGAAAGCAAAGGTAATACTTGATTAACTCTGCATAATCTCAGTCCTTAAATCTACAATATTTAGTATTTGATCTCACAATTTCACTTCTTTTGTAATTCTTAATTATGGAACAAAGTGAGATCAAACTGTAATTTTTCTTGGCCACATTGCAATGTCTAATTGAATTTGAGGAGAAAGAGAACTAAGACTCTAATTGTGCAGTTACCATTAGTCCAGGCACAAGTTCACTGAGGCTGGGAATGGGGGGTGTTTATTTTTTTGTTGTTGGAGGGGAGGGGGGTTATGTTTGTTTGCCTTATGGACATTTCATATGGTTTGAGTTCCTTAGGTTTTTCATTAGAAAGTAAGTTGTGCAGATCTCAATTCATTCTTTTACTTCCTTTCTATAGCTCTTGCGGGTTTTCAGCTTTTTGCTGTTTGCAGCATTGTGTTGAGCATGCTCTCTGGAAGGGATGTTCATAGGTGTTCTGTACAGGGAAAATGCCATCTTGTTCTGTCAGAACTCAAAATTGAGCCATTTTAGTATCAAAATTACTGTGCAGGAGAGTTCAATATGGTACCTGAAAGCTAGCCAAAAATAAAGCCAAGTTTTTTATTCCCCCTGCCCTCAAGTGAGAGGTGTCAGGAACAAAGTAACACTGGACTTCTTTAGCTTTCAAAATGAGTCCTAAATACTAGCTCTTTTTTACTAAAACCACTTCATATCAGTTTATCTCAGTAAATGTAAAAGAAAATTAGTATTTTCTGAATACAGTATGGCCATTTCATTTAGCTCACCTTTTTTTCAGACTCTTCAGTGAAGATGTCACCCTTTACCTAAAGGGTAATATAGAATAAGGATGAGGTAGCTTCACATCCCTACCTTCAGCCTTCCAGCAGTACCCATTGCTCATATTTTTTTAAACACAGCTGAAGGTGTTCAAGGCTTTTGAAATAAGCCTACTGAAATAATGTTTTCTAAGTTTTAGTTGTTTTTTAAACAGTTCACAAGAATGTTCTCAGGTTTTATTTTGAAGTCAATAATATATTAGCTTTTTTTGGGGGGGGGGGTTGTTTGTTTACTTTTACAATGAAATTTTGTAGTTAAACTTTATTTAATTTGTTATGCAGTGCAACAGTATGGTATTTTATAAAACTATTCCCCTCTGTCTTATGGGCCTGGTTTTATACAACATAATTCTAGCAGTGATTTCCTAACATAATGTAAAGAACTAATGATGGAAGGACAAAATGATTAACATTTTCTTAGAACTTTCTTTCAGCAGAATTTTAAAAGGTAGTGCTCTTTGCAGAAAGTCTTCTTTATCCTTTTTTTTTCTGTGATGATTAATGAGGCTTATGAAAATTTTCCAATTTCTCTTCCCCATCACAATAGATTATTCACTCTTGTTTGAGTGTACAAGCAGAATCTGGAAAAAATGGCAGAGGCTAGGCTACATTTTACTGCTGATGTTGTTCCAGCACAGCTGTTTTATTTGCTTTTAAAACTTTCAGTATTTTTTTCTGCTACTTAAAAATGGAGATTATTTTTTGTGCTTTAAAATCTAGAGGTATTTGGGTCTACATAGGGGGATACCTAGATGTAGTCTGTAGTTATGTAAACTAATGATGTATAGCCCCCTATTAAGCTTCTTGACTGTGTTTACAAGATGATACTGTATTCAGGAATCACCCAACATTATAAGACAGATTTCTTATGGAATAAAGAAAAAAAAAAAAAATGCTACTCTATGAGTATAATGCAGCATATATTTTAGAATATACACATTGCTGTCTGAATTACTGGTTACACTGGGAATCTGCAATGGTCATAGGTTCTCACCCTGCTTTACATATTCTCTGATTAATTTGTGATTTCTTATTTATATATTTATTTATTGTAGCCCAGAGTGAATTACCATTGTGCATTGAATTGCACAGAATATAGATTAAAATTCTGAATACATTAAGTCAGAACTACTTACTGTCATTTATCTTCCTTTCCACTCTAGACTAAAAAAGGCACAGGAAATAGGAGTCTTAGGAATAAGGTTTGATGAAACTGGTGCTTTCTGAATTATACAGCTCAAAATAAATACATAAAAACATCCAACTATCTGTAAAATATGCATGACATTTAATTTAGAACTGTTTTTTTTTTTTTACTTAATTTCATGGAGGGAGATTAGAAGATGTAGAAATATTCAGTATTTCTTTCAAATGTGTATTAGAAAATTATTGTAAACTTATTGTAAACACTAAACTTATGAGATTGTGTGTTTGTAGAGAAATACTGGGAGTATTGCCCAGAATAGAATGAGCCGGAGATTCTCTCCCTTAATGCTCGGACAGTCATTACACAGCTGGAACAGTGTCAGAAGGTCACAAACAAGGAGCAACAGCTTTGGGGACACATTTATCTAGGACATTTGCCATCATTCTTCTTTCTGTTTACAACTATGCATCAGGGAAGCTATAATAATAGAAATAGTGCTCTTTGCAATACTACTTCAATTAGGTTATGGTTTTTTCAATCAGCTGATTACATAATCAAAATCAAGTTGAGAAGAGTTTAAAAGTACACAAGAAAACAGCTGTATAGAGGAGGCATTTCTAGTTTAATAGTTTATCACCTTCTGAAGACTACAGGCTTACAGATTGTTTCTTGTTTGCAGATATAGAAAACAGTACAGTCTACTACTTTATATTGTAAAAATGAAATAATAATCTTATAATACGGAGAAAACATATTCTAGGATATCTTTTCAGAGGAAATTCTGAAAATCTCAAATGTATTCTCAACTTTGCTTGTGATTTGGTGTTTGACCATAGCTCTAGTATTTTATTTTTCTGTGTCTCTGCTTCTTAACACATTCATTTTTTTTCTTTGCTGACTTTCGAAAAGCAGCATTCTTTTATATGCATTGACACAGAGTATATCAAAATGACCTTTTAGTTCACTCTCAGGTATCTACCAACAAACACTGTAATAAAGATGACTACCCAGAAAACTATATGTGAAGCAATTAAATCACTCTCTGCTGAGCAAAGTAGTTGGGAAGGTTCTGCAAGGGTATGTGACACTGTGTGACACCTTTCCCTTCCAGTTAGAAGAAAGCTTAGAAATCTCTCTGAATTATGTCAGATGACCATAATTCAATGATATCAGTTCTAATTCACGTCTATTTGTATCTTTCAAGAAAACTTCAATTTAAGCAAGTTGACAGCATACAAATCATGAATGTTTTTGATCATCCCAAATCCCTGTTGCCTTCTCAGCTCCCTCTTCTATTTCATTCCTTGTTTCACATGTTCAATTGATCATTTTTCAGTCCTGTGGTCCATGGGCATCAGAGGCATGTCTAGTAGACATACCTATCAGAGGCATGTCTACTAAGGGGTTTTGGAAGTTGGCAAAGAAACTTATTCACATATATTGTATAGCACTGTCTGCATGTAAAATTTTAAAATGTGTTCTAACATTCTCTTAAAAAAATTGAAAAGGTGTTCCCTATAAAAAGCTACATTTTGATGTTGTAAAACTCTATAAAACAGTGTCCCACCTATCTTTTGGCTGACTGGGGAGAGTCATCCTTCTTCCTTAACTCAGCAGCAATCAGCCCATGATGCTCACTGCAGGAAAGAGAACAATGACATTTTACCTGCTATTATCTGCTGTGAGAAACTGGAGGGAGCAAAAGTGAAAACATATTGCTGCACCCCACTATCTGCTGGGAGGACTGAGAGCATGGAATGAATTCTGTGCAACATTAAAAAAGGGAAACACAACCTGCTTATCCCAGTCAGCCAAAGAGGTGAGGAAGAACTGATACAGACATAGAGGAGTTCTTTAATCTCTGCCTGTTGAAAGGAAGCTGTGGATTGCTTCTTATGTGGAACATGTTATGAAGTAAATGTTCATATTTATTTATCTAGTAGCTTGTCTAATTCGAGTGGCTATTGATAGTTTCAAGTGTATTCAGTCATTTGAGTTTGAGATGAAAAATGTGAATATGTGAATTTCTGTGATATTTTGTCTTATTTGTAAATAAGCAACATCAAAAGAAGTCTGGAACTAGTTGATACTGGTTTTAGAACAGAGTAGACACAGTTCACACTAAGCTGATATTGCAGCACTTGCTACCAACTCCAAAATAGATCCTTCACATTTTCATAGCAAAAAGGGGACCATCTGAGGATGACAGAAAGAAAAACATAATGTGTGAGAGAAAGAACGATAGAAAGAGAATATTCTTCCAAGTGCATATTTAATTAAAAAAACAAACAACAACAACAACAACAACAACAACAACAACAACAAAAAAAAAAAAAACATATTTCATTAAAAGATAGTTTGGTTAGCAGTACAGAGTTTATATACTTCTTTACTAAATGTTATCTTTACCTAAAGATTATCAGAACCTACACTCTATTTAATATTTGTGCAGATTCTTTTAATTGTACCACCATCCGTCCATAGATTTGGTTTCAGGAGACAGATATTCAGTGCTATGTTTATCAAAACACTTCGTAGGCAGTACTATACTCACTGTGATTTTAAAGGAGATCAAAACAGAGTTTTAAAACACTTATTTAAAATATAATAAACTTTACCAGAATAAATATTTATATGATTTATTCCCTAAAGAGCTGCTTTTTTTCTTTTTTTTTCTTTTTCTTTTTTTTTTTTTTTTTTTTTTTTTTTGTGGTTGAAGACCTCTGCAATCTTTTTGTTCTGCTTTAAAAGTGAGAGTGACATGCTTTAGCTAAGAGAACTCAAAGCAATCAAAGCTAGGAGACTGAAAGGTAAAGCTTGTAGGTCTGTCAGTTTATACACCTATTGCCTCTTTTTCACCCATATCCAGCCCAAAACTTGCGTCACTATGAATGTTGGGCTTGCATCTTGGTTTGTTGATGGGGTTGTTGGTTGGTTGGTTGGTTTCTCAAATATGGTTCAGTATACTGGCATGATTTAAGTATATTGTGAGGTTTAATAAGATAGTAACATCCATTTTCTCAGTGTGGGAGTGTGAATTAATGGTTAAAGACAGAGACAATGAGCCACAATTCCCTAGTTCTATTCTGGGCTCTGTGCTGACTCACTGCATAATCTTACTCAAGTCATTTAAATTCAGGGGAAATGGGCCCCACTGAAGCTGATGAGATAATACCTGTTTTAATCTTTCTTCCTCAGTGGATTTTTCTATACAGTTCTGCCCTTCAGTCACCAATGTAAATTTATTAACATGTTGTTACATAGGATCATTGTAATATGTGTTTAATTAATTTAATATGTGTTTATTTTTTATGCTCTTTATTGAAAGGTACCTTTTTTTTTTTTTTTTTTTTTTTTTCCTAATAGAAGCAGACAGGAAACTAATGTCCTATTCTGTGGAAACGTTTTTCTAAGTTCTTCCTCTTGTACAAATGAAATGACCTTTCAAAAAACATAGATACCAATAATTAATTGCACATTAGTACAGCTGATACATGGAGGTATCATTGACTCATGCTCAGATCTCTGCTGAGAACTAAGTGATCCTTTTTGATATGTGAGTCTCAAGTGAAGTCACTGACCATTTTGCCATCCACTGTAAGGAGTACCTCTGTTGTTGTATGAAAACTCAAGAGAGCTTTATTTTGTTTTTCATTCCAGTACGTGGAGTGAAAATCAAAATACTGACCACTTCTGCCAGGTGGATTTGTTTTCCAGCAAGCTATAGCAGAACTTAAAGCAGGAACTTAGAGCAGGACAAAGAACTTAGAGCAGGACAAAGCATGCTCGCCCTTCCATTTACTTACAGGAATTGTATTCTGGATTTCCATGTTCTGCCTTTTTGCTTGCTATGTTTTTTTTGGTATTGTTTGTTTGTTTATTTACTTTTCCAGCAAATATTAGTCTTTCCTGAGTTACCATTCAAAATTCAGAATTGGAGGCATTCAGAATTCATCTGATATCTCCAAAATTACAAAATTTTTGACAGACATGTTGGATGGCATGCAAGTTACCTGCATCTATATAGACCTTCCAGTGTCATAATCCACAGCTGACTGAAGAGGATAAGAAATTATGGCTCAGAGTGATTTCACATGACTATACATCCAAGCAGTGTGAATGGCAGCACCAACTGGTGGTGATTCATTCCCTCAGCACTGAAATTACAAGCGTTCAGTGGAAAAGGATTACTTTTGAACAAAGAAATGCTTTATCCAACAGAGAGTAGAGACATTATAAAGTTATTAATCAGGGCAGTCATTCTGAAAGTAGATTTAACTGCAGGATTTAATGTAGAGGGAAACTAGAATTACAGTAGGAAGCCATTGAAAGTTGTAGATAGAACTGCGTATTTTAAGGGCTCCTCAAATTACACCTGGGGAAAGGTTCATTCTGTGGATGCTAATGAAGTGGTTCCTCTTTGTGTGGTTCAGTGTTTTCTTTGGGTGATATCTCTCTGGTAAGGTAATTGCAGCTGGCTGTGAAGTAGGAAGGCAACTAGTTTAATTTGCTCTGTTTTCCACTTCAGTACCACCTCAGGCTGTTTCTTGGCTTCCCTTACAAGATTTAGCAAAGTCAGCTTCATCACTAGTGAGAAGGAAGACCTCAAAGGAAAACCCAGATGTGTCAGGTAACTATACTAGTGACTTCTGGTTGCTAACAGTCCTTCAGAATGACTACTGAAGCATGGGTGAGCTGGGAATTAAGGATTTTATAGCACTGAAACATCTATTGTCTTTTTGAAACATAAAACCAAATTGCTATTTTCTTATGGCTACTGCAAAGCAATTCAGATGATTTGGAACTCCCTGGCTCAGCTTCATTTCTTTTCGGAAAGTGTCTGAAGCTGAGCAGATAAAATTCATACCGTTTCAACTGGAGATTGTTGTGATTTAGTTGAAGACAAAGTAATTTTACATAGAATCAAATGATAGTTGAAAAGGATTTCTGGACCTCAAGGCCAACTTCAGAGCTGGATCAGATAGCTCAAGGCATCATCCCATTGAGTTTTAAATATCTCCAAATGTGGAGGTTCTGTGATCTGTCTGAGTAGCTCAAAGATTTAGTCACCATCATGAAGAAAGGTAGGGATTGTTAGTTGCTCCATAAACATTTCAAGTAGAAAGGAGTTGCTTCACCTTTTCCCAAATAAGTTATAATGTGATGCTGCCTCCTGGCTGCAAATGAAGTAATATGTGAGTGCTAAGGCTTTGGTGACCTACAGAACAGTACCTGCACTGAAGATTTTGGGAGTCCAGGTAGTTGTCATTTACCTTCATGGAGGTTTTCAAAGGTCCGGAATATTAACTGAGCCAGATAAAGATTTTGTTTAGTGGAACCCTGTTATCAGTGGGTCAATAAGTTTACTAAAATCTTCACTTCCCTGAATGGAAGGGTGATGATATGTGTACTAAAAAACAGGTCTTTATTTTGATAAGAATTGGAATAGAATGGGGACAAGCAGAAATAACAGAAATTCTGAAACTAATTATTGGAAGCACAGATGTCTCGGAAATGCAGCTCACAATTTTAGAGATGAGTGCTTAGAAAAGATACCCTGAAATTCATTAGTATTTAACACATCCTGTAACACTGCAGACTGTGACACATTTCTGGTAGTTCTTGAAAGGCATGAGGTTTCACCATTTCCTAATATCTTAGATGTCTTTATAACAATAAAAATGTTGTGAAATGTAGTCCTCTTAATTTGGTAGTGCTTTTTGCACCTGTTCTGCACAAGTGTATGCTCAAAGGAAATAATAAGTAATCAGGGATTTTATATTTTCTTACACAACATCACCAAATATCATTCATTAGTCTTTAAGGACTTGCTCAGAATTTGTATGGAGTTCGATTTTACATTAGTTTCCTCCTTTTTCCCTGCTTCTTCAGATGTTGGAACTTAGTTATTCAAATTATACCTTTGCATAAAAGGACATGATTTCCACGAAGTATCTGAAAGACATGCATGTTCAACGGAAAAAAAAAAATGCTCCAAATGTATTGTGGTATTTTTTACTTAGAGACGCAAATATTTCTGTACTTAGTATTACCTATCAGTCTTGAAAGCTCCCACTTTGTTTACCACTGTATTATCATGTAACTGTAAATTCTTGGTCTACTAGGATCAGCAAGTCAGGAGCTGATATGTTATTTACAGCCAAGACATTGGTTGCTCAGAGGGAGGCTACTGTTTGGTCTTAGTGGAATGCAGGGCAATCAGTCTGTGTTAATATGACTTATGGCTGCTTATGATTATTATTATTATTATTATTATTATTATTATTATTTAATATGGTTATCTGTTCTTTCTCTGGTGTTGTAGAGGATACTGACATTTATGGTACTACACTCAGTGAAACTAAAACTCAGAAAATAAGAAATAACTACAGTTCCAGTACATGCAATTTCAAGTAGTCTTTTCTTCCCAGTGCACATCTATGTTAAACTGAGGTTGAATCTGTAAAAATGTCTTAACTGCAAACTTCATAATACATCTTCCACAAGAAAAGATTTAAAAGACAAGTTTTACTGATTTCAACATCAAATTTTCACTTATCTGACTTCCTGATCAAAATTTTATTACAAAACCCTTTTATCTCTAAATTGCCTCATTCAGAATAGCTGTCTATTTAAAATGTATTCCAGCTTTGTCACTCACAGTACTGAGGCTAAGGACAGCTTTTCCATTTTGTGTTACCTCTCTTCTCTGGCTATGGAATAATGCTTGCTATATCTTCTGCTGTTTGGGAGTTATCCATGTATAAGATTTCAACTTCGCTTCTTCTCCATTTATGGGGACTCACCAACTAGACGAAGTCTGAAAGAACTACTGGGGAATTCCTTCTGGAATCAACTGCTGTACAACTGCACTGTTAAAACTGAATTTGTTCTTCATCTTCTTATTTTTAGTGAGTTTGCTTCCTGAGAGTGTTCAGTATATTCCCAGTCCATAAATAATGATTGATTGAATTAACTTACTGCATAATGGAGAGACGGGAATACCTTCCCAACCTTCCCACTGGGGCCTTTTATGCCTCTAGACCTGCAGAAAGGAAACTATCTTTAATCATCAGAAAACACATTATAAGTTGTATAAGGGAAAAACTACCAAAGTTTGCATCAGTGTTTGCAGCAGCTTTAAATGGTGAATTAGCTGACAACTCATATACGCTAATTTTATCCGAGTTTACAGTATGATCTTTAAAACAATTTGTGTGGAAGGAAATCACATAGATTATTGTTTTACCAGAGAGGAATATCCAGATGTTTTAACTAAAAAATTTTATGTGCGTGGGTTTTCAGCCTCACTTCCTTGTAAATTAGTTTGTCTATATACACTTGCATGTATGTGTGTGTGTATTACTCTTATGAGTCTTTTCATGGTGTTTCATGGTGTTTCTTGCTAATGTTAATAGAAAAAAATAAAGTGAAATTTCATTTGATTTTTGAAGTTTTAATCACAGCAGTTTCAAAATCACTTTGTTGTTATGCTTTTGAGAACTTTGATGTCTGGAGGGAGGGATGCAGAGAGCTAAAACATTGATGGTCATTCAGTAAGGAAGTTATTTAGCACACATCTCAAAAAAGTGCATTTGTAAATAATAATGTTGTGGTTTTTTTGTATTTCCTGTAAAAATGTCAGATACTTTATAACTGGTGACACTGAAACAGGATATCTGATCAGAATGCATCTGCCTCAGTGTTACTCAACTGCCCTTTGCTTTTACTGGGCAACCAAAATGTATGCTCAGGTGTTTTCAGTGAAGATGTTTTATTTTTGAAGTTAGGGATACTTCTATCATGTTCATGTGAAACCATGTTATCACTTATCTTATTTTTTTTTTTTTTATAAAGATATTGTGCAATTTTAAAATTTACCAGTTTATTCACAAAGAAGAAAATAGTGTACCAATTGTAATGCTGCAGATGCTTTTAAGTGAAATCTATTGACACTGGAAGACATAGTGTTGGTTTGCTGAGAAATGGATGATCATGTTGTTCTATTTTCTCTCTAAGACATTCAGTTTACATTAAACATGTTCACAAGCATATTCATTACTTTCAATATAATATATTTTCAAGTAAGCAGACATGTCAGAAGATGTTTAGCATGTTCAGTGTAGACTAAGAGCTGAGGGACAGGGATAGTGGCCCCCCATTCCTTTTTTTTGTGAATAAAGGGGAATTGAAACAGAAAGTTTTTTTGTTGTTGTTGTTGTTTGTTGTTGTTGTTGTTGTTGTTGTTGTGTTTTGTTTTTGTTTGTTTGTTTGTTTGTTTTTGTTTTTAACTGATATTTATAACAAACATACTTTTTGGTTCCCCCCTTTTCTGAGGCAGCCATGAGAATTAGGAAAATCTTCCTATCTGTGTTCTCTCTCATATTCCCATATGGACATGAATTGTTCTGTTTTCCTAATCTCTTAAAATTGTGGTTTTGTTAAATTTGCATTCAAAATTACCTTAATTCACACTTATTTTCTGTCTTTTCCTTTCCTCCATTACTCCAATGAGTGTTAAAAATTCTGAAAAATCTGACAAGAATCGTAGTGTAGTCTGTAGTGTACATTTGTTTTAGGGCATGTTGAATATGCCAACAGCACAGAAAAAAATAATAAATAAAGTCAATCAGTCATTTAAACGAGAGAGAAGGAAATGTATTCACTGTTTATCCACTGTCACTGTGGAGTGTGTGTTATTAGACAGAGGATATGAATTTTATTTGTTGTGTCACTCTTTAAACAAGCAGTTATTGCAGAAACAAATATTCTTTATATGCAACTTTAGTCAATTAAATGCTTTGCAGTACCTGCTGGCTTTAGGAAGTTGAGTGGCTGGTGAGTCATATTTATCTATTTTCCTGTTATTTTCAAAACCCAATTCTGTCTTATTTTGCTGTGTGTGTTTTACTGAATGCAATGGCCCCTTCTCTGATTTCATGATTCTTTCCACATTCAGCAACCTTGCTTTCCCTTTCCTTTCAGAAGCTTTTTAGAGTGACAGGTTATGAAAGTATTAATTGCAATTCCAAAGAGTAATATCTGCCCACTTTGCTCTTAAATTCCAAAGATTGTTCATAAAACTTCAGGGTTTTCTTTATGGATGTATATGTCCTAATTTTTTTATATTCATTCTTTGTTAGTAGTATTTTGCTTTAATATAAGTGTCTTTACATCAAGTTGCTTATTTGCACAAGGCTTGTATTGGAGATGTTTGACTGCTTCTTTCTTGAAGAAATTTGGGAAATTCTTAAAACAACTAAAAAATACATCCCTCATATTCTGCTTCTTTCATGACCTTCTCTTCCCTACTTGGCTGGGTGGGTGGATCCACATGCTCTGGCAGTTGTCTGCCTTTGTATGGTCCTGGAAATCTGTGACCATCTCTGTGGCCCAGTAAGCAGAACTTGTTGTTTGGCAGCATGCTCCTGCAAATGCCGTATGTAGTAGAAGCAGTTACGCAGAGATGGCAGATTTTGAGAATTACTATTGATGATTTTTTTTTTCTGCCTACTTTGCTAAGTATTCTGGAATGTATAGTTCCTTTTAGAGAAATAATTACAGATTACATATAGATATATATTTGTGGAAGAGGGGAGTTTTAGTTTTAGTAGTTTAAAATGAAATTTCATCAATCAGACCTTTCCTTTCCTTGGCTAAATTTATTTTTTTTGTGTGTAATATATATATATATATTTCCAATTGACAACCAAAGTTCCTAAAACATCACAAGGGTCATATTATTCAGGATTTCAAAGAGCAATCTTTTATCTTTGTGTATACAAGTAAATGGACAATAGTGTCCCAACCATCTGCTCAAGCTGCTTGAAAATAGTCTTCTGTGCAAGTGGCATGGAAGGTAATTTAACCTCAGAAGGTGTCCACAGAGCTTCAATTCTGTTTACCATTGCCTCTTTGCCAGTCTAAAAATAAATAAAGGTTAAAAAAAAAAAAAAAAAAAAAAAAAAAAACAAAACTCTTATTTCCCAATTTTAAGAGCATATAATCAAGGGAGATAATTTCAGCTAATTTCAACTAACAAGGGGCTGTTTTTCCCTTCTAGTATTTTTCTAAGTAGCAAAGTGCTTTTCTGGGGTAAATGGTAGCTGTCTTATAATTGTCTTTGTTGCTGTAGGAGGCTGTTGTCTTTCAGAGTACAAAATGGGATATAATCATAGAGTGGTACTCAGTGCTGGGTGATACACATTTTCAAAATATCAAATGTGATTCTTCCATGACCCCTTTGTTATTTGCTTTGCCAATCCATGCATTTTTATGAGAAAGGTACCTGTGTTAGTCAGCAAGGTGTTTTTTGTTTTGTTTTGTTTTGTTTTTTACAGAGGGGCATTCTGTCCTGAAAATAAATGTTTTCTCTGGTTGTTCTTTTTCAAAGCCCTATTTTTTAGTAGTTTCACTGTCTGGTCACAGTTAAACTTTTAAAAGTCTTTTAAGGGCTGAGTCCAGCTTCTAAAATTTCATTGCCAATAAAGAATTCAGAACAGTTGTAAAAGGTGTCTGTGTATACTCACACACACGTATATACATCTATCTATATTTATATTTAGAAAAGACACACTTTTTTTTAACCTATTTTACATATATTTTTTGTTAAATAGCTAAAAGAAATAGGAAAAGGGGTTCCTTTCTAAATTTAAATACATATTTCAGGAGAGAAAAAGACCTGACAATAATCTCACTCTTATGGTTTTACAGTTCCTACAGGCTACAATGTTTAATATCAGGATTAGCAAAAGCTAACTTCAGGTGTTTCCCCACAGCTTTAACCTCTATGTTATCTTCTCTCATCTACTGTGCTAATTTCTTCAGTTTTCAACACTACAAATAAAGCAATTTATGTCTCCTTCATGTTCTCATAGTCTTTTTGTGGTCCATTCCTTCTGCTTCATTGTAGGACAAATTAGTCCAAATTTTGAGAATGTTCTTTTGCAAAGACCAGACATTGTTGAGTGTATTCTCTGTGAAGCTGTAGCAGTACAGACATAAAGCATGCCACAGAGGGAGGAGAAATCAAAAATATATTTTCCTGGCTGTTTCGTCAGGTAGCTTGTTCTGAAGGCACATGGGGATAGCAGCAGCAGATTAAAAAAAAAAAAAAAAAAAAAAAAAAAAGGTAAATATAATCTGTATTCAACAAATTAACTTGGATCAAAGTAATAATAGTGTGTGTGAGGAAAGAAGTCTATATGAGCTAGTTTTGTTAGTGAATTAGCTCCATGGATTTAGCTAACCTAATTAATGTTCTTCATTGCCATAAAAGCATTCTGAACATAAAAAAGGACCACTTTTTTACATTTAGCTGTAAGAGTGTGTCCAGTCTTTATGGTGGTATAGATTTTGCTCCAGTTTAATAACTTAAACCTGATTCATATTTTTCTTGAACATTTTCACTTAGATTTTTTAAAGCAGAAGAGGTGGAACATGACAGATTTGAAAATGTTTTATATAGCAAGAAGGAATTTATAGCAACTTGAAGTTATATAACTTCTAACTACACTTTTTCATGGCATGATTTAGATAATTCTGGTGCTTTCACAATAATTCAAAGGAATATGCAATCAGTCAATCCATCTTATCTATTTTAAGCATTTCGAAGGAACCATCACTAGTTTCTAGGCTCTAAATCTGAATAAAAGTGACAGTTTGCCACAGACATGCATTTTGCAAAAATATCAGAAAGGAAAATGTCTTCATTTGTTTATGAAATGAAGATTTGATCAAATAAAGGGATCCCACAACACTGATATTTGTATAGGATATGCAATCAGTATTGATTTGTGCAGGTACTTTGGGACAAAAAACAGGTGTCATAACAGGAAGATGTGTTCAGTCTCCGGTAATAACATTTTCTGTAGATCTATAATACCCCAGAATTTATCTGAAAGACAATTTGCCCTATATTACTAAGTTAATAACATGATTTTTTTCACAAAGAAACATGTAGGACAGTCTATGAAGGGATCTTGGAATTCAGCTGGATACCTTCAGAATACTTTCAGCCAGAGGTGGTTTTCATTAAATCATAAAATAGTTTATTGAAATAATTTTGTGATTTTGTTCAAATTAATCATTTGGTTTTTAAATTCAAGTGAATAATTCATGAACATCTCATTTCATGAGCTGTAATTACCAGTTGTCATCTACAATGATCTTAAGCTGTGGCTGGTTTTCAGTTTGCACTTTAGTGCAAGCAGATATAGATGTCTAAATGTGTGCTAGGTATCTAAATTTTAATATGCAATCAATTGAATATATCTTTCTCTCATAGTTAAACCAAAAGAATGATTCAAATGACAGGATCCTCTAGGTTAAAATCACCGACACCTGTGTATGCAGCTAGTACCATATGAAATGCTGCAGGGTATGTGAGCCATCCACTTGGAACTGATGAATGTAACAGAGGGTCTGTAGGACTGTAAGACCTACAGCTTCTTAAAGTGATAGCTGGTGGCCCGAATAGATCCAGGGCATTTAAGAGGGCAACTGAGTTGGGTTTAGGTGTCTAGTTAATGGCAAACATAAGCATTTCTTTTTGCTTGTAGACAGCAAACTTTGGATGTGTTAATCTAAAGATGAACTCCATCACATGTAACTGTGTTTTTCTCATATTTTCTGCAAACAGCTGCACTGACATGAGACTCACATAAAGAATTAAAAAGAATAAGGAAATTCACCCCGGTTTTGTCTTATTTGATTACTATGGTCCCTTGTAGGAATATGACAGTACTATGGCATTACCAAAGAGAAGCTTTCAAGGGCAGGCCCATGAAAATTTGTCTTGAAGCAGCTGAAACAGCTGCCAGAGCAAACATGCTAGCAGAGGAAGAAGTCGGGTGAGTACACATAGTTGTTGGATTTATTGCCTAATGCAATGAGGAAAAAGTGTCCCTTGGACTCAGACTCATGTGGAGACCTTGTCCTAAGTGAACCGATGGCATTCAGCAGGTGTTCACCTGGGCGTCATCTCCAACCAGGGAGATTTTGGGTACCCTGAAAAGAGTTTTGGCATCTGGGGCAATAAGTAAGACCTCAGCTGCGGCAGAACCATAGGAGCCCAAGCAGGGCCTTGGCAACTTGGAAGTGGCATGGTCTGTAAGCTGGGTTTTGACAATTTAGGGGTAAACATGGGGACTTGATAGTGGGTGGTGGTAAAGGCAGCCAGCAGGTCTTCAGCAGTGAAGGGAGCCTTTTCAGAGTAGTAAGACACATGCAGGTGACTTGGTGCACTGCTCTGGTTGTGTTTGCTCTTGGTGCTTGGCTTTTGCCCAGTGGGATCAATTATTTTTTTTCTTTCTGGAACACCTTTTGAGGTCTTAGGATGCAAGCCAGTATGGGGAAAAGCTGGCTCCTGATTAGGAAGTGTCAGTTCTGATAGCGATAGGGCCAGAACTGCATACCGGCCTTTCACACAGCTTAGTAATTTTGTTTGACTTCAACAAAAAGTAGGTAAGGGCCCATGCAAGGAAACTTTCCATGTTGGAAACTCATCAGGACTGCTTGTGATACCAGATTGAGGAAACTTGTAGATACACCCAAGTGCAGGGCTGCCATCCAAAAAGACCTAGACAAGAGGGAAGAGTGGACTGACAGGAGTCTTTTGAAATTCAGTAAAAGACAGAAGCCAAGTCCTGCACATGGAAAGGAGGAGTCTCTGGCAGCAATACAGACTGCAGGCTGGCTGCCATAGGAGTAGCTCTGCTGAAAAGGCCCTGGGGGTTTTGGAGGGCAGTGAGGTAAATATGAGCCAACAGTGTGCCCTGGCAGCACAGTAGGTTATATAGCAATCCTGGGTTGCATTATGAGATACATGGCAGGTATATCAAGAGAAGGGTATATCCATCTTCATGAATCACTTAATAGACTCTTTAGAAGATTATGCACAGTCTTGGACTTCCCAGTACAGGAAAGACATAAATAAACTGTAGTACGTGGCTGTAGCACCTGTATGATGAAGAAGCTGAGGGATATGGGCTGGTGCAATCTGGAGATGGGGTAGCTTTGGGGACACACAAAAGCAGCTCCTGGTACTTTCAGGGAGGTTACAGAGCCAGACAACAGCGCACATTGGGAACACAAGATAAGAGGCGCAAGCTAAAACAAGAGGTTTAGACTGGATATAAGGAGAAAGGTTTTCACCCAGAGGACAGCCTGGTGCTGCATTGGATTGCCCAAAGATGCTGCTGAGCCAGCTCCCTTATCTGAAGTGTTCAAGACCCAACTGTTCAAGAAACTGAGAAATCAAGTCTGATCTCACAGCTGACCCTGCTTGGAGCAGGAGCTTGAACTAGAGACGGCCCATTTCCCTTCCTGCCTGATTTTTCCTATTATCTTAAGATATATTATTTCAAGACATGAAGTGAGTAGCTTCTCTGTCAAGCCCAATTAGGCAAAGACAGAACTTAAGATATGAGGACAGACACTTTGCTTTTCTGGAGGGAAAAAATGTGGTTACCGAATTAATTATATTAACCCTGTTATAGTACAAAATAAAATAAAGATTGGAAATTAAAGTGATTTCTGAAATCTTATTACAATCAGTATTAAAAAACTGTGAAACTTTACTGCAGGTGCAAAAAAAAAAATGCTGAAGGATTTATTTTTTGTGTGTTTTTGTTGTCTTTTATGCCTTCTTTTTTGCTGTGAAAAGTAGGGAATAGTTTTTTAAATAATTAAATCCTACTTCCTTATAAATGAAGAAAGGCAAGCACACACACACACACACACACACACACAAAAAAAAAAAAAAAAAAAAGAGAGAGAAAATGTAACAGTCCGACTTACAACTAGAAATATAAAATTTCTTCAAAATTAGAAAATCATGGGAAAAAAAGACATTTCAAGTCATTCTAGGATATTTTTGCTCTTCTCTCCCCATCTCAGTGAAACAAAAACTTCCTTATTTAATGAAACATTGACATAGTTTTTCTTACCTTCTAATTAAAGCCATACTTTATTTTTTTAATCACACAGCAAGTATTACAGATAACCTAGCATATACTGCTAGCTATACTTATGCAAAAATAAGCACTTTTGAAAGATGACAGATTTGCATGGGTTGAGAGAGAGTTGCTTTATGCAAAAAGATACAGAATTACTATTTGCTTTTGCCACTAGTATATATTAGTTGGTTAATAATAAAAGGTAAAGTATGAAACATCAATTTCAATCTCTTGTTAACAAAAAGAAAAGACAACATACTTTAAAATAAATAAATAAATAAATAAATTTGATAATAAAACATAGTTATCATAAAAAAGGTATAAAATCAGCAATAAACTTAAAGAAACATAAAATCATCTAGGTTGGAAAATACCTTCAAGATCATCAAGTCCAACCATCAGCTTGACCTACCAAGTGTACTGGGTCTGGCTGGGATGTTAACTTTCCCTGCAGCAGCCCATACAGTGCCATGCTCTGCACTTGTAGCTAGAACAGCAGTGTTATCACACTAGTGTTGTGTCTGCTGCTGAGAAGTGCTGGCACAGTATCAGGACTTTCTCTAACCGTCCTGGGGGGTGGGCAAAAAAGTGAGAAAGAAACATCACCAGGGCAGCTGACCTAAACCAACCAGAGATATTCCATACCATATGATGTCACACTCAGCAATAAAAGGTGAAAGAAGGAGGAAGAGGGGAGGGGTGGGCTTTCGTTGCGAAAACGTCTGTCCTCCTCGCGAACACCAGCTACGTGCTTTGAGGCCCTGCTTCAAGGACGTGGTCAGGCATCGCTCATTTGCGGGAAGTAGAGAATAATTTATTTCCTCTGCACTTCCATATAGCCTTTACTTGTTTTGTTTTCGTTGTTCCCTTTCCCCCTCCCTTTCCCCTTTCCCTTTTTCCTTTTTTTCCCTTTAGTTGAATTGTTAATTAATAATATTTCCTTAATATATATATATTTCCCTTTAATTAAATTATCCTTATCTCAACCCGTGAGTTGTTCTTTCCTTTACTTCTTCCCCTCCTTATCTGAGGAGGGGGTGTGAGAGAGAGGTTGTGGTGTTCAGCTGCCTAGCACGGTAAAACCACCACACCAAGACCCATCAATAAACCGTATGCCTTAGTACCACTTGATGTATTGTGTATGAATTCTAAGAGCACAATTTGATCAGGCTCTGAAAAGCAGAAACTGTGGCCTTTGTTATTTAATTAAAGTTAGTCACATAGTTGTGTAGAAAGGTGTCACAGAATATCTGGATTTTGGTCACTTCTGCCTATACAACAGGACTCTGATCTCTCTCCTAGAAAAGCCTGAGATGTGCAGCAAGATTAGGTAGAATGCTGGAGCTTGTGTTGCTTCAAGAAATATGGGCAATTCTGAGTATGTTCATAATACTGCAGTGAAACCGTTCCTTACTGAATTTCCCTACAACTTAGGAAAAAGACAATTGCAGAGGAGCATGACCAGGATGTGTAATAGATAAGCATTAAAGAAGATTTCATTATTTTTATCAAAATCTTAAAGAATGCCTTCTACTTTCAATTGTAAATTCAGAAAAACACAGGCCAGTTGGCATGTCCAAAAATTACTTTCATAATTTTCAGACTATTGTCAGCCTCGTAAGACTGACTATTTCTTCAGACTATTATAAGTCTCTTACCTATAGTAACAGTTAAACAAGACTGAGAAGCATGCCTCTATAGTTTCTAAAACCTTATTACAGTAGAAGTATTTTTTAGTACAATTTATGGTTGTCACAGTAAATAAGGCAAGTGCTGTAAAATCAGTGATCAATCAGCTGTATTTCATTTTGCTTTTTTAATTATTATCTCCTATACGTTGAAGTAAGATTTCTGTTTAGTTCTGTTCTACTATATCTAAGCTACCACAAATGAAGGTTATCCTGCTTGAATCTTGAACTGATCAAATATATAAACTTGCACATCATTATATTGGTTCTGGAGAATGCATGCTGAAGTTTAATAAATAAATGAACTATAAGTGTGTATTTTTGAATTCCTGTTCAAAACTGTGGTAATTTTATAAAAATAAAACAATAACAATGTTGCTAATATTTGCATCCTGATTTATCAGACAGAGTATCTTAGATACAATTTTTGGATTATGACTTGTTCTGTAGTGATAAAGACTGAAGATGTGTTTTGTACCTTCTTAGCTGGAGAACAGTTATTTTTAGAAGGAACATGGGAATGAGGCTGCTGGCATTTGGCCTCTCACTTGAAAAAGATATAGCAAAGCTTGTAAGCTTTATTATTTATTTATTTATTTTGTGTTTCTCTAGTTAAATCAGTCTCAGAATAGTCTTTTGCATCTCTCTGAATTATGGCCAATGGTTTCTTAAGTAGAGAGGATAATTCTTGTACCTGATTAGCTTTTGAAATAAAAAGAACTTGGAAGTTTCATAGTGAAGTTTAAATGCAGGTAAACCTCACAAACAGAAAGTGACGTATCAATTTCATGCTTATTTAGAAACAAGACACATTACTTTTACAGTGTTTTCCTGCAATCTTACAATTTGAAATGTGCATGAGCTCTTCCACTTCAAAACTATTAATCTGACAGGTGTTAATTCTTTGGAAAAAAAAAAAAAAAAAAAAAAAAAAAAAAAAAACTTTTTAATATGCCTTTGGCATATTTCTATTTCAGTACTTTAAATCAAGTCATTAAATATTTCTGATGGTTCTAAACAGTTAGGAGAAAAGTAGGTCAGAAAAACTGGTAAATCATGTTGTCTTTAGGAGTGGTGATGTCTTGAAAGACAGTAATGTTCTGAGATGTATTCTTGCTGTATATGAAAAAATGATATTTGGAATTAATACTACCTGTGAATCAGTGATCAGTGCATAACACAATGAAAAAGCAAAAAGTAACTTAATTGTTGGAGTATTGAAATTATAGTCAGTAATATTTTTAATATTCAAATAACATTTTCAAACTACAGCAAATACCTCTTCACTAAAATAATCATGGAATATATATGGAAAGAAGTATACAAGGGAGAAGCATAAGGGATTTTAGGGCATTATGCAATAACTGCGTTGATGTCAGATAAGGCTAATAAAAATGAAAGTTACAATATGATAATGGCGTTTAGAAAGCTTGAATTAAATTATTTAGTGATTTTATCATGCTAATGGAATATTATCTGTTTCATAAACTACACCCATTGCAGTTGGAATAGCTCTTTTTTAGGCAGTTTCAACACAATGGTTAAGCACTAAATAGTCACAGAGATTAATTCTTCCTTATATGCTAAAATGGTAGACAAAAACCTGAACATGAGCTGGCAATGTATGCTTGCAGCCCAGAAAACCAATCATATTCTGAGCTGCATCAAAAGAAGTGTAGCTAGAAGGTTGAAGGAGGTGATTCTGTGACTGCTCTGCCTTTGTAAGACCATACCTCTATTACTGCATTCAGCTCTGGGGCCTTCAGCATAAGGACATGGACTTGTTACAGCAAGTCCACAGGAGGGCCATGAGGATGATCAGAGGGCTGGTGCACCTCTCCTGAGAAGACAGGCTGAGAGAGTTGGGATCCTTTAGCAGAGAGAAGAGAAGGCTCCAGGGAGACCTCCTAGAGGTTTTCCAGTCCTTAAGGTGGTCCTACAGGGGCTGGAGATGGACTCTGTATACGGGAGTGTAGTGATAGGACAAGGGGGAATAGTTTTAAACTTAAAATGGTTAAATTTAGTTTTAAACTTAAAGAGGTTAGATTTAGCTTAGGCATCAGGAAGAAATCCTTTGCTGTGAGGGTGGTGAGGCACTCGAACAGATCTCTCAGAGAAGTTATGGATGCCCCATAGAATCATAGAATGGCTTGTGTTGAAAGAGACCTTTAAATATCATCCAGTTCCAACTCCTTTGCCATAGGCAGGGACACCTCCCACTGTCATCCACAACTTCTTACATCCCTGGAAGTGTTCAAGGCCAGGTTGGATGGTGCTTTGAGTAACCTGGTCTGGTGGGAGGTGTCCCAATGGCATAGGAGTTGGAACTAGATCGTCTTTAAGTTCCCTTCCAACCCAAACCATTCTATGATTCTGTGGAAATTACATTTTTTATAGATGCATAAACTGTTGGCTATTTGACTCATGTATGAATCCAATATTTACAAATTAATTACAATAAAAGTAAGTCAAACTGTTGTAGCTACAGACATATCACAGCAGAATAAGTCTCTCATCTGAGTCAGACTTAAAGAGTGCATACAAACAGGTCATGATGTATAGTTTGTAAATTAAATTAATTAAAATCTAATGGTATGGGACTGTATCTATTAAAGACACTTAATAAACTTCCCAAGGCTTGTTTAACACAATTCCTGGTTTTTTATTCAGTGCCTTTAGCATAATTCATAATTAAAGTTGCCCTGGTTTCCTCAATCACGTATATTAATGAAACACAATGTATCCAGGTATGTGAGCATTAAAACTTAAAGGACTATATTGAACTAATAATAATTGAAAGGAGATTAACAGCTCAGTGTTATGTTCAGTAATATCTGAGTATACTTTTTCCTTCCTTTTTATTCATTTATTGCAAACAACCTCTCTTCTGAGACTGACCTCATTTGGAAGCTTTACCTCATTTAACAACTGAATGTCATCAGCACTGCTTTAATTGTATAAACTCTGTTTACAAGCAGCAAAATTAATTTGAACTTCGAGTGCATTGTGGGACCTGAATGCCAACTTGTCTGAAACAACCTTGAAGATTTCTGGGAGAAGAGCAGAAACATTACTGAAAACACTGGGGTACAGAAAATTTCAAGCCTGGGATGAAAACTAGAATATGATAGTTTTGTTTGCAACAATCATCACTCTTGTAAGCAGGTAGGCTGAAAGGAAATCAGATTTGCATCTCTTCAGAAAACATCAAACCTTACAATTCCCCCTTCAAGGTACGTCACATAAAAAAGAATTACGGTTTAATTGATCTTTTTTTGATCAGAAAATAAAGTTATTGAAACATTCTAAGAAGTTCTATTCTCAGTTCAATAAGTAAATATTCTTGACAACCCTTTGTGTTGTCTTTATACTTCCGAAGTTTACTTAATCATATGCAGTTGTTTTACATATTTTATGAGGCATTAGATATGTTTCAGAAATGTAGATGACTAAATCAGAGTTAAAACAATTTGTAATCGATTTACAATTGCTGTGTATTATTAAACATTCTGTTAAGGTAATGTAACAATAAAATTCTTAAAACCTAAAGTTATATAAAATAAATAGTCTAAAATAAAAAAGCTGAGTAATCTGAGAATGCTAACCTGGATCCTTTACAGTTGCTGAGATCAAGAGTTTGGATATGTCTGTCTTTTTAGAAACCTTACATCTTCAATTTTTAACATCTGAAAGGAGCACCACAGACAATACTTGATAAATTGTCCCCACTATTAAAAACATCTTCCCGTTATTTGAAAGCTGAATGTACCTGATCTTCTTGGCTGCTGATTGCTTCTATTACTAATTTGCTATTGTTCTGTGGCACCACAGACTGAAAAAGTTATCCCTTAGCTTCTTTTCTGAGTGAGCTTTTGGTATCAAGCACGGATGTTGATGTCATTCTTATGACTCTTTTCTGCTTCTGGTTTTCAGCATCTCTATCCAGTGTTGATGCTGGGAGATGGGGGGGGCGGGGAAGTTTACGTGAGAAAGAGGGCAGTTTCCTGGAACACAATAGTGTTATTAAAATAATATAAGAAAAAAAAAAATGTTCTTTTTGCCATACAAGGACATGAACTTCATTCCTTGTAACTTCCATCCTCTGTGTAATTAATGATAATGGAAAATAATTTGCATTTATTCTGATAACTAGACATTTTACTCTCCAGAGGAAATACGAACATCAGAAGTGTCTATGATTATCTATTCACAACAGCAGATAGTCTTTTGGACATTAACTACTATAAAATGGATGTCCTGAACTTTGCAAAGTTCAGGCTGAATGCTTTATTATTGGTGTCTGTAAGGAAAATCATATTTTATGAATCACATTTTCTAGTACTTCATAAAAGCATTGATGAAATACAAAATGTGTAATGTATAGTGGACAGGTATGATTACCAAGGGATTATTATGAAAAGTATACATTTCTTAATTTAAATAATTTAACTAAACCATTTTCTACTCCACTGAATTCTGTAATGGTATTGCTTAGGGTCTGATTCCAACAAAAGTGCTTTTACTGTCCTGTTAGCACATGTTTAACAAATTTTATGCATAATGTTTTTAAGCGCATTGGTTAACCATAGTCTTCACTTTTAAGATAATATGCAGAAACCGATGTAGTTTTAATTAATTCAGGATTTATTTTGATTTTTGTTAATAATAGAATTGTGGGAAATTAAATATATATATATATAATAGACTGAGATAACATATAGACTAAGAAATTATTTAATTATTGATTGACTTTTCTTCAACTATGTTTATATTTAATGGATAAATGTCAGAAACAAGTATTTTCTTTTCTAGTGAAAGTATATGATGTGTGGTAACTTGCACCTTTTCATCCAGCAATGTCATTTGCAGTGTGGTGACCTACATTAGAAATTTTGGTTGTCTTAATTGTAGTTGTGCACTTTCAAGTGTGACTACAACTAAGAATAGAGGCAGTTTTAATCTGGGTACATAAGAAACCTGAAAACCTGGACTCAAAGATCAAAATGTGAACATTAAATGTGCTTTTCAGAGTTATTCTCTTTTAACAATGAGTCCCAGTAGATTTGAAATTCTCTCTGATCACTGGAGGAATGTCAGATTGTCCTCAGGTTTGCAACTGTATCTTCTTTCATTGATATGAAGAAAAAAACAACAGAAAAAAAAAAAAAAAAAAAAAAAAAAAGCAAAAAGAGTCCCCGTCAGTAAGCAATAGTAGTATGATAATGCTGCTAGCCAGCAAGAAAATGCTTTATCTGTGAAATTAATTGTTTAGTAAATATTTATTAATGCTTTTACATTCTTTTGTTTGTTTTCTGTATTGTGCTAAAAAGGGTAGGATATTTTTTGCTTCATCTTCATTATTAGTTCTATTTTTATCATAATAACACCTGAGATTTATAATGTATTCCTATGGACAAATCTTTTAAACACTTCTTATTATTGCTATTATTTTGTGGCATAATTGACATCTGGACTAACCACAAGTGAGGTTGCTGGATTTAGTGTAATGGAAAGTTGCAGTTCTGTTTTGACACTGACTCCCTTTTCAGTGGTCTCACTCCCCTAATCAGTGCTGAACATTTCAGCGTTCCCAAGAATATTGGGACTATATAATGAGTGTTTCCACTGTGGCCCACTTCACTGCTGTGACAACTGTGTTGTCCTAGAGCAAATACTGCAGTGAGAAAGCACTGAATATACATAATGATGTGCAGAGAACAGATGTAAAACTAAAATCTAGACTATCCGTACTACTTCTGTAACTCTAGGACTCATCTTCAGAATTATTCCTGCAATGCTGTTAGAATTCCATCTCAAGAAACTGAAGCTGAGTTATGAAATTATCATTAATTATGATGGGGGGGTGGGGGACAGATCATTCTGAATAATGTGCGTGATTGTAACTCCTATATATTAGAGTATACGAAGAGAGCCTTACCGTTCTTTCAGATTGCACATTGCACCCATTCTAGAAAACTGAATTGCATTCAAGCATCTGTTGCAGTTAATCTCAGATGATTTCTACACATTTTCCTAAATGCTTTTTGAAATATTTTAATGTAATATTCACTAGAAATTAGCAATGCTAAACAATTTAACCTCACAGAAGAAAAAGCATCCAAAGCAAAATGTAGAAAGAGGGAGAAAATAAAAAATGACTAGATTGATCATGACAGCATAAATTGATCCTACAGAATTATTATGGGAAATTCCTATTTAGCATGTCCAACAAAATTAGTCTTTTCCTTTGTATGTGCAGATGCATATCATACGTGCAGCCTATTCTTAACAGTAAACAGTGATAAGCATGAGTGATTACTGATTTCCTTTTGTATTTTCAGGAATAACAGGGTGTAAAATAACTATATGGAATAGGAAATTTGGTCTATTTGTCATTAAAGACCATTGCTTCATTTAAGTCATTTTCTGCACTTGCAAGAAAAAATATATATATATATATTTATATTATGAGTCTGTAGAATATATTTTTGAAGTATTTTTTTAGTTTTATAGTTCTGACAAACTTCCAGTGAAGCTGTCAGTTTCTAAATAAACCTTGTCTAAATTAAAGGTGGTAAAATCTACTTGTCTAAACTATAGGAGAATTTGGAGAAATAATATTTAGGACAAACACTCCAACACTCTTTCCCCCAGAAATTTCTTCTTGTATCATAGGTACTCAACACCTCCCTTAATGTTTATGCAAAACTGTATGCTTCTCTGCTATTAAAATATTCACATTGATTAATGGACATCTTTTCTGATGTGCAGAAGCTGAGACTCTATGGAAATTAGAATATTATATACAAAGAATCTTCCAGTCAGCCTTTATTTAGCTGTTAATGTTTTGAGTGGACAGCAGGATAATAAAGGTGAGCCGTCTTGGGACTCTGAGATGCTGAACATCTGCCAAATATGACAAGACACCTTAGAGGAGCACATGGACTTCTCTACGATCTGTCTGTGGGTATGTGGTTCCCAGGAACCATTCTCCAGCCCCAGGAACACAGGAGCACAGGGAACAATTAATTGTTCCTGTTTTGTATGTCTTTGTTTGCTTGTAATAACTGGATAATTGAATTTGGGTTTGTGGGTTTTGGTGTTTTTTGTTTTTTTTTGTTTGTTTGTGTTTGTCTTTTTTTGCTGCTACAGTGGCATAAAGCAGCTTCTATCATCCCAAGAAAGCATAGTGTATAGGCTGTTGCATAAGATAATGAATTGTAAAATGCACTCTTCATTAATGAACCATAAAAACGTAGGCCACTTTAACTTCCTGAGTGAATGCCTCCTGAGTATTAACAGTTCCTATTTATTTACTAATGGATAAATTAAGTTTTACAGAAACATGTAGGAATAGCACAGAACCCCACAATGTGCACCTTTGGTACCTGCCATCTTGTCTTGCAACATGTCATTTGCATACCTTATACTATTGCTATTTTTTCTTATGGGAAGATGAAAAATTATAGGATGTCTTTTGTTAGCATAACTTATATATGTAAAAGAATTAAACTTGTTAAATTTTTCACAAAGAAAAGGAAATCACTTTGAGTCATTGCTTTTATGAAGTCTCTGGACTTAAAAGTATAAATATGATTTTATAGTGGGTGGTTTCTAAGCACTGAGTATGAATTCAACATGAGCTTCATCAGTAGCTGATGTTCTTGCTAAGTGTCATCCATACGTGAAGGTGGTATCACAAGAAAAATCTGATATTTTATCATTCTGAGTCTAGTCCATTGATTTTTTTCTCTATTGATTAAAAATAGCTCTGAGGCAAAATTCTACTGTAAAGGAATCAACTTGGCTATGGCACAAAAATTTTGATTGAATGTGAGGATAAAGCTGCACAGCAGCTTGGGAGAATGTGTTTGTTCACCTTTATTAACTTAGTGAGTGATACCAACCATAGCTAAGAGGTCAAATAAAATAAAAGCTTTCTAGACTTATTCTTGCAGGTGCCTCTTCCATTTTCTCCCAAGACTCTTACTCATCTCTGTTTCCAAATGGCAACAGAAGCTGGTACCACTGCAGATTCCACTGTGCAGCTCCTGTGAGGAACAAAGAGCTTGTTTTTCTGCTTCAGCTGAATTCATCTACTAACACTAATGCTTCTAACTTTAAGAAAGCTCTCTTTTATGATTGACTATACAGCATTATATAATCTACATTAAATAGGCTTTCATCTTCTCACTGCTACTGTGTCCAGTGTTGCATTATTCTCACCCCAGAAAAGAACTCCTCTCTTAGTTTTCTTTGCCAAACTTTCCATCTTGATGGATACAATTTTAATTACAGTTTATACCTCATTTACCCTGTCTGTTCTGAATATTTTATAGCAAGGAATGGTTTCTTTTTATATTTTCTTCCTTAATCAACATGCCACTCTTTGCTAGACAGTATAGTCTTTTGGTTTTATGTTTTCAGTTTTCGACATCCATCTGTAAGATTTGAAGATCTGTAAGGAGGAAATGCAACTCCCTTAATTCCTTCCTATCACAAATTTGTGATACTTTACATCAATGGATCCTTCGTTTTAAGCATAATATTTCAAAAGTACTTTTCTGTCTATAAACTTTTAACTGAAGCCTATGAAAGGAGTGGGAAGGAGGAGTGACTGGGTGTCAGGGAAGGGAAAGGAGAAGGAAATGAAATAATAGCCATGACTAAGTTGTGGATGAATGTGGTTTAGCACAGTGCAGGTTTTTCTAGAAAGACATCCTCAATGCCAATATTATTTGATAATATGGAGGTAAGAATATGGCGGACTCAACCAGGAAGGATGAGTGAATGAACTTTATCTTCAGAGCCAGGCGATGTTCTTCAAGCAGTGGCTAGCATCTGAGACAAGGAGGCAGTTTTGCAACCCATATCAAAGGAAATCTGTTTTATGTCTGTGTTTTATGAGAAGCACTGCTTTGTAATAATATTTATCATATTTTTGGGAACTGCTTGGTGGTAATTCTGTCAGCTTACTTGTTTTGGGAAGCCCAGCTTGGTGAAGTAATAAATAAAATAGACAGTGCAGTGACATAAGCTTGGAGGATAATAAGAAGGTGTCTCTTTGAATTCCTTTCATAGTGGCAATGCCTCATTTCCATTTCTGTGCAAATAATGAGAAAAAAAATAGTAATGTCAGTCATTTTTCATAATGGAATATTGATTTTAAGCATATGTGTTTACCATAAATACATACCACAAGCACTTGTATTCTTGCCAGAACAGGGTCCTCATTTTGTTATTCAGTAAGACTTAGCTCTTTGTTTTTCTTTTTCATGAGTATTTATTTCACTTATTTAGGGTTTTGAAAATATAGGGGAATTACTTTCCCATAACGAATTGATTGCACTGAAGACAGAGGTAGTGTCTCTTAATTCTTGAACAGAGCACTTCAGTTTTGATGAAGAGCATGAACTTTAATTAATCTACATGTATTTAGAGCAATAGCAACATCAGTAGAAATTGTTAAATAGAAAAGTGTAAAAATATTTTCTTTTTTTTTTTTTTTTCAGTTCTCTAGTGCAGTAGAATAATTGTCATTTCTAACACATTCTAAGGATTTAAGGGAGTAATTTATCCTTTTAAAAATATCATAGGATGCATTCTTATTTGCAACAGATTTTTAAATTGTTCTTAGACTGGACAAAAGGAAAATTCACTGGAACTGGCTCAATAATATGTTTTAACTTTTGGTTATCCTTGAGCAAGACATGCAGTTGGACTAGATGATCATTGACAGCCCCTTCCAAATTTACTGTACTATTCTATTCTATTCGATTTGATTCGATTCTATTCTATTCTATTTAAAGGTAGTATCACTGTTGTAAGATAAAAATGTGCTACATCCCATTTAACTGCACAAGCCTTCTTAACACTGTCAGAGATGGGAATACGGGAAATAGATGTTGGGATGCAAACATCAGAACTGACAACAATTTTAGTGGGACCAGGGTGATGTGTGCTTGAAATATATGTGAGTTGTATTAATAATATACTTATCTACATCTGATCAAATACAATTCTCATTTAAATAATTATTTTTTAAAGTAAGATCCAAGAACATGTTAGAAAGCTTCCCTATTCTGCCTGTATGTATCTAGCCAAATCTGCCTTGATAAATCCAAACAACTTGGTATGTTTCAGCATGCCCTGCCAGAAAATCAAACAAACCCAAGACAGAAGAAAATAAGGTGATTTCATTCCGTTGATAGAACATGACAGCACACCAAGGCACGGTCTTAATATAGCTCAATGAGACATTTTTGGCTAACCCATGGTATCCCTTTTGTTAACAGGTTTTCACAGGGTCTGAGACTGAAGTAGGTAATTAATGTGACCTCCTCTTTCTATATGTTGTTAAATTTCACATAGATATCCTTCTCTTCAGCCAAGCTACTTCATTCAAAATCATTTCCTTCCCTCACAGACAAAACTTTGGGTTCATGGGTACGGCAAGATCAGTATTTTCATTGTACAAAGCCACTGTGATGGTAGGGAATTCACCATTGCCAGCCAAGATGGTCCTAACAGACAGCTGAGGGAGGACCTGTGCTGTAGCAGATGGCTGAGGAAATGCTTAAAATATATATATATATGTATAAAAAAATAAAAAAGCAGGAAAAGTAGGAATAAAACTAAGCACATATATGATTCTCTGATGTTTTATAATCACTGAGGATCTGGCCAGGGATTAGATAATGACATAAAGCTGCAGAAGCTTGAGTGGTGGGGGTCACACAATTATGAGTTACACTGTGCTGGTAGAATATCTAGTTTCTAGGTGGTGGTTCTCCTTTTTGGTAATTATATTTTTGATTCTTATTGCAAGACCTTGGAGAAGAAACCCAGATTAATACATCTGTGTGGTTTATGTTGAGACATTTTATAATGTTCTGAAAGGAATTCAGGAATT
This sequence comes from Nettapus auritus, assembly GCA_011076525.1. Lineage (NCBI taxonomy): Eukaryota > Metazoa > Chordata > Aves > Anseriformes > Anatidae > Nettapus > Nettapus auritus. Next base: position 106,192,335 of record CM021766.1, on the reverse strand, counting down.
AAGCAGTTTGCGTTTTGTGTGTTGTTTTTTATTATTATTATTTGTTTTATTAAGTATTAAGAAAATAAAATAAATTATGTGTGTAGGTACAAGAAACAAAAGTTAGTGAAGATAATGTAGACAATAAGAGAGTTCTTATTTTAGCCAATAATTATATTTTAACAATTTTCTTTTTTTACAGTCTTTGAATGTAAGGTAAGCATAGACAAATACACGACTGTACAATGACAATCCAAGATAGTATGTTGTGACTTTGTTTGTGGAAGTATCTGTGTTGTACATCTTTTTATTACGTTTAAAAATATTCATGCACTTGTTCTGATGCATAGACTTAGAGACTCAGCAATGTTTAAATTAACTGTTCTTAATGTCTCCTACTTACCAAGCTGGTGAAGCAGTAAAGACAAAGTTTTATCTCAATGGCAGATGTTGAGGAGTTCAGTAAGAACTCCTTATGTATAAGGTTAGCTTAAAATTTGTATCTAAGCAATGTTAAGTTGTTGCAAATTAGCTGAATATTAGTGCTGAAATAGTCACTCAATTAAACTTTGGTTATAGAGATGCCCTGACTGAATACTCTGACTATAAATGTAGTACATGTTTAAAAGGTGTGATTGGAAGCCACTAGTAAATATCAAAAGTATGCTATACAAGGACTAACATTTGTCTTATAGATAGTTCTCATTCTTAAACTTATTTTGAAATAAACAAAGTTGTTTTATAAAGATTCAGATTTTAAAAGTCAGTAAAATAACAAATGTAACAATATCCCTTTCTTTTTTCCTTCTTCAGGAAAATAAAATGAATAATGTATCTATTCTCCTTCAAAATCTTTTATTAGTTTCACCTACAAGCAAAACTTTTGATAGCATAAAGACATCTTATCAAAGCACTGGGGAAACACTTAATTTTCAGATTGTAGGAAAGTTAGTAACACTCTTGGTGACTATAAAAATTAAACATTTTGCAATGGGTTACATAACTTGCTGCAAGTACAGAAATGACTTAGCATAGGTGTTTAATGGTTTCACCAGTGGTGATGCTTGAGGGCAACCTCCAGGCCTTAATGCTAAACTCTAATAAGTGTAGACAAGATCACAGCACTGGGTTTCAAGGGAATGCAAGATAACCTGCAAACAAATTACCACTGAAGTTACATGACAGGTCTTGACAGTGTGTTCAAATCATTAGTGGGGAGGTGGGGAGGAAAAAAAAAAAAAAAGAAAGAAAGAAAGAAAGAAAGAAATAATATATATATATATACATATATAAAACTCCAATATTTTCTAATAATTTGGCTACCAAAATATTTTGCACCCCATAGGGTAGCTAGACTTCTGGGTAACACTGTAGCTGGAGGGTTTATGGTAATTCCATAAGCAGCAAAGTGTCTCTGCAAAGGAGAGATAAACAGCTAGTAATCCTCATAATTCCCCACTGATAGCCTATCCATCTCTGCTATAAATTAGAAAGCCCAGAGATTAGGAAGGCTATGCAGGGTGTAGCTCACAGCATTAATCACAGTATTAGGACAGCAGTGTGCTCAGATTCTGTGTCCAAAGGGCTGGTATTCCTCTCTAGGTTAAGCTGACATAATGTAGTTTGGAATACATATTGATCAAACTGCTAATGTAATGAAGAGATGGTTTTCTTGAAGACACTGTTATACACTTCTCAAAACTAAGCTATCAACTATGGACTTGGGAATAATGCATTCATTTTCACTGTGAAAGTTGTAGCCGTGATTTTGTAAGCTCTTCAGGGTTCCAAATAAAGATTTTTTTATTTTTTTTTAATATGTGTTTAGCGTTGTTTAGATGGAATTAGGGTCAGTTTGTCCTCCTGGTACTGGGAGGAAATCGCACAAATAGTTCTGATCTGTTGGTATCTGCATGGGGTTGTTAATGCTGCATCAGTAATGTAGTCATTGTTTGCGTACAAATTCCTATACATATAAAATGTGAATGAGCTTAAAAATTTTGAAGTTAGTTATTAGTTCTTAGAAGCACATGGCTGAACTAAATAGACTTCATAAAAAATAAATAAATAAATAAATAAATAAATCCTTGATAATAACATTTAACTGTGATGACAGTCAGATGCAAAAAGAATTGTGGTTTTGCCTCCATAGTAGTATGACATATATTCTAAATCCTATATAACTTTTGATCTAGAATATGTAATTCTAAAAGTGTATACTTAGCTCCTGTACTTTAATCAGACAATTTATGTGTTCAGATCTCTGCTCTCTCATTTCAAAGTCCTTTTGAATAAATGCACAATTCTACTGTGGGAATGTAGTTACTGTATGCATTATTGTCACTTCAGTATTTGACAGGGGTCTAGTTCAATAAACTGTTGCTTGAGGAAAAGTAAGTCCTTTCTAAATTTTTTTATTATTTTTGAAGGAAACTTTATCCTTGCAAGTTTTTTGAGATAGTGAAAATGTTTCCATTATCTTGTTTTTGTTTGTTTGTATTACGTCTGAAAGAGAATTATAGGGAAAAAGAAAAAATTGTTTGTGTCTGTTAGTATTGTGAAAGGGTGTGAATTGACATCCAACTCTTAAAAACTGACAGGAGACAGAAAAGCACAATGACAAAAGAAGCACCTTCTTATAATCTGCACAGAGTAAATTGGACTCAGCAGAAACTATAGCAAATTTGGGCATTCAATTAACTAAATAAATGTCTGCAAGATGACAGCATTAGACAGAAGACAGTCTCAGAGAATACTGACACAAGAAAGACAAAAGAGATGTTCATGCAAAAGCAGCTGGAGCAAATACACCCTATAGCATAAATGTAAAGTTCACAACTGGAAACTATGGGAGATGTAGCAAAACACTAAGCCTTGAAGTGCAGAAACAGTCCAACAAGTAGCAAGACGTATGCAAGAGATTAGAAGAAAGATATTTTGCATGCCAAGGTATGCAAAAGGTGGCTTTGGATGAAAGAAAATAAATGTATTTTCAACAGCATAAAAAAAAAATTTATATACAATCAACTTCGCATTTTGCACAAAATGCAAAATGTCAGCATGAGCATAATAATAGTCTGTTCTACTCTTCCACCAGTCAGATGTTTAAGAACAGCAGTGAAGTTTTTAAGTTTGTTTATTTTGTTTTGTTTTGTTTTGTTTTAATAATGTATTGATGGACTTATCTGTCACATATCAGTCAACACTGTTTGTGTCTGGGCTACAACCAGCAGAGTTTCTGATAGGAAGGCGAATAAGATGTGTAGCATAAGTAGCAGTAATTAAGCTTGAACAACATGGGCTATAGAAATTAAAACAAACTTTGGTGTAGCAACTTAGAAATTTTAGAAAAATTTGCAGAAACTGTTATGTAACAATTGAAATTCTATAAATACTTTTAGAAAGTGATATGCTTCAGTCTTTAAAAAAGGGACAAATCTTGTGTCTGATTGTGTGTTATCTGGGAGTAAAATTCTCACCTTCTTTAATTCTTCAGATAAACTCAACAGGTGTGAGAATACACTCTGGAAAGCTGTTCAGATCCCTCTCTCCCTTCCAGAACACTTTTAGAGAGAGAAAAAAAAAAAAAAAAAATGCAGTATCAGTCCATTTCAGTGCAGGTAAGTGAACATCATATTTAGGCCTATGGATCTGAGGCATAAGAATTATATTTCACTAATTTCACTAGTATTTCTATGTCTATAATAATATTGGAGTGCATGTGTAAATATACATATATCTATATATATATAGGTCCATTATATTCCAAATTATTCAACATTGCGTAGTCAAAGTACTGTGTCCACTAATCCCATAGTGTCCCAAGTTCTGAGCACTTTGACAAATGACACCAGATGTCTTGTTCCGGATATCCTGAATATGAGAAAGGCTGGTTGATTTTCTTTGCTCTAAATCACGTAGCAATTCTATAGTTAAACAGAAAAAATGCAGGTTTTCAGGGAAGTATTCATCTGTTTTAACTATTAAAGTCATTTTCTTTCTGAAAATTATTGCACTATTCACTGCATTTTTCCCAAGCTCAGCATAAAATAAGGAAAAGACACTGTAACCATAAGGTCTTTACCTGTGCGGTTGTGTTTTGCAGACTAGATAGCTGCAAACTGTCCTGAAAAACACAGGGTCCTTAGGAAAGGATGTGTCACCACGTAGTTGTAAAGAGTATTGTAATGATCAACAGAGGGCACAGTAAGCTTACAGAAGCAGCAGGATGGTATCCCATACCTTTTCAGAACTTGACTTACTTTGAAGTTATTTTGGGGAGTTTTAATTATTAGACTTAATAACCTTCATATTTGCTTTCAATTTTTTCTAATCCCCAAATTTGGATACTTTATTGCAGTATAACAATGATGGATATATACATTGTTTTTTTGCTCCTGACAACCCTAGAATCATAGAATCACAGAATGGTTTGAGTTGGAAGGGGACTTAAAGACCATCTAATTCCAACCCTGCTGCTATAGGCAGGGACACCTTCCACTAGACCAGGTTGCTCTAAGACCCATCCAGCCTGGCCTTGAACACCTCCAGGGATGGGGCATCCACAGTTTCTCTGGGCAGCCGGTTCCAGTGCTTCAACACCCTTTGAAGAAATTCTTCCTTGTATCTAATTGAAATTTACACTTAAAAAAAAAAAAAAAAAAAAAAAAAAAAATTACTCCTTTTCCTATCACTCTATTACTGACAAAATGGTGTAATACAGAGATGACATTTGCACTTACATCAAGCTGTAATACTGTGTCAGGTTCTTAGCCAGACAGTTGGACTGAATTCTTCAGCGTACTATGGCTTTAGACTTCCCTGTAACATAGACACCATCACAGGAGAGGAGGAAGTGTCACTAGGAAAGTGGTTGGTATTCTTTGCCAGGAATAAATAAATTGAGCAAACAAAAGGTTTTAGAAAATGTCAAAATCTACAAATATTAATTTATGTAAAGTTATGTGTCAAGCTGTAGTTGCTAAAATGATTCATGCATATAGTAAGGTTGTGTGATTTCTAAGCATATACAACAGTACATTGCAGGGTCCACAAAATGCCTGTGGAAAGAAGTTACATGTATTCCTAAAGGTTGTTATTTTAAACGTCTTTGAAATAGTGAGAATTCCTTCATAATCAGTCCCCTTACTGAGTGCTCATTAACTACGTATATAGAATGGCATCTATTTTCCAGGGGAACTTTTAAGTCTAATAATATAGATCACATTCTGTTATTCATTTCCATGAGGTGATTATGTTGGTTTGAAATATAACTGTTTCCATTAACATTATAGATATTTTGGGGGTTAGCAGCTGCCAGGCTAAAACTGGTCTCCTTGAGCCAATGGACCTGTAGTTACGTTCTATCAGAAAGTAGTCACAAACGGATTGTGAAGAGACCCTGCTGTGACTGGACAATTTTTATGCAGGATATTTGAACTGCTGTATCTTCAAATATGTTTTTTCTAAGTTTCCGAGTCAAGTGCTTTATTAGCAGAATCCCATTCAGAAAGATGAGGCGGTCATTGCTGTACTTCATGGAGTTTGAAAGCTTTTTTTGTTTCTCTCCCAGTGTTGTAAGGACATTTGTTTTCTTAGCCATCTTCTTAAGCAGTTCTCATTCCCACAATACCTTTGAGCTTTGCTCTGCTGAAAATCTATTGTATGTTTGTTGCATTTCACCTACCATCCCAAAAATGAAAAGTATTTTTGTCAGGTAGTAGCCCATATCATTTCTGGAAGTTCAGTGTGGTTCTGCCTTGCAGAAGGAAAGACAAGCTGGCATCTTGGACAACTCAGAACCCCATTTATCCCTTTATAAACAGCATATGGAAAAGTAGGAAAACTGATTTCATTGTAATTCTTAGTCTCTTCTCTTTTCAATTCCTGTTAGCTGTTTGCCATAATGAATTTTACAAAATAAAATTCATTTTTTTTAACATATTGGAAATCTTTTATAGTTGAGAGTCCTTTGATGCAGAAAAAAAAAAAAAAAAAAAAAAAAAAAAAAAAAAAAAGGAAATGAGCATTTTAATAACACTTTTTTCATATTTATCTTTAATTTGGGGAAAGTTTGATATTACCTACCTTAAGAAAACTTGAGAGTGATTTCATCTGGGCCTTCATGTGTGACAATATGAGATCGGTGAGGGGGGAAGTCTTTTGTTTTGCCTCCTGCAAAAGTGTCACATTTTCAATCCTTCAAACTAAGATTTAGAGGTGACACACACATATACATTGTATAGTATTTTGTGGGTGCTAAGTTCCTTACAAATTTAGCACTTACAAGTAGCAAGCTTTAAGGAGTTTGGAAAAAAAGCCAAATGCAGTAAAAGGTGGTCTGAAATTAAGAAAATGTATCAAATAGAAAGTCTGCTTTAGAATAGAGATTTCTAATTTAGCTGTTTATATTCTGAATAGCTATTGTAGTTCACCTCAGAAAGGCTAATTTTTCAGACTGTAAGACGAGGCAAATGTCAGCCCCTGCTGAGTTCTCAGGGCAGCACTCTGCATGGGTAGGTAGTTACCAGTGCAGTCAGAAAACTGTGCATCTGAATCCAGAAGCAGAATTTTCCCTCACTTGCAAGGCTTGCTTTAGTTGATGTCATAGGAGATTGCATTGCACCTCAGGCAAGAAAATGTGACTGGAGACAGACAAATATGCTGGAGACAGATCTCATGCTTAAGCACAGAATCTGAAGTGTAACTGTTTTTGTTTTTATTTTAGCAGGGAAAAAGAGCAATAATCCCAACTGGCAGTCCAAAATTAACCAGATTGGAGGGGGAAGGAAAAGAAGGAAAAAGGGAAGAGAAAAATGGAGAGGTAAATTGCTATTCTGTAGCCACAGTTCCCATGCAAGAAGGAGCAGAGAGGCATTATTCTATCAGCAGTATGTGTAAATACGGTGTTTCAGTGATATACGGTGACTCTGGAAATGGGAAGCAGAGATGTCATTGCTACACCACAGCATTTGAAATGGTTAATGAGATATGTGAGCAAGAAAGAGGAGGACACCTTCTCCCGTTCTCTTCTGGAGGTGTTAATATCTTGTGGTCAACCATCTCATAAATTTCCTGTGCAACTTCTGAGTATTGGACTATTACTCTTTCTAGTCCATTATTCACTATAAGGTTATCTCTCCCCATTTCTTTAGTACCTCCTAGTCTCACATATATAGTTTGATTTGAGCATTGGGAAGGACTGATTCTTTGCAACGAAAGATGGTGGTGCAGCAGCTAATTCTTACTTGTCATTCCTCTTTTCTTGACCATCAGATGTATTGTGGATGTTGTGGGATAATGGCATGTTTAGGTCTTGATGTGTTGATACCGTACACTTTCCTCCCATTTGTGAAAATGATACACCTCAGATGAAATGGTAGGAATGTAATCAATCCTGAGATGAATTTTCGCATTTTTTTCTGCTTCAGAAGAATTGAGCTGTGATCTAATATTATTCAGGCACTACAAATGAGAAGGCAGAAAAATAGATTCCAAGAATTCAATGGCTGTCTGAATCCACCCTTGATGGCTATTCCTTTTTCCCTCATGAAAATAAATTTCAATGTTTTCTTCCTGAACATTTTAAAAATTCAGTTTTTTCTTCTTGGAAAGTACTGATGTTAGGTGTTACATCGGCTGCCTTTTTAAATGTTCAGGCTGTAAATACAATATAGTGGGATATTTCAGTAGTAATGCATATTTCTTTATACTATTTTACTATACTGTATAGCTTTGTTTTATATTATATATTTGAGGTTTGGAACCTTTCTTCTAAATTTTGTATTATTGATTGCAGTAATGGTACCTAGTTTTATCCATTCATTCCCCCTCCTCTCCTTCCCATACACCCCATATTTTAAAAGAATAAATAGCAATATGTAATGCTGCTATTCCTTCAAAGCTGAGTGGTATAGAAGAGGCTGAAGTAACCCAGATTCCACTCAAAGACTGTAAATGCTACCCCTTGTTTTATTGCAGAAGTAAAGGCAGAGTCCTGCATCTGGGGAGAGATAATACTGTGCACAGACTGAGAAGACAGCTGGCTAGCAAACAGCTTTGTAGGTGTTGAAGGTACTCATGGACAATCACTTGTGCATGTCAGCAGCATGCCCTTGCAACAAAGACAGGCAGTCCTGTCACAGTCAGTGTTAGCAAGTTAGCAGGTCCCTCCCATTTATTTGGCACTTTTGAGACCACACCGGGAAAACCATGACCAGTTTGGGGCTCCCCAGAAAAGAAAAAGCACAGACATGCTAGACCAAGTCCAGCAGAGGGCTAGCAGGGGAGCTGGAGTATATATGAGAATGTGTAAGGTAAGGCTGGGAAAAGCAGGTTTGTTCAGCATAAAAAAGATGGCTGATGGGAAGTCGTATTGCTGTCTTCAACTATCAAGCGCATTCTTCTCAAATTCTCAGAGGTATGTACTGAAATGACCAAAAGCCCCAGAACAAAGTGAAACACAGGAAATTAAGATTAAGTAGGGGGAAAAAATTACCAAGTGTAAAATGACTGGAAAAGATATCTACAGAGTCTATGGAAGCCTCCTTGGAGGTAGGCAGAACTCAATTGGGCTTGCTTTGAGATGGACACTTGGACACAGATTGTTGCCAATTTACATGGTTCTGAAAAAAAAAAAATGGATTTCCAACAGGACTATGTAGCATAGGAGGCATCTCCTTAGTTAGAATTGTATGCATCTGTAATTTTGTTTTATTTTATTTTATTTTTATTGCTGAAACAATTCTGGCTCTTACTTTTGTATTAACTTGCTTGAGAACAATTCTATAGTTTCTCATTTTAAAATAAGTTTTGATTATTTGTATGTTTATCAGAGTTACAATCATAACAGTAAATCATCTGTCTTAAATAACTCTAGCAACTGATAAGGACCTTAATGATACAGTGCACCATTTCTTTGTAAGCTTTGATCAGTGAAGTAGATAACAAAATCAATTTCTGTTTGGGGTTTAGCTTGGATACTGTCTGTACATAGTAGGGATGACTTACACTTATCTGTGTCTCAGTTTCTGCTTCAGGCTCTCAGAAAGTTTGAGCAGATATGAAATGGATATCAGAAGCTACAGCAATATTTAGAAGTCTCTTGAAAACTGTGATCCTAGAGTCTTGCTTTTTATGTGCTAATTTTAAATTCTGAAGGACAAGATGAAAAGTAACCAGTTTTCCAAACAGCTGAGACTCAAGGTAATCCAATCTCTGATGGCACTGCTTTGAAAGAAGAGTGCAAAAAAGTGCATTGTGTGTAGCTTTATTTTTAAAATCATTCACTTGCTTTGAACCTATTTGCAAGATGTTACTCAACCCTCTGGAGGCTGCTTTCATTGACTTTTTTGAGAGTAGAAGTTGCTTAGCCGTTTACCTGCTTTGAGCCCATACAGGCTGGGCAACTGTCCAGTTAATGAAAAGTCTCCCAAGAAAAGATTTGCTTGTACCAATGTGACTTGTCCAACTCAAAGGGTTTATTGCCACGTCAGCCAGCTCTACATGTTGGCCTTGCACTGTGTTTGGGCAAGGTGCTCAGCGTCTCACCTATACTCAGTTTAGGACAGTTAATTCCACCTGCAGTAGTCTACTGGTAGCCCTTTTACCATGGGAGCCCTCAGAGCAAGTTGTGAGCTTAATGAGTTATCCTGATGGTGGTGGATCTTCCACTGATCTATTCACATAGATGTCATGCAGCCCTGCTATGCCTAGTCAGGTCAGACTTTCTCCATATGTCCACAAGTAAGATGCCAAGAAATACTCTGTCTCTGCTGAAATGGCTTCTCCAGCATGCACTCAAGTCTGTCAGTGATTCTGGAAAAGGAGAAAGATATTCCCCATGTTACTGTCATTTGTGTTATCCTGAGACGGGGAAGCACTGAAGGGCAAGCACTGAAAAAGTGAACTGAAAGAAGGGAATGTCTTGTGAAATTTTTTTGTATTATTATTTTCTAGTCAGTACATGTTCTCCCTTGGATAAGTTGGAATTGCAATTTTTAAATAGTAATTTAAAATTAAGCTAATATTAAGCTCATATTTAATCAGTCTTTAAAATTATTTTAACTAGTATTACACTTAAATGAATGGTAATGAATTGCTACTTCCCAACACATATATATCTCCTAAGAACTATACAGACTGCTGTAAAAGAATTGTGTCATCTGTTTGGCCAGCTGACAAGGCATATGGCAAACTCTTTTATGATGCCTGTTATCTGTAATGATAGCTGTTTGTGTAGCAGTGCTCTTCACTAAGCAAGGGTAAAGCAGTAATGCAGCAGTTGCTATCAAGTGGAGCAAACTGCAAAAGAACCAAAAAGATAAAATAAAAAAATAAAAAACACCATTGAGGATCAACATTTTAGAAAAAGAAAAGCAGTGCAGTCACCCAGGGGAGTTTCTATAGCAGCAGTAATCTGAAACACTCAGGCATGTTGCCAAGAGCTCCAGTAGGTTGTTGATCAAAACTTCCAAGTTTCCTGCCAATCCAAGGTTCTGTCAGCATCAGAAAGGAAAACTGTCATGTAATGATGAGATAATTAACTTGCATAAAGAAAATTTTAAAATTAGGTGAGGTCTATTCTTATCCTGATTTTTTTAACACACTGTAAAAATAAACTTCCCATTGGACTTTTAGCTGAAGTAATCCATTAATACATTTAACATATAGGATACATTCTGATACACTCAGAGAGTATATTCCCTTTTATTGGCTGCAATTGGGTGTTCCAATAGTAACATGAAAATCTTAAAATTCTGCCAAGGAACAGGGTAGGACAGCACTGAGAAAATTAAACAGGTGTGTATGTAAAGCAGACACTTTAATTACAATGTAAAATTTAAGTAAACTTGGTATAAGCACTCCAGTTATCTGTATAGTTAACAATAATATATAGCTTTGCTTCAGGCATTGAATTAACTGAAAAAATAATGTCAGCCACTTCCTGTTTATAGGGATAGTTGGCTTCTTAATATTACCACGCAGTAGGCATTTTTTTCAACTGATGATGACAAATCCCATTATCTAGGAAATGTTTCTATTGCATAAGCTTAACAACAGTGAAGGCAGAAGTGATTTCAGTCTTTTCTATCTTAATTTTCTGGGTGATGGATTTTTCAGTTCTCTCCAAGGAGGAGAAAATGACAGGACATAAAAGGAGAGTGTGCTCTTTGGCATGATTTTCTCTTCCTGCCACTTGCCTGGCAGAGCCTCTGTGGTCTTGGTGAGGGCATCAGAATGAGACAGGAGGGAGGCCAGGAGGCAGCAGGGCCGACCACTGCCATTCATCCAGAGTGCCTTGCCCCAGCACCTCATGATTCCCTCTGCCAATGATAGGGTCGGCATTAATTCACGTTGCCTGGCACAGTATGGGAGGAAATTCACTGTTAAGGGAATGGCTTAAGAGTATGTAGGGATTCTGGTGAGCCTGGAGGTGTGTTTTGTAGGAGCTGTGCTGCTATAGAAACTGAAAGATGATGCATAACCATTGCCTTTCCATGTAAATAGCCATAACTGCCTCTGGTCTGCGTAAATCTTAGGGGAAGGAGAGATTTATGGGGGTCAGGAGAGAAGTTGGCTCTTCCATGACCCTGTTTCCCAGAAATGCTGTATTTCAACAGGATTCCTTCAAGGGAACTGCTAAGGTTATTGATGAAAGAGAGCATCCTCTTTGGTGTTTGTTTCTGTTGTTGGTATTGTTGTTTTGGTTGGTTTGGTTTATTGGGTTTGGTTTGTTTTTTGTTTGTTTGTTTTTTAAATAACCCATGACAGCTGATTTGATCAAAAGATTTTAGCAGTATAGTTTTCAGCATGTGAAAATGGAGAAGAGGAATTTGCTGATTTGGAAGTAAAATATTGTGTATTGCTTTAGAGGTCTCAAATCCCATATTATAGTTATTATTTATATTTCTGCTTACTGGAATTCCAGTGATTGGTGGTAGAGTTGTGAATCCTGTTATGACCCCTGTGTGACATGACAAATCAGCCTGTTATGGGGAAGAAGGCATGCTTAATGGCCCTAGGCAAAATTGTTGTGAAGTAATAAGCCTAGGAAGCACAGAAACTTGAAATAGTTTCAGTCCAATATAGACACTCTGTAACTTGGTAGTAGCTTGGCTTCAGTTTGCTACATTTTTAATGCACCTCTGTAGGAATTGTATGTCTTGTCTTGGTCCAATTGCTAATTTAGGGTGTTAAAAGAACCTACATATCTTAATGCAAACACTGGATGAATAAAATCAAGGCTAACAACTTCAGACATTCCTGAAAATTGAGCTTTACACAAGGGTTACTGGATTAATTTCACTGTTTTACCATTTTGACAACTCTCCTGAATGTCCCACCTACACTTCTGTACAATATAGGGGTGCTGTCAATGCAGATAGGTGTAAGTTAACATTAATTAATCATGTCAGATGACAGCTGTGGACATTACGAGTTTCAGCGCAGGCTGGAAACCCCAAGTAAATAAATTGTGAGTAGAAAATAGGGCTCTTGAAAAGCCTGTGGTGGAGCATGTTTAGCTATGAATTCAGTGCTGTTAGTAATTGCAAATGAGATTCACTTCCCTGTTTGATATAGATTATTCAGCTGTTTGATAACTGGAAATCTAGTTTGAGCTACCGCCTGGGTGCTGTTTCTAGCCACTGGAAAAGTGAGGATACATCCCATCTTAAAGTGGCCACATGAAATTATGGTGCTGAATATCACTCTTGGATTATTACTAGCCTGAGTATGCTGCAGTCCATCACTGGCTCCCCACAAGTGGTTTCTGTTTGTGGCCTTAAAATTCATGGCTGGGACTGTTGCCCCAGTAAAAAGGATTAACAGGTCACTTTTTGAAAGAAAAAAAAAATCCAATTAGAAAATTATCAGGAAGCTGTTCTGAAATGTCATCCTTGTGACAGGATTCTTTCTTTTGCAGCAATGGATTTTTAATAACAAAAGGGTGCTTCATACTGCACCCTTTCTAATAAAATGCAGTAACCCCCATGGACTTTAAATGTAACTTAAATTACTTTTTTTTTTTTTTTTTTTTTTTTTTTTTTTTTTTAAATCTGGCAGACACTAGTGGTTTGATTTTCAGTTTTAAACAGCTGCTCCTTTTATGAGATGAGTAGTGAGTTACAAATGTAAATTTCATCTAGGAAAAGTATATGAATTTTCTACAGCAATTGGTCCCCTGATGTTCTGTTCCCAAAAAGGGGATAAACTGGGACGTACAGGCTGAAGAAGGAGCATACCATTGAAATCAAACATAGTTTGTTTTTTATGTCACATTTATTGCAGATCCTTGAATGATAAGGATCACAGAATCACAGAATCACAGAATCACAGAATTTCTAGGTTGGAAGAGACCTCAAGATCATCAAGTCAAACCTCTGACCTAACACTAACAGTCCCCACTAAACCATATCCCTAAACTCTACATCTAAACGTCTCCAGGGATGGTGACTCAACCACTTCCCTGGGCAGCGCGTTCCAATGTCTAACAACCCTTTCGGTAAAGAAGTTCTTCCTAAGATCCAACCTAAAATTCCCCTGGCGCAACTTAAGCCCATTCCCCCTCGTCCTGTCACCAGGCACGTGGGAGAACAGACCAACCCCCACCTCGCTACAGCCTCCTTTGAGGTACCTGTAGAGAGCGATAAGGTCACCCCTGAGCCTCCTTTTCTCCAGGCTGAACAATCCCAGCTCCCTCAGCCGCTCCTCGTAGGACTTGTTCTCCAGGCCCCTCACCAGCTTCGTCGCTCTTCTCTGAACTCGCTCAAGCACCTCGATATCCTTCTTGTAGCGAGGGGCCCAAAACTGAACACAGTATTTGAGGTGCGGCCTCACCAGAGCCGAGTACAGGGGGACGATCACCTCCCTAGCCCTGCTGGTCACACTGCTGATCCTAATGATCCTAATGATTCTTCAACATTAGGAAGGAAGAACATAAAAGGAGGTGGAAGATCACAGGTGTTTACAGCTTTTGCATGAGGATGATAGAAAAATCCTTGACTATAGGGAAAAAAAAAAAAAAAAGTTTTGTTCTAAGACCTACATTTGCAGTCATCACTAATTCATATCATTGTGTTACACATTTCAGCTGGGCTCCTTTTGCCATAATTTCTACTAACAAGAAAATGAGTCTCTTCTCTGAATTGCATTTAATATACGATTTCTGTTTTTCACATCCAGCCCACATGGTGCTATGCCTGAATAAAAGCAGATTGGCTTCCTTTTTTATTCAGACACTCTGGCTAACCCTTATATACATAAAAGAACTACATCAAAGTTACCACCCACAGAACATACACATTTTTTTCATGAATCAGGTCCAACTCCCGTTTAAAGAAAACTCGTTAAGTGATTGGCTAGTTTCTTCACATTACATGCAGTGACAGATTCCTTTCCACTTTACAGATCCAACAGCTATTATTGGGAGCTAAAGAAGCCATCTTCCTACTGATTCAAATGAAAAATTAATCTTGCCCCATAATAAGATTAGTGAATATTTACTGGACACTGAGGTAGTAAAGAACCACTAGAGATCTTGAGTGGAACATAAATAGATTACCTTTTATTGGGTCTCAATGAGAGGAAGCTGAGAAATATGCCAGCTGTTTAATTATTAACATTCAGTATAAATCAATAGCAAAATAGGCTTTGATGGTGATCTTCAAAAGGGTTTTTATCATTACTTCCCTCACAGACAGAAAGTAAGCCTGAACACTGGGGGTTTAGCCTGTGTTTCTCTTAACTGTATAGGAAGGTCACCACTGTGAAGTTGCACTGATTTTAATAGCAATAAGCTGTAATAGCAACACTCATTTTAGCATATTAGCATTTGAGGCTTCATTTTTACCACATGGTACACCTGGGTAGTTCCAGAAGCACAGATGACAGACTAATGAACAATATTCACTTAAATCCCATTGAAATTAATTAAATTGTATGATAGGTCTGTGTACTGAATTTGGGCTCGTGCTGCACATGCACTGCAAATGAAGTCAGCTATGTAGTTCTCCTTTAGGGTGGGGTTCTCTGCCACCTTTGAGGATAATGAGAGCAATTTCTCAGGGATACCTGTGGATTCCTTCAGACTTTCACGGTTTACGTTTGCAAACTTGTTTTTGAATTTTAGTTGATATTACAGAAAGCTGCTGTAAGTAAGCCCCTTGAGAGTATATTCCCTAGTTTGTATACAAAAGATATTCTAAGTGTAGTGAGGCAGGGAGGAGGTGTGGGATATGAAACTGTGTGGGCAGGAGGAGAACAGTTTAGTGCAAGACCTAGTGACAGTGAGAGAAAAATATAATATTAAAGTCAGTATAATGTCAGTACAGAGTAAGGGTTGCCAAAATCTCTGGGTCTTGAAGCAATGCGCGCTAAAGTGTTTAAGAGCCCCAGCTTCCTCCTGGTTTCTCTATAGCTATCCAAAATAAGATCTTCTCTATTCCTGCTGTAAGTTCCCACCCCCTTATTCTATATTTCTACTTCTTCAACCAAATCCATATTTTCCCACCTTACACCAGCTCCAGCTCTGTGTTGCCTGCCCTACCCTGCTTCTCATTCTTGGCACACAAGCTGTGCTCATACTAGGTTGCCAACCTCCAGAACCGCACTCCACTGCAGTCTCTGCAACTCATTGCACAGATCCTCAGTTTTGAGCTCTGCTAGAAAAGCACTCAGGGAAAACTGCTCCCCACCTTTTTCAGGTTGCCTGATGTTACTGCAGTTGGGTGGTTGCCTGCCGTGTCAATCCTGTTTCATATACTGCGTCTTTAAGGGTGAGAGGGAGCTGGGAGTGTGGCAGCTGGCTTCAGTGAAACACTGGCTAGTGGCTGATGTCTGGATTTCCTTTCCACGTCATCTAGTGACTTGGAGGTGGGCTGACCAATGAAGTGATTAAGCCTTCTGATTTGCCTCAGGTGTCATATAATAGCATTTATCATATGCTGGGCTTTCTGATATCTCTTATTTTTTTATGATGATGTAACCCAAACTGAAATGTCATATGTAATTGTTGATATGTTCAATTGTTCAATTATACAGCCTTTGCAGTTCTGACCAATACTATTACATTATAATTTATACCAGTATTTTTAATATATATGTTTCAAGAGCTTTGATATAAAACACTCTCATGGAGTAGTTTGAGAATCCAATCTTCAAAAACCTTATTTTGAAGTTTGTTCACTTTATGCCTTATATGCAATTTGCTCAGCAGCATAGATTTTCCTGTGGTTATTTGCTGGTGTATTGATACTGGTCACAGGAAGAGATTTTTCTTTTTTTCCTCTTTTTTTTTTTTTTTTTTTTTTTTTCTTGGTAAATGAACCACTAACAGCTACAGTAAAAACATTAGAGTGTTTTCTTTTCTTTCTTCAATTACCTCCCCATATATATGGTTTTCTATTGCTCTTGCAGTGCCTCCTTCAAGTCAATAAGTAAATGGACCTCTTCCACTGCTTATGCCAGCCATGTATTGCTTGGTGTGGGGTTAATGGTGCACACTTATTGCTGTTTTATTGTGCATTGCCAAGACAACATGAGCCTATGCAGACTCTATCTTTTCAGCTTCAGAATATAAGATCTATTGCATGCCCTCAAATGTGTGTCTGCCTCTTGAAAGAACAAAGTACTTCTGCCAGGATGACGTGATTAAATACATTGAGACATCCAGATCATCCTACCATAATCTAACAATAATAAATCTTCCAAAAAAAACATCTTCCTCTGTAGAAGTCCTGCTAATGTACAAGATGTTTGCTAAGGAAAATGTTTTAGTATTATGAATCATTTTATTAGAGTTTTATCATTTTTCCACAAGGGAAACTCAGAGAATTATTCATCAATATGGAATAGCATGAGATGAAATCCAGTTCTTTTTTTTTTTTTTTTTTTTTTCATCATCTTAACTTTGACTGTTTAAAAAGGAAATTTTTTTTCAGTATTTTTGTTCGTTAAATCATACCTGGAAGTGAGTTATCTTTTCCATACTGTGCTCTTTCCTTTTTCCTTTTTACTGCAGATAACACATTTTAGTTCAGCTCATTTACAGGACAATGTTATGCTGATAGTGATATGTCACTTCTTAAATTCTGCACTGGATTCCTAAAGTAACAAGTCTGAACAGTAAATCATTTGGGAAGACATATTTCTGGTGTGTTCTTGCCCAGAGAAGTTGTGGATACCCCACAACTTTTCAAGGCCAAGCTGGACAAGGCCCTGGGCAACCTGATCTAACGGGTGGCATCCCTGTCCATGGCAGGGGGTTGGAACTAGGTGATCCCTTGCAACCCACCGTTCTAGCATTCTAGGATTCTTGAAACCTCCCAAACTGATGGGGTGAATTCACAAATAGATTTGCTTATTCAGTTGTATTTCCTAAACAGTACTTTAGAGCAAAGTACTGTCCTGATTCACCACATACGGTATTTCATATTGTATCAGGCAAGCTCACCTTTGTGAAAGACTTGATAAATAGTATCCAGTGGAATCATTATTAGCCTAATCAGTGAGAGTCCAGAGAGATTCCATCTGCAAGGGGTTGATTCAGCAAGCATATCTTGCTCTGACAATGTCCAAGCAGATCTGGAACTACATAATAAAAAGGTCAAGATCAGTGCATGGAATAGCATAAGTTGTTGTTTTTCACATAGCTATTTTTAATAGAATAGAATAGTTCAATTGGAAAGGACCTTCAAAAATCATCCAATCCAACTGCCTGATCTCTTCAGGGCTAACCAAAAGTTAAAGCCTATTACTGAGGGCATTATCCAAATGACTCTTGAACACTGACTGGCATGGGGCATCAACCACCTCACTAGGAAGCCTGTTCCAGTGTTGACCACCTTCACAGTAAAAATTTTTTTCCTAAATGTCCACTCTGAACCTCCTCAGGCACAGCTTGGTGCTGTTCCCTTGTGTACATTAGTTACTGGGGAACAGAAACGAGCATCTCTCTCTGTGTGTCCCCTCCCGAGGAAGTTGCAGAGAGCCATGAGGTCACCTCTCAGCCTCCTTTTCCCCAGACTGGGCAACCCAAGTGTCCTCAGCCTCTCCTCATAGGACATATCTTCCAGCATTTTTACCAGCTTTGTTGCCCTTCTCTAGATGCAGAACGGTATTTCAGAATCTAAAAACATGGTATTTAAATTGCCCATCATCCTTTGTGGAAAAGAACCATTTTCATATCCTCAAATATTTAGCAGTCTGCAACTCAGCCAATTATCATCTGAATCATTTTATTCCATTTTGTATCCTGAAACTATAAAACATAAGGAAAATTGAGCTGAAGAAAAATGAAAGGCCAAAAGTTAGAGAAGTGATTCTTTGTGTAATATGCCTCTTCAGTGTATGCCCCATAATGTAAACTTTTGTCTTAAAGGTTGCTCTGTTCTTTTTCAGCATGACTTTTAGGTATTACATCTTCTGAGGGGCTTGATGGTATTCAGGATACTATGTTGTTTAGTGAATATATTTTTGTTCTGTTTAAATTAGTAATTAGTAATTATTCACCAGATTTCTTTGTTTTTTGTTTGTTTTTTTTTTTCCCCAATCAATTATTTTTCCTGGAACTTGTAGGAATGTAAAAATGTGTTGCTTTCATTGGCAATTGCCAATATTGCATTGGCATTCCTAAATATCCATCAGTTTTTGTAACTGGAGTTCTGCCATGCTGCTATGTCTGTTATAGCAAGGTTGATTCATATGCTTTTCTTTGGAGCTCTCCACATGCTTGTAGAAAGGCTTGCCTCTAGCATAGTCTATTTATCCTTTTTTTTAGCTAGTGCTCACTGGCTGTATCTTGATTAGTGTAATACCCAAATTTAAACCTGAAGTTTGAAAATAAAAGTGAAGATTTTATTTAACATGAGCTACTATCTAGGTGTCTAGCCAAGGCTAGTTGTTTAAGTAGTCTATAGGTAGTGGTAAAAAAAGAACATTCACAAAGGGCGACTCTTCCCATTCTAAAGTACTTTCATCATTTAGAGTATGTAGAGATGTCTATTTCTCTTCATTTTCTGTTAACAGAGCCTTGCTTAGACAGAATGGCTACTTCAAAGATTAGTGATACCCCTTTAAGTTGTACTTCCATGTTTCTTTCAGGTGTGCAAGACTGAATTGTAGAGGATGTACTGAGCATCACTGTCTGATTGACCAAGGGTGGCATGCTTTGTTGCTTCTGGAGAGGAAATAATCTAGCAGCATTTAGAACTATTGATTAATGTACGTAGTTTCAAAAGTAACCTGATAAATGCACAGCCCAGTAAGTCTACTTTTGTAAAATGTATTCACCTGAAGCCTTTTTTCACCCTATTGTTGAAATGCCATTTTCTGTAGTATGAGTTGTAACTTGATAAAACTTCTGGACACTAGCTGCAGCATTCACTGTTTTCCATGTAATGCCTGGTACATTTTTTAGTACTACTAAATATTAATAGCAGCTATCGGAGGTAGGATAATAGGGTTATCAGCACTGGCAGATTGTTGAAAATGTTTTTTTTTTTCATTCTGTGCTCTAGCAACAAGTGTTTTCTGTCCCCTTGATTATGACAGGTTGTCTCTCTGTGTTAATGAATGAGATGTTCATGGCCCCACTCTGCACGTAGCTGGCACGCATTAACTTTAAGCAGGTGATTTACCACATCGAAGTCATTAGATCTTTGGATGCTTAAAACTAATATTACATAGAACCTATTGACAGACTGGTATCTAAATTAAAATTGCCCAGTTGTGAATATACAAAAATGTGGCTAGGAAACCCATGTGGAAATTCTTGTTAAGCTTCTGCATGTGCCATTTATTTCTGATAGCTGCAGGCTGTATATCACTTTATATGTACAGGAGAGCTGCACAAAATCTTGTCTGGCTTATCAAGAGAAGAACTGGTATCTGATATCATTCATGGTAGGTGCAGTCTTACTGTTGCTGTTCAGATGCATCTTCGATATTCATCAAATATTGTCTGTCTATAGCAAACTAAGATGGTTTTGGTACATTAGAGGTCAAGCAGTTTGAGAATGTTGGTTGTTTCTTACCAGAGCTGAAACTATGGTAAAAATGTTCACTTCTTGCAACTTTGCCTCAATAATGTCATTTTATATGAAATTTAATGATTCAGTTCATTAAAATACTTTGAAAATATGCTCAGGGTGTCTCATGTATGTCAAAGTTCACTTCTTTCCAACCAATAGCTAAACTTTTTTTTATTATTATTATTTTTTCTTTTTTTTTTTTTTTTTAGGACTATTTAAAATGTCTCACTTTGACTTCTTTATTTTTCCTGGCTGTATGAATCATAATGCCACAATTACTATATGTGTTTCTATATTTCCTTTACTATTTGACATATATAGTGCATGTTAGTTGTGTAAGCAGATACATGTATAGTATTCTTACTTCTTTTAAGCAGAGTTTAATGTTGATTTTGTTATGCTTCTTTATATTTTCTTTTTAAGATCTTTTATTATTATTTTTAAGTTGCAGTACGTTAAACCACATGTATGATATACTTAGATCTGAATATATGAATACATTCTTTGACATAATTCATAACTGGTAATTGTAATACATATGTATATTTCAAGCTTAGACAGTTTTATTGATTTATGGATGTAAAAGATGACTTTAGGCAGCCTTGTCTGAATAAATAGCTCTTGGAAATTCTTTGTCATCTTATTCCACTAAGAAAATGTGAACATAAATGTAAATATATATAAAACAACTAAAACAATGCACATACACTGAGAGAATCATATATATGTGTGTGCATTTGCATATATAGATAAATATAGAATGTGCAAATAGCATTTGAAAATTGAAGAAAAAGAGCTCAATTGAAGAAAAAGAGCTCAAAATAGGGACATAGGGAGATCTTAAATGCTAAGAATATATGTAATGTGCCTTTTTCTCAGTTTTTGTTTGTTTGTTTTTCAAAACGACTTGAAAGCAAACACCAGCAATTCCATCATGTCAGAACATACTGATATCCACTTGTGTGATAAGCATCTTTCACTCCTCAGGTACTTGTCACTAGTTTACAAACTAGTTTCAACAGTGAGTTGTCTTATGTGTACCAGCCACTAGAGGGGGGGATGAGACATATGTTTTGTCACAAAGTTTTGCAGGTATTTGGTTGCAAAAGAAAAATGTCTTGGGATTCTTCATTTTAAGCTGTGTAGAGTATGTATGATCTTATGGCTTCCGATGTTGTGTCAGCTGGGTCTAATCCTGATTTCATATTAATAAAACCACAGAACAAGTTTGGTAGGAGCAGATCTCTAGAGGTCATCTGGTCCACAAAGCAAGGTCAGCCTCACAGAGACAACTTCCAAGCTTAAGCAAGTTGCTCAGGGCTTTCTCTAGGTAGGTTTTGAAAATCTCCAAGGGTGGAGCTTCTCTGGCCTTTCCGGGAAACCTGTGACCAGTCATGTCCACAGTGAATATTTTAGTCCTGAAAATTTAATTGGAATATCTTTTGTCAAAACTTGTTTGCAACTTTTCATTGAGCACCACTGAGGAGAGACTGGCTTTGTCTTCTCTACAACTTCCCACTGCTTGTTTGAATACTACTGTAATATTCATCCATAGCCTTCCCTTCTCGAGACTGAAGAACTCCTTTCCTTCAGTCTGTTTGTATGTTACATGATCTAGCCCTCCAGCTGTCCTGGTAACTGTCAGGTGGACTTGATCTAGCATACCAGCATCTTTCTGGGAAGCTCAAAACTTTTGCTCACACTGTTATGTGAAATGTAGGGTGAGTACAACCAAAGAGATTGTTCTTAACCATACTTTGTGTGGGATTGTTTAGCATTTCTCCAGCATAGTTCTTGATTGCTTTCAACAAGGTGAACTGGGTTCTGTTGTAGAAATAAGATTTTTTCTTTCAAGTCATGAAAAATTGAGTTGATTTGTATGGAATTGATCAAAATATTGGTCAAGAGATAAGCCAAGAGCTGCAGTGTAATGTTATCACAGTATGGTGTGTTTTTTTGTTTGTTTGTTTGTTTGTTTTTTCCCTGCACAGAAATACACCCAATTTTCTGGCCACAATGTGGAGTGGTATTTTTCCCTACCTTCCATGTTCTGTAGCTAAGGGGAAAATGTATTTCCATGCAGGAAATCCACTTAGGGAATAGGTTTGAGCTGATGCAAGAGTTCTCTGAATACAGTGCATAAAGGCATATTAAATTGTTGGTATTTTAATATAGTCCTTAAATATATTTTGGGGGAAAAATAATAATAATAATAATATTACAAATTATAATTCAGTCACATTCCATTAGAGGTTTCCAGTAATGCATCTACAGGCTTCAGGATCTCTTGAGATGGCCAGATGAATCTTTATAGATAATAACTTACTTCCCACTTGACAGTCTGCAGCATCAAGTCTTGAGCCAGCCTTTCTCAGTGCAAACATTAGGTGAATTTAGCCCTACAGTCTTCAAGAAGAGAAAAGAGGAGGAGGACAGGCAAGTGAAACCCTTTATTTAAGTGGTTTAAAAATCCTTTTTAAAAGTGAAAATAAAATATGTGATTCCAGCAGTGATACAGACCAAAATTAAAATATATCACAGACTCCTGTCTCACAACATTGGCTAGGAATATATATTAAGTGAACTGTGTGAACCTGTACTCTTACCAGGATGGTTATTTTATGTAAATGACTAGGTTCTTCGTATGGATGAGAAGTGGGGAAAAGAATAGTGTCTTGAAGTAACATAGTGTCCTAAGTGGTATTCATGTATTCTAAAGATCCTTCATTTTACATTATCTCTGTTGTTTACATAAAACAACTGAATTAAAAATACTGCACCCTTTGGCTTATGTTCAGTAACAGTTTATTGCCTAAGGAAAAGCTGAGCAAAAACTATTCATACTGAGGAACAAACACTGAAATTTGAAGGTGGCTTAAAAGTAAGAAGCTTTAGAAATGCTACTGCATTTCTTGGATACATGAAGGTAACCCAACTGCGACCCTACACCCTGCTGTGAGACCTACGAGTGACCCTGCCCGCCATGTCGGGCCTTCCATGGGAGGAAAATCTCCCAGGTATTCAGGCTAGATGGAGGCTCCACTTCTGGTAATAATAACAAATGTAACCAGGAACCCAAAAAAGGCCAAATCTGGGGCTCAATCCTGCTAGAAATTTACTTCCTAATTTCCTCTCTGAGTCATCTCCTGCAAAAACATAAGGGTACAACTGATTTTCATTGTTAGCACTAATTCCCTTTTCCTATACCACTAAACTTTCATGTGTAATTCAGGGGTGTTTTTTTTTCTGCTCAGTGTATTCAGTTCTGAAGGTTTCCTGAAATAGTTTTGGAAAATAAATTAAAATCTAGAATGACTTTTAGAAAGGCAGAAGATAATGGCTGTTAAAAGCTGTCTGACAAGGTGGTTTCCTGGCTGTTGTCAAATGGGAACAGAAATTAAATTTAGCAGAGTTCATGAGCTCTCAATCAGCAGCAAAGTAGATAGGACCTGTCGTGCCCATTTACAACAGAAGCTGGGATCTGATGATATAAATTTATCTTCAGACTGGTCTTCTTGAACCAGTCTAGCCCCTGTTAGATTCCCGTGACATTGCACACCTAATAACATGATCACATTTAAAGACTTTCAGATCTGAAGACTTTCCATTCAGACTTCTGTGTATATAATATCTTCACTGCTTCAAATTGAACTGAGTTTCATTACATATTTAAGATTTAGCTCAGTGTCAACAAAATTCTGGTCTCTCTAATGGTGAAAGTGGTTTACTGTATCATTTCAAATCAGATGTTCTAAAGTATAAAGTTTTCCTAGTTACTGGCTCTTCAAGGAAAATTCACTGATGTATCTTTTAAAATGGCTTTAAAATGTTCTTTCCATGTCATGAGCATTAAATACATTATAATATGTCTGTATACCTGATGTTCCTAGATGAGAAACACTTTTTTATTATTATTATATTTTAACTAATGTTCAGAAGAAATTCTATAAGGGAAAGATTTATTTACTGATTTCCAACTTGAAATAATACAGTGAAGAGCTTGCAAATACATTTATAATAATTCGGGGTTGGGAAAAAAAAAAAAAAAAAGCAGTATCTGGGAGACAAATTGCTTACATCAAATGAAATTAGACCCTTTAGGCTACATCTCCATGGTGACTGTAAAAATAAGTTAGCCATTATTTTAAAAAGGAATTAAAGCTTATGAGTTACTTCCATTTTGCAAGATTTTAAGGTAAAGCCTTCCCTACCCAACGATTATCAAGAGATACTAGACCAGATTCTCAACATTTCAGCACATTTATTTTGGAAGTTTGGGTTGGTCATTTAGCTACTGTTATACCCTTATGCAAAACTTCAGCATTTGTAATTAAATGGAGTTTGTTTTAGTATCTTGAGTTTTGTCTAGAAGCACTTTCAAGTACTTAAGTTCTATGCTAATATTAAGCAAGAGATTATTGTTTGTTCTGTGGCAATGTGAAATTTTTAAATGGCTTTGCAAGCAGTTACCCCAGTAGACTAAAAGAAAATTATAAAATTTTCTTATGCAGTTTGAAATATGCTCTAATGTGAACTGTTAGTAACAGTTGTAAAAACATTTAATTTGATGGAAAGGACAACAAACAAACAAACAGAAAGTGTCTTTTTAATCTCTTCAGCTGAGATCAGTTCCTGCTTATTAACTGTGCTAAAAATAATAATAATAATAAATAAGAGAGAGAGAGAGATCTGAAAGCCAAAATAACTGATTCGGTAGAACTGCAATGTCTCACTAACTGAGCATCTATGGCAGTTCCATGCTGCCGTTTGATCATTCAACTGTAGTGATTCAATCATTCTTTGCAGCTTATTTAGTATATTTCTTCATTCACGTCACAAGAGATTATGTGAAAACCCTGACCAGTGCTTGCCTGCGTAGGCAGACTGAACTAATCCGCATTCCTGCATGCAAAGAATAAGGTTCTGGCTTGTGATCAACCTTGTTAGCAACCACAGGGAAATTCTCATTGTAATTTGAAAAACAGAAATTTGGGGGTGGAGAAAGGGGGTTTGTAAAAAGCATCACATAGCTTCATGCTAAAAGAGAGGAAAATATTAGTCCAGTCAGAAATCTCCTACTTCAATAAGCTTTATATTAAAAATAATTATTTATCGACATAGTTTATTTTTACAGGACAAGATGGTACAGCAGGGACACAGTTTTTTTTCAGTGAGGTAGCTGAGTCATTTAGCTTTAGAGATAAATTTGGTTAGGAGAAGAAAGACATTGAGAAGGAAGCAAGGTAACAGCGAGCAATTATGTATAAATTAAAGTGCAGTTTTCAGTACAGTAGCACAGGTTTGGAATATAGTAGTACAGCTACCAAATGGCTTTACAGAAAATGTTTCATGTTACTGCTATTTATAGTACAGGAAAAAATAAAAAATAAAATAAAAAATAAAATAAAAATAAAAAGTACTCCTGAATTTCTTCCTCACACCTTATATGAATTCTTTAGAGCCATTGTAAACATGCATTGTGCACCTCATATATTGCAGACAGCCATTCTGTAAGGAGTTTCAGGACAGCTTTTATTGTGACAGGTCAGCTAAATTACTCTGTGGTATGTAGGATGTTGTTATTATTATACTTAATGATCATTAATTGACGATGGACTTGTTCTTTGCACAAATACAAGCATAAACATTTCAAAGCCCAGTAGAAATCCCAATTAAAAAAGAAAGCTGCTGTAAGAGAAAGAATGATAACAAAAGAAGCAGTCATTTTGTACATCTTTAGTATGTCTGTTCTCTCTTCTCTCATTTCAAGCCTCAATATCTTGCTTAATGCATTTTTGACCTAAATATCTCCTTTTCTTTTTCCTCTGCTTCTAACCAAAATAGTCACAGAGGTTGCAGAGATCCTTCCATATCACCACTCTCAAACATTCTGTAAAACATTTATTATTAACTGTTCCTTTTTTCCTCTTTGCTAACTATAAGAAACAAGAGAAGAGAGAGAGAAATGAAAATAACTGTCCAAAACATCAAAATTGACATAATGTTCCACACGGTAACTTTGTGACCCAATAGTTGTTGATGTACATTCTCTCACTTAATCATGTTGTGTTTAAAATACCCATTGCATCATGATGGATTTATACTGCATTTTCTTCAGACCCAGAACTATGATTGTGGTTCTTGGCACACATACAGATAATTTGTTTAAATGATAGTTGCAGTAATATTTTTTGTCTAGAAGTTGTTTATACTTGAGACACTGTTATTTCATTGTCAAGAGTAAGAAAAAAAAAATAAGGTGTTCTACGTTAAAACAATGTCATTGATCTCAGGGAAAAGGTTATTGGTCTTAGCAGATCTTAGTGATAGTCTGGGAAATATTTAATTAAGCAAACAGCAAAAAAGTGTTAATATTTTTTTGTCTTTCCCGACAGGCAAATGTTATGTCAAGTGTAATGCTCTTCTTGAATCTATATCATGAAATAACTTCACAGTGATATTCATCACTTTTGAATACTAGTGAAAGTTTGATCATTTGTTTAGATGTTTTAAATAGACTTTGGCCTATAACAGATTGAAGAGTGATGAGAGAAACAAAATCTAGCCGAAACATACAGAATTACATCATCTTGTATAGTGAGGGTAAAACAACTATATAAAAATCTTTTTTTTTTTTTTTTTTTTTTCTGTGATCATTTAGATATTTCTCTTGTGCTTGAAGTCTTTATTATAAAGAGCCATTTCAGTAATTTATTTATGAAATTGATTAGCAGAATATTTCAATATGAACATTTTACCATAACAGCTTTGAATGGTAAATGGACTTTGCAGGAATACATTTATCAAATGTGGAAACTTAGACAGATGTAGTGTACACCAAATCTTTGAAGCTGAAAACGCTATAAAAGAGTAGGTTTAGAAATAGACTTTTTATCTGAAACTGTTTATAGTCTTTCAAATGTGAATAAAATTCTCAGTGATGAGTGACTAATATTAGTCCCAAGACTAATATTAGATTACTTGTTCTTTCAGATAGTGAAGATGATTTTATATTATTTATGGAGCAACTGGTTCCAGAATTATTTTATAAAAATGTTAACAAAACCCTCTATTCATACTGAAAAATGTGCATCCTATCACAATAAGAGTGCCATCCAAAATTCTAAATGAATGGATAGAGAACAATTATTTTGTAGTTGTGGACCTATAGAATAAGATAGATTCTCACTGAGGGAAACAAATGATAAAGATCATCTACAGAAAATTCACATTGAATTTTCTTTTTGAGCCATGATTCAGTCAGCCAAAAAAAGGCTCTTACCCCAGTGAAAATGACTAAGAATGAATAAATTGAAGTTAAGTTTCTTCCTACATAAAACAGCTAACTATTCTAAAAGAAAGCCTGTGGTGTTTTTTCATTTGTTTGTTTGTTTGTTTTGTTTTGTTGTTGCTGTTGTTTTCATTTCTTCTTTGAAGGTCCTGTGCCAAGTGAAAACTGTGAGGAAAAGACTATCAAACACCCGTGTCTGATGTGACTTCCCAGTCCAGTCTGTAAAACAGGATGCAGCATTGTGGTTAGTGCCTGGAATATCTGGTCATTATGATGACACATTTATGTGGCCCAAAGGTGCTGGTGAGCAGTGTTCTCATCAGTCATTCAACACAGTAGCACTGAATGTGAGGGAGTATCCTAAATCTTGGATGGAATCTTTCAAATTAACACTTTAGTCTTCATTTCAGAGCCTGGATACTAGGAAATTGTTCAAATACTAAGGTTGTGCTCTTGACCTGAACCACTTGCCTACTGTTCTCTGCTGACTGCAGAGAAGTTGGTGGGGACTAACTTCCCAACTTACAGATCAAAATTTGGTGAGTCAAGTAAGGCAGTATGAAAATATAATTGAAACCTTGGAGTTCCAGCAAAAAATTTAAAACTAAGATACATAAAAAAGAACAGAAGTGTGTTTTTTTGGGTTATTCCAGTCCCAAATTTTTTGGTAACATTGTCCATAATAAAAATGTCCTTCTTTTGTCATGGAAGGTAAACAGCCATTATTTAAATGCAGTCCTTAATGAGATGATATATGTTGGTAGAACCCTACGGTGTTGTACTGGTCTTGGAAAAACAATATATTGAATCTATGATATTTCTTTGCTCAAGGCTAAAGTCATTCTTGGGAAGATATTCTATGATGCATAGGGACATCAATGTTATTTTATTAGTTTCTGACTATCTGTGATAAGCTCATCCCCCGGCTAAGAAGAAATTGCAATCACTATTTCAGAAAATTCAAGAATAATCCTCATTTTTAATGCCATAAGAAGAGAAATCTATTTGATAAACTGGACGCATCTAACAAATTATGAAAGATCTCTTTGATTTCCTAAAAGACATAAAGAAGGATATAAATATTTGCAGGTCAGATCTGCATTTCAGATATCCTGCAGACAGAATGGTTTAGCCAGATAGGTACCTTGGCACCCTTCAAAATTCTGTCCAAAGTTTTTAAAAATGTTCTGCCTAAGCAGTCCAACAAGTGTTGGAATAATAATAGCAAGTTCTGAAAAGGTATATGGCTACGTATAATTGAAAGAGTGTCTCAAATTAAGGCTTGCCATTGGCTTGTATCAAATCTTTAGTTCTCTTTTCATCAAAATTACTCAGACCAAGTGCACCTATATCAATATCCTGTCTCCAACGATGACCCAAAATGGAAGCATAGGAGAGCATGTAAAAATGTAGAAAATATACAATGAAGTTTGCCATAATATTCCCTCAGCTTCTAACCATTTGATTTGAACTGGCTCCCTGGACAAAGACTGCATTTGACAGAAGTGAAAGTCTATGAAATGCTGAGTTTTCACTTATGTATATTTTCATTTTTCTCTTTGAACCATGTAAACTGTAGCATACACAGGATGGCAAGGATGTCCACATTTTAATACGATTTTACACGAAGAACCACCTCATTCTCTTTCTTCACAACCTGTACTTGGACAGCTTTATTTGACGGCCCTCTCAGTCTGTATCAGAAATGAAGAACTGATCCATTTTCACACTCTCCATGACATCATCTCAAAGGCATCTCTCATAGCTCCCTTCAAGAGTCAATCTTCTAGATTGTCTCTGCCCTGGTCAGGCCTCACCTGGAGTAGTGTGTTCAGTTCTGGGCTCCCCGGTACAAGAAAGACAGGGATCTCCTGGAAAGAGTCCAGCAGAGGGCCACAAAGATGAAAATGGTGCCTGGAGCATCT
Organism: Nettapus auritus; assembly: GCA_011076525.1. Classification (NCBI taxonomy): domain Eukaryota; kingdom Metazoa; phylum Chordata; class Aves; order Anseriformes; family Anatidae; genus Nettapus; species Nettapus auritus. The sequence continues at coordinate 106,163,110 of CM021766.1, read as the reverse complement.
TTCATATGAAGAAAGGCTGAGAGACCTAGGTCTGTTCAGCCTGAAGAAGAGAAGACTGAGAGGTGATCTTATCAATGTGTATAAATATCTGAGAGGTGGGAGACAGAAGGATGTAGCTAACCTCTTCTCAGTGGTTTGTGGGGATAGGACAAGGGGCAATGGCTGCAAGATAGAGCACAGGAAGTTCCGCACCAACATGCGTAAGAACTTCACTGTGAGGGTGACGGAGCATTGGAACAGGCTGCCTAGAGAGGTTGTGGAGTCTCCTTCTCTGGAGATATTCAAGTACCATCTGGACGCCTACCTGGGCAGCCTGCTCTGAGGAACCTGCTTTGGCAAGGGGATTGGATCTTCAATTTGTTCCTGATAATGCTTGGTCACTAAGTGGACATTTTCCTGGAAAGGTCTGTAATATACTAGCTCCAAGTTCTAGCTAAATGGTTATAGTTAGTTCAGAGACCATCTTTTCATCAGTAAATTTAGGTGTTTTTGTTGTTGTTGTTTTGTTTGTTTGTTTGTTTGTTTTTTACCCACTTGTGTTACTTTTTATGAATACACACTGAATTTATTCTATAGTTTTACTACTGCTCAATCTGGTAAGATCTTTCTGCAGCTTGCCCTCATATTTATTACCCAGAGAAACTCAGTATTATCAGCAAAGTTTAAGTAAGTTCATTACACACCTCTTTTTCCAGATTTATGGAGAAGTTTAAGAGAATTGTACCTGGAAGTCTTTGATTTCACAGATGAATTCTTTCCAGTCTGAAAACTTTCTATGTGTTTTTTTCTTTTCTTTTCTTTTGTTTTGTTTTGTTTTGTTTTGCTTTGTTTTGTTTTTTGTTGCTGTTTTTGTTTCTTTTTTTTTTCTTTTTTTTTTTTTAACAAATATTATATCTGTGCAAGGATATTCCATTTTATCCTACCCCTTTCTTCTTTCATGGGGAACATTTTCAGAATAACTTTGGAAATCTGAGTAGAAATTCAGTAGAGTGGATGGATGGATCTTCCTTCTCCATGTGGTCAAAGACCCCTTCAAAGAAGACACGCTGCATGATAAAACATGACTTCTTGATGCAAAAGCTGTGTTTCCTATTCCACAATACTTTGTTTTATCTTTGCATCCACTGCTTCTGTTCTTACAGGTCAGTAAAATTTTCATGGAACCTTTAAAAGTTCATGTTTCATGCAACATCATGTTCCAGGCACAGCACCAAGGCAATGCCCATTGCTTTATATTTCTTTCTCCTTACATAGTATCTCCAAAGTATTTAAAAGTGAATGCAATCATTTTTCATCTTTGTAATGCTTCCAAAGTAGTCATCTGCCTTCCTGAAAACATGCAAAATTTCACCTTTCATAAATGTGAGAATGATAGTCTAAAAGTCTATACTCTGTAAGTTTGAAACTCACTATGTGAGTTTCCAATATGAAACATCACACTGATTTCATGATTAAAAGTTGTCAACAATAGCTTCTACTCTAAATTTATGTAAAAAAAATGAGTTATTTACAAAACAGATTTGTTTCTCTGTGCTTTTGTGTGCAAAACAAGGGATTTTATTTTCACCATAATGTCTAAGGCAATGCTGCTAGGAGTGAGGGGACTACAATATATGCGCCTTCATGTATGGGGACTGATTTTTAATGTCCCATGTTTAAGCAAGCTCAATTATCCTGTGTTTTTAGCGTGAGCAAGGCTGATGATAATAGTCAAGACAGAAGGAGCCTAACATAGCTCATTAAAGTGTGTATCCAGTTTGATGACTGATGGTTGTGGTGGGAGAGGGAGTCAGTAGCAATTACCTGTTTGGATTTTATTGCATAAGAATAAACATTGAGCACTACTGTACATATTCACTGCATGGAGCAAAGACATACTTACAACAGTGATAACAATTGTAATAAATACTCAGTCTTCATAAAAAAATTCAAAACAAAAAAAAAAGAGACAAAAAAAAAATATATATATATAGTTTCCTTGTCATTGCAGCAAAAATTACTGCTGGTGAAAGGGAGAGTGTAATTTCAGTTCCCTTAGAGGCAGGTGAAGAACTGGGGCACTGTGATCCTTTGATGTTGTTGTTGTGTCAAACAAATTATATGAGTACACTTTGGCCAGGTAATTTCTGTCATTAGTAAAATAAATTATAGGTAACACATTGGAACAAAGGAAAATGTATCTGTGCCATTTCTGAAAGTTCAGGTTTTCTTAGGTACTGATTATGCACTTATTATACGTAGTATTGTTTTCTGCCAAGCAGACATGCACCAGACACAGTGATAACCATTCAGTTAGCTGTTGTTTCATTGAAGGGCTGATCTTTTGTTGCAACATTTCTATTTTCATTGGTGATATTTGTTACTTTATTCTTGGAATTATTTACCTCTAACTAAAAGGAAAACTTGGTGAGCTAATTAGCTGATAGCAAGTTTAGTTGCTGTCCATTTAAGTAAATTATATCTTACCATTTCATAGACTCAAGACATGCTTGAGATAAGTGCCTATGTTTAAAAAATTATAAAAGTTCTCCCAGGGGTGACTTAGGCTATGTAAACCCTGAAAAGTGTACTCCTCACTACTGCAACATTCATGTCTGCCCTTTTCTCCTGCCTTTATCAAATCTCATCATGCTCTTGGAGATGGAAATTTGCTGAGCACAATAATGTGTTTGCAGCAGTTTTTTCCCTTTCCTTCTCTACTATCTTATATTTGTTGCTATAAGCAACAGTCCTTTAAATTGCTGCACTTACAAAGCTTTAAAATAGGACAGATTAGAATTTACAGTCTTGATGATGCACATTTTTTTTTCCATTCTGTCTTCAGACAAGATGGCTTGTGGATATGCTTCCTGGGCTTAGAGTAGTCTTTGTTCCATCCAGAATCCCAGAGTTTGTTTGCACTTTCAAGGACAAATCTCTTAGAGCCCAAGTGCCAAAAGTAAGAAAGTTTGCATCAAAACTGATTAAATGTGCCATCTGTGATATTCTATTGCAGAGGCCTCTCTAGCTTCATATCCCCAGAATCCATTATAGAACAGGGAATTTAGGAACCTTTGTTTTCTCTTCTAAAACTATAGACATTACGGTCTTGTTGGAATCTTTATAACGTCAGACTCATGTTACCAGTGTAAGATGTAATATAAGATGTAAGACCTCCTTCCATTTACGTTTTAGGGAATATTTCCATAAAGTGTCTACACTGAGTGTGAATGACTATTCAGTTCAATTGGTTCATTTAAAATGGAGTTTAAAATGTCTGCATTTTCAGTTATGTATGACATACAAAAATATGAATTTATGACAGTTTGGGGGGAGGAGTTTTATGAAAGTAATTTGTTTTTTATACATATTCAGCTGTGGACCATAATCAGCAATAACAACAGTACATTTTAAAAGATGCTTAAGCAATTATTTTAACATAGAGGACAGTTTACTAGAAGGCAATATCCATCTCTTGAGCAGATTCGGGAGTAAATCAGAATCTCAAAATAGGCAAAAAAGGCAACTTTACTAATTTCATTCCAGAGAATACAATTGTCATGAAATACATATTAAAAAAAAAAAAAAAACTGTTTATGAAATCATAATATGTTTAAACATGTGCCCTGTCCTGACTTGTATCAGATGTTTCAGATATATATTTCAACATGAGCAGCACATGCAAATGTTAATCTATACTTTTCATAGAATCATGGAACACCTTGGGTTGAAAGGGACCTTAAAGACCATATAGGTCCAAGCCCCCTGCCATGGACAAGGACACCTCCCAGTAGACCAGATTTCCCAAAGCCCCATCCAGCCTGGCCTTGAAAACTTCCAGTGATGGGGCATCTACAACTTCTCTGGGTAACAGTGCCTCACCTCCCTCTGAGTGAAGAATTTCCTCCTTACGTCTAACCTAAATATTTTAAGATTAATCTCTTAATCTCTTTTTTAAGATTAATCTCTTGTAATTCAAAACCATGTCTCCTTGTCCTGTAATTTTCTGCCGGAGTAAAACATTGCTCTCCATCTTTTTGTAAGACCCCTTAGATATTGAAAAGCTGCAATGTGGTCTCCCCAGGGTCTTCTCTAGGCTGAACATCCCAAGCTTTCTCAGCCTGTCTTCATCCTGTCTTCATAGGCTCTCTCAGCTTGTCTTCATAGGAGAGGTTTTCCAGCCCTCTGATAATCTTCATGGCCCTGCTCTGGACCCGTTCTAACACATCCACCTCCTTCTTATGATGGGAGCCCCAGACCTGGATGCAACACTCCAAGTGGGAACTCAGAAGGGCAAAGCAGAGGGACACAATCACCTCCCTCTCCCTGCTGGCCACTCTTCTGTTGATGCAGCCCAGGACACAATTGGCCTTCTGGACTGCAAGTGCACACTGCCGGCTCATGCCAAAAAGGTCATCCACCATAACCCCAAAGTCCTCCTCTGCACTGAGTTCTTCTCCCAGTCTATACTCAAGTCTGGGATTGCCTTGACACAGGTACAGCACCTTGCACTTGGCCTTGTTGAACCTCATTATGTTCACATGGGCCCACTTTTGTAGGTTGTCCAGGTCCCTTTGGATGGCGTCCTTTCCTTCTATATGAGTGCTGTATCAACTGCAACACAGCTTGGTGTCATCTGCAAACTTGCTGAGAGTGCACTGAATCCCATTGTCTATGTCATTCACAAAGATATTAAACACCAGTCCCAAGACAGACTCCTGATGGATACCACTCATGACTGGTCTCAGCCCGGACATGGAGCCATTGACCACCACTCTCTGGGTGCAACCTTCAGTCAATTCCATATCCACTGAACGGTCCACCCATCAAACCCATATCCCTCCAACTTGGAGACCGGAATGTCATGTGGGACTGTGTCAAATGCCTTGCAGAAGTCCTGTTAGATGACATTGGTTGGTCTTCCCTTGTCAGCTTGATGCAATCACTCCATCACAAAAGGTCACCAGATTGGTCAGGCACAATTTGCCCTTGGTGAAGCTGTGCTGGCTGTTTTGGATCACCTCCTTGACTTGTATGTGCCTTGACATAGTTTCCAGGAGAATCTGTTCCATTATCTTCCCAGTCACAGAGGTGAGGCTCACCAGTCTGTAGTTCCCCAGGTCCTCTTTTCTACCCTTTATAAAAAAGGGAGTGATGTTTCCCTTTTTCAGGTCACTGGGAACTTCATCTTGCTACTATGACTTTTCAAATATGATGAGATTTTAAGATTCATAAATACATCTTTAATATAATTGTATATTTAAAACAAATTTTGAAGCATTAATATCTGAGTACTTTTATTTTAAAAAGACTGAATCTGGACTTTAATACATGTAAAACAGGCATAGAAGAGACATTTTTTACTTTGTCACAGAAAGATAACTTGAGTTGGATTAAGCTTATTAGAGAATCTAAGTGTTAAAAACAGTTATGAGACTGTGAACTATCCTCTTCATAAAAGATAAATTGCACATTTTTACTTTGGTAGACTGTAAGTATCTTTAGTCTTTATGAAACATTATCCCTGTTTAACACAATGAAAAAAAAAAAAAAATAGCATAGAATTTCAAAGGAGCCTTTCAAAAGACTGTTAGTGGCAATGAAATTCAGTATTTTTATTTCAGAGTTTCCATATCTGAAAGAAAACCTGAGAAGAGAAATCATGTTATCTGTAAGTGCTTCTTGTTTTATCTTACACTTTCAGTAGCTAATACTTTTTCTGATATAACAATTTCCTCATCATATAGAAGAGCATGTCGTTTTGATGATACTTAGTAAAATCAAGTCCAATATGCATATGAAGCTTGCCTAAAATCTGGCTGTTCCCCAACTTTTTTCCAACAAGAATGCCTGGTTTAAAAAATACAAGAACCAGGAGAAGAAAGTTGACAACAAAGAAACAAGAAGGAGGAATTCAAGCTAAATTTTATTACTGTAGTATGGTAGGGTTAAAAGTGCTTTGCAGATGCTGTTCAGTCTTAACAGAAAGAGACCCAAAAGCATCTGATGAGAAGCTGCTGATGGGAAACGTCTTTACTCTCATTGCTACAGCTATGATTGCTACAGCAATTCCAATAGCTGCACCCTCATTACTACAGACTGCTACAGCAGTCTGACTGCTCATACTTGGGGCGTCATCTGGTAAGTAGTAAGGATGAAAAGACCTTAAACTCCTCCTTTATCTTAACTTTGTGGCCAACATGTCAAGGGAGATGATTCTCCCCCTCTTCTCCGCTTTCATGACACCCCGCCTGGAACACTGTGTTCAGCTCTGGGGCCCCTGGCACAAGAAAGATATGGACATATTAGAACAAGTCCAGAAAAGGGCCACAAAAATGATCAATGGGCTGGAACACCTCTCCTATGAAGACAGGCTGAGAGAGCTGGAGAAGAGAAGGCTCTGGGGAGACCTTACTGCAACCTTCCAGTATCTAAAGGGGGTCTACAGGAAAGATAGGGAGTTGCTCTTTGTCAGGGGGTGTAGCAATAGGGCAATGGTTTTAAGCTAAAAGTGGGTAGGTTTAGATTAGACATTAGGAAGAAATTCTTTACTGTGAGGGTGGTGAGGCACTGGAACAGGTTGCCCAGAGAAGCTGTGGATACTCCATCCCTGGAGGTGTTTAAGGCCAGGCTGGATGGGGCTTTGGGCAACCTGGTCTAGTGGGTGACATCCCACCACATGGCAGGGGGGCTGGAAGTAGGTGATCTTAATGGTCCTGTCCAACCCAACCCATTCTACAATTCCTGCAATACATTGCTTAACTGGGTGAAGTTGAAAAATAAATAAATAAATAAAATAAAAAAGGTCTAAAAAAGGTCTGTTTTTCATTGGTCTGGACTTGCGGTAAGAACTGCAAATGTTTGCATATGATTGAGCACTTCCTACTTCAGGCAGCTTCCCACTCCTCTGCAAGACAGACTAACAAGGTTCTTCTTGGAAATAGAATTTCTGATGCATGAACAATGTAGGCTTACTAAATTATCTGTCCCCATGTCTCCCCAGGTCATACTTACCGGTGGTTTGTTCATTTGTTTTCCAAAGAAGTCAGTGTTTGGTCAGCTACTTACATTGCTGATGACTACAACATGCAGACATACACAGAAAGATCCTTGTGGGATGGCATGGAGTGTATGTGGTATATCCCAAAGAACGCACAACCCTGATGAAAAAAAAAAAATAATAATAAAAAAAATAAAAATCTCCCATTCCTTAACCCTCTGAACCTATTTAAAAATAAATAAATAGATAAAATGCTTTATTCCACGAGCCAGAGCAAAGAAGTTTTAATTGTCCTGCTGGGTTCTTTGAAGGAGGATATTGTCTGCTAGCACTGGGATTTTTGAAATGTTTAGTATTATTCAGGGTACCTTCCACTGAAAATGATAGGTCCAAATTTGCTATAGCAATTTCTCCAACTGCAAAACTATGCTCATGTCCTTAAGTCCTAGCATAAATAAATTTCATCAACATGGAACTCAGAGGAGAGTATATCTTGCTGTATCATGTTACCATGACCAAACTGTTGGTTGCATCCAAAGAAGCTCAAAAATACATAGGTTGCGCTGCAGGTCTGTAGCAATCTAGTCTGATTGCAATCTAGACAAAAACAATAACAAGTTTCTGACAAGTTTTAGAAGTTTGGTGCTTAAACACTTCTGACTGCACTAGCTTACCCTGAAGAGAGATTATTTTCTGTTGATAAATGGAACTGTAAGCAAGGCCCTTATCTCCTGAGCTAAAATGTTTTTTGTTTTTGTTTTTGTTTTTGTTTTTCTTTGATTACTTGAATGAATTCCTAGGGTCATGTTCCATACTTATTTCCACACTTTCTACCAAAGGTCTATTTTAACCCAGTTATCTTTATACTGCTGTTTCACCACCCATCATCACTACTCTTAGAGTCTCTAAAAAGAGGTCATGACATTGCACAAATCTTACTGTCTCAGCGACTAAAAGTTATATACCTTTATCTGCACCAATAATTGATCTAAATAAAAGTGTCTATAACTTGGTAAAACAATGTGAGGGATACTCTATGTAACGGATTCAGATTTATTTGTGTGTGTAAGAGACAAGGAATATTTATATGTGAGAGCAAATGACAGGCACTGGCAGTTGCAGTACTCAAAACAGCTCTCTACCTTGCTTTGGGCAATTGCTGTTCCACTTGGATATGCACTTTATGACTCTTTTCAGCTGTATCTTCCTCTAGAAATTGAAAACCTGTTCATCCAGCTTTTGTCGGATAACAATATGGGATAGTGCTCTGTCAATAGTCATTTTTGTTTTAAAAGGCAAAACAGATACACTCTTCAATTTGAAAGAGAGAGAGAAGGAGATGCTACTGGAAATTGTAGCAGTTGAAGTAGTGATTATACTGTTCCTGAGAGTGATGGTCAGCATAAAGCACTTTAAACTTCTGATATTGTGCTACAAATCAAGAGAAAGTAAAGTGTTGTGGTTTAACCTGACCGACAGCTAAACACCACACAGCCGTTTGCTCAGAAACGGAAAAGTGAAATGAGAGTTGAGATAGAGACAGTTTATTAAGATAGAAAACAACAATAATAATAATAATAGTGTGTATGAAACAAGTGTTGCACAATGCAATTGCTCACCACCCGCTGACCGATGCCCAGTCTATCCTGAGCAGCTGGCCCCCCTCCCCGGCTAGCCACCCCTATATATTTTTTAGCATGACGTCAGATGGTATGGAATACTCCTTTGGCCAGTTTGGGTCAGCTGCCCTGGGTCTGTCCCCTCCCAGCTCTTGCTGCACCTCCAGCCTGTCCGCTGGCAGGACAGAGTGAGGAGCTGAAAAGTCCTTGGCTTGGTACAAGCACTGCTCTGCAACAACCAAAACATCGTCATGTTATCAGCACTCTTCTCATCCTAATCCAAAACACAGCACTCTACCAGCTACTAGGAGGAAAATTAACCCTGTCTTAACTGAAATGAGGACATATAGTCATTCAAGATTTTCCATGTCAATGTTTTAGCATTCTTCTGGAATAAGTATCACTAGGAATAAGATGGTGGTTACTTGTTAATATTTGATGAGAATAGATCATCTGAACTACAACAATTTTTGCAAACCTATACAGCCAAGCAAGGTACTACAGCAATAGTAAGAAAGATTAAGGTTTTCCTTGGGAAAGAAGAACTTTCTAGAGAGGTAACATATAATGAAATATGTAATCTGGTAATTTATTTCTTTATTAAGCTACAAAGAAAGTGTGGAGGATAGATGACAAGATTTTTTTTAGGCATTCAAACAGAACAGCTCTTTAACAGTAATGTCATCTGAAATCAGGTGGAACATAAACACTTCTCTTTTTGCTAACTCTGAACTTCTTATCCTACTGGAAGTTCATGTGTCTTCCAGACTTTTGAAAGTCTGGCTTCTTGGCTTTCTGCTGAGATGATAGTCTGGGTAAAAACATACTTCTCTTAAACCATGGTTTCTTCTGAGAGTGAAATTAACATTATAAAATTCCATACTACCATCTCAGTGGCAAAAACACTTTCTTCTAATCCATCCTCTGTTCATGCTGGACATTCATTACATTCCATGGAGCTTAAAAAGTTGAAGGAAGATATTCTTTCTCAGAACTACCTGACAAACACTGAAAAATAGACTCTGAAGTATTGATTTTGTATAAGGAAACAACTTTTCTTTACCTTTTTAAGTGAGAAACACACATATACAATTATCTCAAAAAAAAAAAAAAAAAAAAAAAAAAAAAAAAAATCTAACCTACCAAGAGCAATCCTTTGGCCATGCAAAATAAAATTAAACCGAAATATGTAAAAAATATTCCTACCAATCTGACTCAGCCCTGACTGAATTCCATTTCTTATCCATTCTTTAGTCTCACTGTAGTGAGCTCTGATGAAGGAGATCACTTGCATCTGGTATTAAAGCACATCCTGCTTCAACAACATTCTCCACTGACTTAGCTAGATTTCTTCCCTCATATGCCTATACTGTGAATTGGGGGTTTGTTTCATTAATATATTTCTACCAAAACACACTACTAATGTTCCTGTGGTGCTGCCATTTAATGCAGAGGTTGCTGCAGCATGTGCTAAGTCCAACCAAAAGTTCTATTGCTTTAGGCATTAGGGGGGGGGAAAAATGGCAAATATAAATATGTATCTTATCAATATATACACACACCAACCAGTTCTGTTCTGTATAGCTCTCTGGATAGTTAAAGAAAGATAGAATGAATTAGTAATTCTTTTGCTAGAAAGATTAGAACTTCTCATCTCCCCATGTGGGGTTATTGGTACTCAGATAAAATGATTCATTGTTGAATTATACTGTGTAACTTATTTGCAAATTGTGAAAATATAAGCCGCTAAGAAAAGGCTTATATCAAAATTATTTGAGGCTTATAGCAAAATTATTAATTATCCTTGGTTGCTGAAATTTGTTCCCTCTGCTGAAGATGGGATACAAATTTCACTTGAATCCAGAGATCCTCCTAACCTGATAACGTAAAAAAAAAAAAAAAAAAAAAAAAAAAAAAAAAAAAAAAA
>CM021766.1:106045118-106152055 GCA_011076525.1 Nettapus auritus | reverse complement strand
TGTTAAAAAAAAAAAAAAAAAAAAAAAAAAAAAAAAAAATCAATATTTCAGTACTTCAGAAAAAAAAAATCAACAACAAATGCTGTTTTGCACAATATATGTTTGGTTTGCTTTTTTTTAAAAGGATGTGTATTGATGTATTACTGGTGATGTTTTGTCCTATATCTTATAACATGATTTATCTAATAAGAAAACTCTTTTAACCTTCTTGATACACTTGTATACCATTAATAAGAATGGCAGTGATCCAAGTATGGATAAGTGCACAACATAAGTTCTCATACATTCCTTTTTGAACCAGAGAGAGACCCATAACTGCAGATTATATCAGTCAACTTTATTGCAAAGAGAGCACACTTGCTCACTGTGCTGAGCAACTTGTGAAGATGTATGCATCATCTGCAGCAGCACCAAGCAACAAATACCATCCTCCTTGTCATTTTAAAATCATTCCGTCAGCTGCTGATTACTGTCTTAATAGCTTCCACTTCAGTATTGCAGATGAAATTTGCCAATTATAGCACTTCAGCTCACCTCTCTGTATTCAGTGACACATTCATGAATTGGTTTGAAAACAGATATGACACCAGTTCAATACTTTACATTCTAAATCTTTTGTCTATGAGAATATCTGTGCTCTAACTTGAATCTTCCTGAGATTCCAAGGGGTATTTATTAGGTTTCAGACCATTCCAAGTTGAAATTTTTCAGCTCTTTCTTTTTTGCTTTCAAAATGAAAGTATTGGGAAAGAAATTTAACTATAGAGAAGGAGGGTTAATTTTGGTAGTGACTAAACAAGGTAGGAGACATAACAACTTGCATAGATGGGGTACCTTGAGGTAGATCTATTGAAGGTTACATGGTAGCAGTCCTCTGACTTGGATCATCTTTGACTTCCCTTGCTTTGAACTCTGTTGCAGGTGTGGCACTAGGGTCTATTGACTGCTGTTCAGATCTGATGGAGAAATTGCTACAGAACAACTTTTCTGAGAATTATGCTTGATCTACTTCCCAGATAAAAAGAAAATTGTGTTATTGGGACTTAAATGTGGAGAGTGGTATTCTATAGAAAGGGAGTTTCAAGGAAGGAAAGGAAGTTTTATTGTTGCAATCAGATTTGGTAAATCACATGAGTTATTGAATAATTTTTGTTGGTTTGGCCAACATTAACATACCATAGTTACTGAGACTTGGATTCAGGTAAGATACTGCACAATCGTAATTCTGTGCAGGAAGACTCCTCTTTGACTGCAGTAAAGAGTATGCGTGTTCTAGTCAGGCCTTTAAACACCAGTTTCATGGTTTGACTAGTTCTTTCATCTTGTATTCAGGAACTTAAACTGGAAAAAAATGCATTTCCAGAATGCCAAAAAATGTTCAACCAAGTAGCAAGTCTAAGTTTTATTAGTGTAGTAGTGGGGAAAAAAAATCAAAATTTCAGCAAATCATGCTGATGTCATTTGGTGAAATTCTGTTTTACCAAGTTTTCTGCAATTGTAATAGCTATTTTTTTTATAATAGTAAACTTCAATGAACACAAATGATATGCAGTGATGTCATGATACTGTCTTAGATGAGGATTGAATGAAAAATCTTTAGATGTGAGTCATCCTGGTTGCAAATGCAAAATCAAGCTCACAACTTTCGTGCTACAAGCTAATCAGAAAAATGCTAGGAAACCAAAAAAAACAATCGTATTATATTGTTTCTTGAGAAAAACAAAACAAAACAAAACAACAACAACAAAAAAAACAGTACTCATAGTACTCATTGTAATTACATAGAAAATCAAAGTTGTTTTGTTTTGTTTTGTTTTGTTTGTTTGTTTGTTTGTTTTTTATAATTTTTCTTCCTAACATTGTTTTAAAAGAACAAATATCATATTCTCTCTTTCGGAAATCTTACTCAATTATAAAGCCATCACAACATCCATCAATAGTGAGTGAAGTAGTTAAATAACATTGGGCCATTGGGCCAGAAATGCAATTCACAAGGTATTAATAAAATTTGCCATTTAATGTAGTGGACTTTTATAATAAGCTTTTGCTCCTTCAAATCTTTACACTTGACCAATCACTTTGTTTTTAACTTTCAGATAAGAGAAACAATTGGAGAAGTCTGTGTCAGTTTAGATGAAGGTTTCTCCAATCTGAAGATTTCTTTACAAATCACAGGCTAGGCTTTATGGATGGTCAGTCTTGTCATTCAAACCATGTCTATAACGTACCAGGTCACGTGTCTATAATGTAAGAAGCTTTGAGTGCTAGGAGGTGTAAATAAAAGCTATAATTCAGTGAAAGATTCTACATGACAGTCAGCTGCTAAATACTAAGACAGTCATGGTATGACTAGGAGTCCAAAACACACCAAAAAAAAAGTGTTTACTGAAAGTAAACATATATGCATACTTGATGTTTGTATAGCAAGTGGCTACTACAATAGGAAGCTATGCAAGTGCTGGAGCACTTAAGCATTCAATGTATTGTTCTGGTACCTTGTATTCACTAGCCTGGAATGAAATTATTTCTAATCTAATGTCTTTTACTGTGATCTACCTGATCTAGCCAATGTTACAACTCAACAGTTCAGACCACAAATGAACAAAAGGAACATATTCAAATATTCAGCCAACTTTATATGAAGATGGTGCCAGAGGAATTTATTGTATGTGTTCCCAGTGCATTTATTAATCACTTCCTCAAGAGCTTCTATTAAAAAAAAAAAAAAAAAAAAAAAAAAAAAAAAAAAATCTCAATTATCCATCTCTGAATATGTCACTGAATAGACATTAATACATTTTAAATAGTAGTATTTTAGAAAAACATGGTTAATAAAAGACCCTGATAAATCAGAAAATTCCACCACTTTTTCTAGAGGGCTATGGATTATATTTGCATGTGTTATAAAAACTGTAATAGAAAAGACCCTTTACTCATTCAAAAAAAATGTTGAAAGGAATTTTCTCATAAAAAGATTTTATTTCTATCACAGTAACTGGTTAATTATTTAAAAACAGACAAAAACAAGAACAATCTGAAGAAACAGATGATATTCTTGATAATGTTTTGAGGATAGTTTTCCTTCCTAAGATGTATGTACTGTCACTTCTGTAATAAAGTCATCATTTTAATAATAAATTGATCAGTTTATATGCCCCACGTGGTCATAAACAGCTGATTGTGTTCTTTTAACAAAGTACAAGATCTCTTGACTATGGACTTTCTCTGGGTATCAGGGAAAATATTTAATTTTTAACAAAAACATCTTTTTTCTTTCACCAAGATATATACATACACAGTGGACAACTTGAACAAAATGAAATTTTAAAGTGGAAGGAAATGGAAAATCTGCATTTTGCTTTGTGCTATCTTCTGATTGTGAAATACAACAACAACAAAAAAAAGCCTGTAACCTTCTAGAAGCAATTTTCAGATGCATTTCTGTAGATGCTAGAATGAGCTACCATTTGAAGCATATTTTCCTTCTGCTCAAAATATGATCATGTAGGTTCTGCTAAGTCTCACGTGCTCTGTTTTCTCCAGTGCAACATAAGCATAAACTCAGTAAAGAATGGCTCTTGGAGTCATAACTTCAGTATTTGTGAAATAATATGTTTTATTGCCTCATCATTTGGTCAGAAATCCAATATCTGAGCATAATCTAAGTCATGATGTATCCAAGTCTGGAAGTAGCCTCTGAGGAAGGAACTGCCATAACCACTAATTGTCCCCAGTTTGCAGCCTGAGACCAGATTAGGCACCTGTTTCAGTACTGTGGCTTGAGAGAGGACAAAATTTACTTGTGGGCTTGCATGTTCATTATTTTATTGTCAATATACAATGTGTTTCTAAATCATATTTGCAGGCTGTTTTACATATACAGGCAGACTGAGGAAAATAAAACAACCAAAAAATAAGGAACAGAAATCCACCTCTTCATAAAGTTTTATTAAAACTTTTTTATTCTATGGAAAGCTTTTGGTATTGCAGAAGTAATAGCATTTAAGAATTTGAATGTGCTTACTTATGATGATGAATATGTTAATTTGATTTTTCATCTTTTTTTCAATAAATTTCTTATACCTATAATTAGCTGTACATTCAAACTCTCATTATTATTCATTTTATAACTTTACCAATAAAAGTCATGACAGAGGTATTTCAGAAGGGTTTTATTTTCACTTGCAGAATACTTTAGACCTTTTCTTTCTTTCTTTCTTCTGATGTTTGACTTTGGGCATAGATGATGTGAAGTTTCTTTTTCTTCTCATCCTTTCACAGAACTCAAATTAACTTTGTTCTTAGAACAGCAGATGTATCTTTTCTGAGATCTGTATGTTTCATACAGTCCCTTTCTCCTGCTTTTTTGCCATCAGTAATTGCTCTGTTACATTTCCTTCATCCATTTATTCATGATTTTGCACTTGGTGAAAGCAATAAATACCACTTCCCTTTTATCATTCATCTCCTAAGTCATTCTGACAGCAGAAAACACTGTCCCAGTTAGAGCAAGTTCATTAGGTCATCAGAAAGCATGAGCACTTTTACACCTCCAGCCTTACTGCACTAAATGCTGTGGCATCAAATGATCCAGTTCATGAGCCAGTCTAAGCATCCAGCAGAGCTTATAATAACACAGAGAAATATTCTATCACAGTGGATGTTGAAATTATTACCTCTCATTTGCAATTTGATAAAACTGTCATTTCTCCTCACTGTTCTGCTTCTTTTCCACCGTATGTTCTCCTTAATATAAGCAGCTGGGCAGCACTTTTGGTATCATTCATCCACCTCATCTCTCGCTTCTGTCACTCACAGTAATGCCCGCTTTCTGTAGCACCAGACTACTGTTTGCTACCTGTGACTGTTTTTCAGTTTTGTTTTGTTTTGTTTTGTTTTGTTTTGTTTTGTTTTCCCAAAGAAAATTCACCAGCAATATAGACTTTTTTCTTCAACATTATGCTTTTCACATTTAAAGTTTTGTTATTTGTACTCACTTTGCAGTTGTAGTTGAATGTTACATAAGTAATATGATTAATTAGCACTTGTTACTGCTTAGCATTTCCTAAGTACTGCACAAACTAGCTAATCAAGCAGTTAGCAAACTAGTTAATCAATCAAAAACAACAGGAAGTTACAGGAGTTGTGTTCTGCATTTGTCCTTAAATCCTCTTGTACGCTGGTGCACTGTGAGGTCTGTAATCAAGAATATGTCTAAAAAGTTCTACTGATTAGAACTTACTGATTTCTTTAACTTTCTTAAAGAAAAATATAATGTGGAAAAACAGTACTTGTGCAGGGAGATACAATAAACCTGATTAGAGTGTTGGACCTTTAAAAAGCTTTTTACTTCATCCTGTGTTCATATTCAAATCAACGGCAAATTTGGCAGCCAGTGTGAGCAGAGATAAGCCAGCAGTGAACTGCCAAAAATACCACATTCATGAGTCCATAAGATCGTCTTGATGTGTCTTGCATATTAATGCAAAATAGAGAGAAAAATATTTTTTATGGTCAGCTTAGCAGTATTGTCAAAATAGTTGTTGTCTCAAGTGTACCATGTCAGTAACTACCAAGGTAATTATTTAAACTTCAATTCTTTCTTTCATAGTGAACAAAATTAACTACTTACTAACAAAGGTTTTCTGTTACTTTGTTATAAAAATAATAATATTTTATAGTTAATAAAGGTAAACCTGGAATACTATAATTTTGCATTTGCTCATACACGTATTGGGAACTTGCATATGACCACGTGTCATGAATTATGCCAGTGACTAAGATTATTTTGCCAATTATTATTATGCCAGTGAAAAGATTATTTTGCAGGCTTATGAATCAATTCTGTTGACAACATAGTTTGAACTTGTTTGGGTCTCTTATTCTCAACTTGGTGAGGTGAAAAAAATACATGGCTTACCCCCTGATCTAAAAGGAAAAAAAAAAAAATCTCCTTTACCAAAAGGAATGGGTAATTGTGCAGGAAATAATGTGTGATCCCTACTGTGCCTAAACTAAAACAGTTCAGTTTGGTGGGAATTCATGCAGCAGTAAAGTTTCTTCATTTTACCAGCCACTGCAGCATGATAGAAAGGTAGTGAATTTTCTATTGATGGTTTTCTACCCCACCCCCCATCATATATATATCCAGAGTTCTGTTTGACAAGTTTGAAGGACTGCGATTAAGCACAGCCAATGGATGATGACTGAGCAATATACTTTCACATACTATGTGAAAAACATTACCTAGCCAGATGTCTTAACCATGGCAATTTGTAAGGATAGCCTTAATCATACACTCAGACTGATGTTTAGCTTTGGCCTCAAAGGAGACATGGAATGACATGGACATTTTTTACGAGGAAATGGCAAAGATAAATAAATATTTTGGAATATTTTGGTAGACAGACTGTCTGTTATATTGACTCTTACATTATTATAAATGCAGCCTTTTATGAAACATTATGACTAGATTATCGAAGTATCCCAATTTGCAGGTTTCTAATTGTGCTGTGCAAGTAGATTTCTTTACTATACAGTGTATTTTTAAACAAATGTGAAACTGAGAACTTCTCCCTGAAACATCTGGAAGAAATTTTTAATGTATCAAAACTTGTTTGAATGCATCATGTGTACTCTTTAAGTTGAAAACAGATTTTTGGCATTTCAAAGTAAAAAGAATTTCAATGATTACAAGTTTCCACTATAACAGAGGGGAAGGTGTAGTCCATCACAGGAAATAATACGGAGTAGTCTTGTGTGGTCTCCGGTTATATCTTCAGAAGTGTTCAAGCACAGTGATATTGGTGCAATAAATGCCTATTGATATTAAAAATAGATACTAACTTCTTGTATGAACAAAAAGATTCAATAATCAAACAGGTTTATATGTTGCATTATATATATATGTTGCATATATATATTACATATAAGCAGTATATGGATAGATTATATTAAATACCTCTTAATATGGCAAACATTTTTACTTGCAGTGTAATAATTAAAATTTAATTCAGTATACTGCTCTAAATACTTTTTAGTTGTTATGTTATTTTGTTGTAACTTTACATTTCCATGTGCAGAGGTTGGATTATGTATTTGCTTCAAATCTGTGTTGCCTTACTGTCATTTTCTTAAATGATTTCTGAATCCTGTAGTTCTACTGATACTCATACAATTTCATTTCTGGAAGAAAAAAAAAAAAAAAAAAAAAAAAAAGTGAAAATTACACCAACATCACAAATGATGTAATTTACATACTGATAATATGTCAAAAACTAGATTTAGTGGAAATTTTAAAATAAATCTCCCAAAATTCAAATGTCAAATAGATGGGTTTGAGTTGATCTGAGTTTGTCAGAGAAAGCAGTGAGTAGGACTTCAGACAGAACTTCATAAGTTGGACACATTTAAAATTCATATTCTGGAAGTTGTATTATGAAGCTGCATAGTTTTCACGTTGTACTATGAAAAGAAATACACCATGGTGTTTATTTCCTGTTTTTTGTTTTATTTTGTTTTACCACCTGTCTTATATTAATTTGAGGAAGAGAGAGCAGAAAACTTAGAGTGGTTTTAAAACACAATAATTCTTTCAGTGCCTCAAGCATATTTCCATTTCCTTCTATGCGTGTTCCCAGAAGTAAGAGTGACCTGATGTAGTTGTAAGGAATATGGAGACCAGTATAATTTGGTAACAAGCATTATACATTTGTGGAAATGTCATTTGAGGTACACCATTTTTTTTAAATTGGCAGAATTTTGTTAGAAGCACTTCTATTATGTGCAGATATTTTAGGCAGAAATTGCATAATGTGTGAAGCAGTATATGGAAAAAAAAAATGTAGTCGCTCTTTGTAACATTTCATTTGACTCTGCAGGTACAAGGTAGAGACTGCCACCACATATGTAGTGTGAATAAATACATGTATATAAACAAAGACATAAAATGTTGAAGGGAGATGGACTGGCCAGTCTCCATACATTGTTTCTTAAATTATTTAATATAAAATGACTGTGTCCTAAAATTTCTGTCTATTGCTTCCTTCCTTAGGAGCAAGAAATAGGCTGACTGTTCTTAACTGCTTATGTGTTGTTCAAATGTCATGAGGCTATTTTATGTACTTTCTTCTGCTGCTTATGCCATTAACACGATTGCAAATGGGATCCTATTGAAAGCATGCCAGATGCCTAGTTGTTAGGTGTGGACGTCTCTTGTACTTTATTGGCATTTTTGCATGGCAGTCCCAATGCTCTTGGGGTAAGCTGTTCATCCTCTGTATGCACTGTGTGGTGAGAGTTTCACCTCGCTGGAAGTCCTGGTGTCTACCAGGTGTGAGGAAGGCAGGGCAAGGACTTCTCCATGCAAGTAATGCAGCAACTATCAGGAGCGAGCATCACCATTCATGTTGTGTATGGCCTTTCTTTCTTTGGTCTCTCACCTGTTGCTCTCAGATTTTTATCTTTCTTTCATCCCTTTTGGATAGTTGTTAGTTTTCTGCTTTGTATCTATTCCTGTTTAAAATACAGAGATATCAGTACAACGGTGTTCTGATACAGAAGAATGTAGTTTACTGTTTTGTTTTTTTTTCCTAATTTGCCTCTGTTTTATACTTCCTCCTACTTTTGAGTCAAATAATAATTCATGTACACATCATGAAAAATCTCAGAGTAAGACATTTTTGTGTGAGCAGCTGTGGAACCCACTTCTTATTGTAAAACAGTTTTGAAAATGTTAAGGCTGTATATAACTAATTCAGTTATACTGAAGAGCAAATTAAAACCATTTACCTCCAACTAGAAGAGATTACAGAACTTACCACTGATGCTGATGCAGGAACATTTCATAGAGAATATTTTATTCTCTTGTGAATGGATGTTGAGGGAAAGCCTGTGCTTGGGGTTTTTCCTTTGTCATGTACAGACTTATAAATCAATTTCAAAAGCAGTTAAAATTAATGAGGTTGGGATGAGAATAATACAACTGCTGTGAGACAGTGAAACATCTGCCATTCATATGCTACTATATAGTGGTACAAATACATACCTAAGTTTGAATGAATTAAATTGTATTTAATCCTTTTTCTGTGAGCTTGTAAACAGATACCAGTGCATATCAGCACTAGCATACATTACTGGCAAGTGACATGTGCTGTCAGCATAATTTTAGACAAGTTTCATTTCTTGCATAGCACTTATCAGTTATCAGTGATTCAGAATTGTAAAATATTTATCATTGGTGTGCTAGCTACTGAGATCAGGAGGTTTTCTCAAGATATGAATCACTACTACTTTGGATGCAGAAACAAGTAGATGCCAGTAGTGATTGTCTATCGACTTCCTAAAGGAGAGTACTTAAAATTCACTCTTTGCAGAGCCCTTTAATCGTTATTGATTTTAATCCTTCATTGTTAAAGAGCTGTAGGTTGCCTTCTTTTCAGTTTAGAGTGAAGGGTAGTCAGAAGAGTGTGTGTGTGTAATTGGTAGGAAATATAACCAGGTTAAATGCAGCAGGATGACAGAAGATGAGAGCAACTTATTAGTAACTCAGTGCTTCAGTTGTCTTGAGGAAGATAAGCATTTTGCTCTTACTACGGAAAAAATCTTGATGCATTATTATTACTGCACATCAGTAGCTGAGCTGTAGACATTGAAGTATTGCATTAATATTTGCTGTGCTTGAATTAGCTGAATTGGCTGAAGTGTACTTAAGTAGGGAGTTGGGCTTTCATATTATTTACTTAATTATATTTGTAATTTACTGTGGCTCAGTACTCAGCATGATTTTTAATTGTCTAAGGGAGACTTAATTTTACAAATGAGGTGAAATAAGTGCATGTAATATTGCAGTCTTGGCTTTATATGAAGAAGACTGTGTTCTTTGTTCATTGCTAAGTTTTATGGTATTCCCATTACTACCACACTGGTATGGTTCTAATTAAAAATTTAGAAGCTCATTTGCCAGTAGCTATTATGCAGTCCCTGTTTCTTTAATTATTGCTATTTTACTATAATTTGGGTGGCAAATATATGAGGTTCCTGCCCAGCACTTAAAAAATAAAATAAATAAATAAATAAATTGATGCTAGTTGCTAGTGCCTTAATATGCAGTAAATTATGTCATGAAAGAGGCCTCCACTGAACATCTGATGTTACCTGCCATTTGGTACCTTCATTGAAAAGGTACACTGTAAAACTCCGTAAGTACACATTTGTAAAGTTACAGATTTAGGCTGTTACAATTAGTTGGTGTTCTGATCTTTCTCGTAGAAATATTTCTAGTCACACACTGTCATTCTGTCAGTATGGATTACTTCATAAAAAAATAACAGAATTAAAAAAAAAAAAAAGGGCAAAGAAAAAAAAAAGTAAAAAATTGATTCATCTCCTTTACAGTATGTCCTTATTAATAATTCACAACAGCAGAAACATAGAAATATAAAGATGCATCATGTGGGAAAGAAATCAAGTAGCTTACTATGTAATAAAAAGTTGAAAGCTTGCGCGTCATTTTTGCACTGGCATTTAGGTTAAGGATAATGGTAGCACTGCAAATTGATGTTCTACACAGGAGTAGTACAGAAATGATTAGAGACTATTTCCTAGAATTATAGAATCACAGAATCATTTACATAAGATTCACAGGGGGTTATCTAGCTGAAGCCCCCACTCAGGCAGGGCTAGTGTCAAAATTAGATCAAGTTGCTGAGAGTCTTGTTCAAATGAGCTCTCAGGTTCTCCCAAGATGGAGATACCGCAGCATTCCTGGACACCTAGTCCATGTTAATCTTTGTTGCTGTTCTCTGTATTTTCCAGGTGTCTTTGTGACCAAGCCTAGCTAAAACAAAGTAGTGGCAGTTAAATTATTATTTGTCACCTAAAAACTGTTTTTAGTCAACCTGCTTTTTGTAAATGTTCTGGTGTAAAATAGCTAGGTAATTGAGTCACTGTTTGGTGCTGAAATTGAACCAGAAACTCAGGGTTTTAAGTTAAGTCTGGGTTTAAGATAAGTCTATGGTGATGACTGTATGTTTAAAGCAGTTTCAGGTCAAACCTGAGCTGAGTGAAAAGTCAATTCATTATGTCCCCTTAAAAAAAAAAAAAAAAAAAAAAAAAAAAAAAAAAAACCTACAGTTTGAACTTCTGTACTTCTGTTAAACATCAGATGCAGCCAGTATGCATATATGAAAGGCAGGTCCTGCCTTCAGACTAACCTGGTCTCCTTGTATAACAAGAAGATCCAGATGAGGTAAAGGTTTAGCAGTTTCCAACAAAATTCTCCTGAAGAAACTGGCTGCACATGGATTGGACATACATACAGTTCCTTGAGTGAAGAAATGGCTGCATGGCCAGGCTCAAAAATTCACAATGAACAGAGTTCAATCCAGCTGGGGGCTGGTCACCTGTTGTGTCCCCCAGGGCTCTGTCCTGGGGACAGTTTTTTCATCTTTTTTATCAGAGGAGGGGATTTAATGCAGCCTCAATCATTTTGTGGATGATTTCAAGTTAGGCAGCACTTTTGATCTGCTTGAAGGTAGGAAGGCACAGCAGAGGGATCTGTACTGGCTGGATTGATAGGCTGAGTCTGGTCACACAACATTCAAAAAAGCTAAGTGCCAGGTGCTGCACTAGGGTCATAAAAACCCCATGCAACAGTATAGGTCTGGGGAAGAGTGGCTTGAAATTTTCCTGGCAGAAAACTGTGTGCAGGTACTGGTCAACAGCAGGCTGAACATGATCCAGCAATGTCACCAAGAAGGCTAATGACACCTTGACCTTCATCAGAAATAGTGTGGCTACCAGAATTAGGGAAATGATTGTCCCCTTTATATGTGGCACTGGTGAGATCACACCACAGGGTGATACTCAGTTGTTTGAATGTGCAGAGAAGAGCAACAAATCTGGTGAAGGTACTAGAAAAGAAGACTTATGAGGAGTGGCTGAGGGAATTGGAGTTGTATGGCCTGAAGAAGAGGAGGATGAGGGGAGACATTATTGCTCTCTACAGCTACCTGAAAGGAGGTTGTGGCAAGGAGCGTGTCAGTTTCTTTTTTCAACTAACAAGTGAAAAAATGTGAGGAAATGAGCTCAGGTGATGTTCCAGGTGATATTCCAGGTGATGTTTAGATCGGATATTAGAATTTCTTAGAATTTCTTAGAATTTAGAATCTAATTTCTTAGAATTTATTAGAATTTATTAGAATTTCTTCAAGGAGAGGGTGGTCACATGTTGGAACAGGCTGCCCACGGGAGTGGTGGAGTCCCCACCTCTGATGTCATTTAAGAGAAGTGGGGGCATGGTTTATTGATGGGACTTGGTAGGTCAGGTTGAGGGTTGGACTTGATCTTGAAAGTCTTTTCCAACCTAGATGATTTTATCATTCTGTGATTCAAAGTGTTGTAAACATACCAGTCTAAGAAATCAACATGTGAATCTCATCCACCTTCTATTCAAGTAGCCTTCTTTTTCCTATAGGCCAGATGTCAATGTGCACAACTTGTTTGTTGTACCATAAAAAGATCATTAAAATGACTGTAGTATCAAGGTCAAATGTACTTTTTTTCCATGTCCTATTTTGTACCATGTATCTGAAACCATATACGCACTGAGCATCCATTTCTCTCTCAAACTGAAAGTCTTTCTGAGCTGGATGTTACCAAACATTTATGGTTAAATAAATTCAGGAGATTTAATTTTACCACATCTGTCCAGACTTCTCTTGAACTCATGATTTGATGTCTAGGACATCCTGTAGCAGCATAAACACACATTGCAGGAAGAGCCACCTCCCTTTGCTCATTTGATTTGTTTTTGTTATTTTTGTGAATGTGATTCTTACCAGCTTCATTTGACGCACTGAACAAGAAGGTGAGAAATATATTTTTATTAGACTTCTCCATGGATGTGATTTTATAGTCACCCACGATTTAATTCTCTCTTTGATAGAGCAGAGTCTTACCTTAGTTGTTTGTCCCTTGTGCAGGAGTTATTCTGTACCTTCCATCATCATCTTGCTCATCTGTGCAACTTTTCTGGTTATATCTTTGATTTAAAAGGAAAGAAATGGGGAACATGGGTAGGGAAGAACAGCATGCATGGGCTTACACAAATAAGAAGGATTAATAGCAAATGAGATGAAAAATTCAGCAAAGTTTAAAGCTATTAAAGCAATATTGATTTACCTTGTCCTGTAGACTTGGATAGTGCCACATGTAATACAGAAATAAAGTAATCTGTGACCATCTCTGAAAACTGTATCATATATATTTAGAATACAAGTGCATTTGCAAGATCTTCCTCTTACATTTTGCCTCTTTTTTACAGTTTAGGCAGTGGCTTACCGTGTGGTTAACACCTGTATAATGCAGGTGATTCCTTTACATTTCTTGGCCTCATTCTTTCTGTCAACACTAAACATATCTGGCAAGTTAAAATTTCACTTACCCAAGAGAATGTTGTCAGACAAGAGAAATCCATTTGATCCAGTTTCATCTAGGTTCTCGAGCAAACACCTTCAAACATGAATTTCAATGGGTTCAGAGGAGTCCTTACAACTGAAGGCTCTGCATAAACACCTGACTGATTTGATCCTTTAGAGATTTATCTTAGAAAGCTCCCTAAGTGGACCTTTTATGGAAAAATCAATACAGTTTACTTGTTACAATTAAGTATACTCTGTCAATTTTATACTCTCAGGGAAAATCTAAAATAGTTATGATGTAGTCAATAACATAGTCAAATTAAAACGCTCTCTCAAAAGATATTCTGTCAACTGGAAATCAGTGCATTTCTGAAATGATTTAAAAGCAATTTCTGGTTCTGTATCTCTCTTTTTATCCCACTGCCCCTCTCTGGTTTTGCCATCATGTTTTTCTGCTTTAAAAATATTTTTCTCCCCCTTCTGACATGCAAACCTGCACAGCAAAGAAAGAAAAATGGCTTAAAGACAGACTGATCAGAGCTAACTGGAAAGTTGGCTTTTCATCTTATAAAGAAATACACAGAAAATGGTTATATTACTCAAGGTATTGGCTTTCCCCCAAAACAAATTATGTACAATTTTTTATTGCTGAAGTATTATTTGAATGTGTTTCTATTCAGACATAAATTTCAGAGATCCTGAACCAGCATCAGAAATTAGTTCATTTTGGAAATGGGTCTTATGATAAATAAAAGACAGTAGCAAAAGCCTGGCTGCAGCCTTCATCACTGACTGCTTTTGAGGGTAAGGTATTCCCAGAAATAAATTTACGTTTTGTATAGAGGCTACTTATCCTATTCTCTTAGTGGTTATTTGGAAGAACTTCAATTAAAGCTTGATGCTTTTCTATGATACGCATCCCTAGGCATCCTCATATAGTGGGTGGGATCCATGCCCATGGCAGAGGGGTTGGAATGAGGTGATCTTTACCCAAACCATCTATGATCCTATGATTTCCAAAGAAGTTAACTTAAAAAAGTCTTTCTGGACTATGGGAAGTGGGTTATCACACTTTCTGATCAGGTTGATCTTTTCTGGCTTTATAAATGTGAGTTTGTAATATTTGCAGGTTGTTTTTACTCTGAAATTTTTTAATTGTTATTCTAACAACTGGTGTGCAGTGGTGAGCTGGGGTCTCCATAAAGGTGGTTACAGATGCTTTGAATGTGTAGCCAGAGTGTAAAATAACAGCTAGCTTTTGATATGTTGAATAAGTTGTTGTACTGATCACATTTCAGCATAGTAGTGTCAATGCCACACTTAGTAATGCATTTTTTCTCTTATCTCTTTTATTTTACTTTCCAGTAAAAGATTGGTGCTTTTCACTACATTTGCAATAAAAGATGTTTGTGCTTATTCCACCTTGTACTTATGAATTGTTCACATTAATAATAATAATAATAATGAAGAAGAAGAAGAAACAAGCAAACAAGTATAAAATAGCTAGACTCTTAAGGGATGAGAAAACTTGGAATAGTGAGATAACTCATAAAATCAAATACAGAGCACAGAGGAAAACCATTTATTTCTGTTAGCCTCAATGAGTAGCACTAGAAAACAGAGGGGAAAGATATTTTTGGTAAGGAAAATTATATATATACATGGCTTGGAAATAAATATTCTCAATTTATATAATTCTTAAAATTAATTTATTTAAAAGTTCAGTGACTTACTGCTTCAGTTTTGTCACCCACCCATAGGATGCTAGTTGGGCACTACCATGTATGTGGCTGCAGCCTGCTGATTGTTTGGTCACCATTCTCTGCTACTTTTCCAAACAGAAGCAGTAGGATTCCTTGGTGCTTTTGTAGTATGAGAGAAGCCAGTAGAAGAAAGAGGCTAAGGGAGAGGCATGCTTACAGAGAGTCCCATTTTCTGGGGCAAACTCATGTAACTAGCCTTGTCTTTTTCTATAGAAGAGTCAACAAAGTGTTCATATGTTTTGCATGAAGAGCAAAATGTGAGGTGGCACCACAAATGCTGCATTATACACTATAAGTATTCTTTTTGTGTGTGTGCTTTTCTTCTTGCAAGGAGGAATGGTACCATGTAAAAATTTTGCCACAGAGCACTTATATAAAAGTCTTTCAACACTGCTGTGATTTTTAATGAATATGTAGCCACTTGCCATGTTAAGAATTTTATCTTGTTTCAGGCTAGTAGTTTTAACTGCTGCACTTTGATTATATTTCAGAACAGTCAAGCATCAAATATTGAAACTGACATCTGAATTAAAGAGTGTGCAAAAAATCTCTTCCCTCTTTAACTATTGAAACAAACTAAAATGGAAAACTGACTAAAAGAGGTGAGTCCTTTCTTCTTATTCTCTGATCGTTCTCCTTGATCTGTCTCTGCATTGCTTTTATTCATTTACCTCCAGATTTGCTTGGAGACAGGAAGCCAAATGACTGCAAATTATGAACTGCTTTAATGGAGATGAAGGCAGCTTGATAGCTTGCTATTTTGGCTTAGAAAAGTATGTAAGTGATAGCCCATCTTTGTAGTTATGCCTGCATGTTGCACATAGTGTTAATATCAGATGCCTGAGTGTTGTAGTGCCTTTGTGAACTATTTTCATGAGTTTGACATGAACAGAAAAATGGAACATATAGACTTGAAGGTTGAGTAGAGCCCAATAGGTCTAGATATATGAGCTGTAGAGTGAGTTTAGAGAGTGTGAGAGAAGGGATTGATTTGGCCTGAAGGAGTATAGAGAAAGAGAAAATCAGAGCCAAAATGAAAGTACAGAAGGCACTATTGAAAAGTGCAACAACTTAGAAGACACACAGCCTAGGGAAACTTTTTTTTGGAACACTGAAACCTGCAGCAGAACTGGACCTTATTGACCTGGTAGACATAGTGAAGTTAAGCAGACCACCAACAACTCTAGCTTCTTGGACACCAATGTGGTGAAATATAGTGAAAAATAGCTGTTTCACAAAACTAACAAAATGAAGGTAAAATGAAATCAACTGTTCTATATCCTATTACCATACAACAAACTTTAACATACATACACTAGAAACAGGGAGAGTATTTTTATTTCTATTTCTTTTTAAAGTGATAGTCATGCTACTTATAATTTAGTATGACTATAAAAGTAACTCTTATAACTCTACAATTTTTATCTATTTATAATTTAGTAATAAGCAGTTTAATGTAATACATTATTATGCATATTTAATTATATAATCCATTACAGGTATAACAGGATTAATTAGGTACTGTACCTGAACTTGTAAATTTCCCTAAGTGGACAGTAAATTTAAGTAATTAAATGTAATGTTTTACATCTCTGGAATACCTTTTTTGTCACTCAAGAGACATCTTTAGTCATTCTTTTCCATTTCCTTAACACATTTCAATGAACACTTCACTTATAATAACTTTTTTTTTTTTTTTTTTTTTTTTTTTTACAATTACTGCATTGTATAATTACCCAGTAGTGATAATTAGATTGTATTTTAGCAAACTTGGTATAAGAGGAGAAAATACTGATGCTACTGCAGCTTTTCAAATGCCATAGCACTGTAACCTTGATGATTCATTGTACATAGTATATATGTGTATATATGATTCTATATTATATACATCGTATACACATAAGTACTTCTGTGATGCAAGTATGTATTTCTAATGTGTATATATGTTAGAAAGCAAAATGCATATTCTCTGCAGAATAGGACCTGGAACTAGCAGGCATTTTCTGACTACCTAAAATAATTAGGTCAGTTGACCTAACTTTGCCTTAGTTTGGTCTTCAGTAAACATATAGAACTTCATTGAAATGATGTTATAATGTCAACAATTGCATTATTTTCTCAAATAGAAGTTGTATTTTTAGTTGAGGAATTTGTTTTTTAGAATAATCCATTTATTAATCACTTACACATATTTATATCAATTACTGTACATTGTTAAAGAAAAACAATGCCCTAAGTACCTTGTGGTTTGGAGAAAACAATCACTTATGTTCCCAGTATTCAGCATTTCTTACACCTCTGCTTGACTTTGGTTGTTACATTTGCCATAATTTGGACATCTGTCTTTTCTAAGGCCAAGGAAGTTAAAAATGATGCAGTAAAAACATTATTAAAGCTGTACAGTCATCTTTGTCAACATTAGGAAATGCCATAATACAGGTTGTCAGTTCACACACACCATGACAGTTGCTAACAGCATTTTTTTTCCCATAGTTTTACGTGAAGTTCTCCTGAGTATTGGTGGTTTCTGTTTTTACTGAATAAGAACTTGTGATTTACTCCTATAGGTTTCTATCCTTCTTAAGTCATTTTATAGAGCCCATTTATTCAGGTGATTGACCAAATTTTGGACTGAGTACTTAAGATCTAGCAGTATAAGTATAAACTTCAGTGTTTGAGAATGACGAATGAAAGAAGCCAGGGATAAAAACACCTGGATCATGTTGGACAGGTGCAGAGGAATATTCATAGCATTCCTTCAGCTTAGTAGAAAGTTTTGTGTAACCTTTGTATACGCACACACATACACACATGCATGCACACTCCTAATATAGCAACCTTCTGATTATTTGCAAGAAGCGAAAGCACCACCACTTGGAGGGTAGAACAGAGATTTTCTCAGTGAGTATTGACAGATGTGGCATCAAAAATTATTTCAATACAGGAGAATATATGGGACAATACAGTGGGTAGAGAATATACACAAGTAGTTTTTATTGTAAATATATTGAGATGTTGGAGAATTAATTGCTTGATATTAAAAATGGAAAGCTGAGGGAAATACTGGAGGATATAGTAATATGATTGTGACCAAAACACTATTAAAACTTTAAAATATATGTCATTCATGTTAAAATAATTAAAATAATCTCTGAATGGACAAAATGACAGAAACTAAGTAGTCTCATGAAGGAATACATGCTTTTCAGGGAAAGAACCTACTTTTTTATTTTTATTTATTTATTTTATTTATTTTTTATTTTTTTTTTGAGTTTCCCATCAGTTTTCTGTCCTGTGAAAGAAGCCTTATTGTTTGGGGCAAAACGGATCCAAGGTAAGTACATAACAAATCTGTTAAAAAAGGAATATGAAATAAAACATTAAGTCATTGAAGAATCTATTTTGACTACTGACACATTCATTAGAAGCAACAGGGCATGGTGAATTTATTTTACTAAAGAATATATCAGTGATGTACATTATTCTATTGTGAATTTGTTAAAAGAATGGAATTAAATATGTCATTAAATGGGCAACATATTTTTCAGCAGGGAGAAGGTGACCAGGCTTTGAAAAACCTAGATGAGAATCTTTATGAAATGTGTTAGGGATGCAGAAGAAACTTTAATGAGACTAAACAAAAGGAATATAATTGATCCTCTTCAGAGCAAATTTATGAAAGAAGTAAATCTTAAGATCTTCCTGTCTCACTGAAAGGTAAGGTATTGGATGCGTGTAATCATGTAGTAATCATGCAGTAATATTAGGCTCTTCAAAATATTGTTCCGTAGGGAAAAAGGACACGTGATATTGAAAACAAATTACTGGTTAAAAGATATGATGGTCATTGATGAGCTATGACAAGAGGAACTGTAACATATTTTACTAATACTAGCATGAAGAAAGCAGATAGTTGTAATGAAGGGGAAAGTTAGAAGTACTGCCTCGGGTAAAGTACACTGAAAAGGCAGAAAAGCTTAGATGAGGCAAAGGTAATGGAGAAAAGAAATAACAGTTTTCAGGGGGAAATTGAATGACTGTTCATGACTTGCATGTTTATTTTAAGAAAAGTATAAACAAGACTTTTCATTACAACTTGAACGGTAATTACCTATGAATTAGAGAATAGAAACTTAAATAATGAAATAGAGAGGCGAATTGTATTGTCTGTTAGATAAAACTGGAAATTTCAAATGGAAATACATGTTATATATTCCACTCCCTTTTCTACTTATGGGAAATTGAAACATCAAAATAAAAGATAGAGATAACCTTCCAAGGAAGAATATGTGCACAATGGGAGACATCTGATGAAATTATGAAGATTCTGGATTTTTTGCCTTATGAAAAAAAGTGGTTGCATGGTCAGCCTTATGCTTCATTAAAAAGTACTGTTATTGAATTAGTTGTAAAGAGCCAAACGCATTTTTGGATCCAGAGGCAAGTTAGAAGTCCAGGGAATATCCATAATCTTTGGGATGAGGTCGATATTGAAACTGCCCTTGGACACTCCTTAGATTTGAGGGCTGAAGTGACAATGATGATGTCCTTACTGAAAAATCATGATCCTTTTAAGCATAAGGGAAAAATGGGTGACAGCATACAGATGAAGAAAATATTTTAAAATATCAGACAAAGAAGTGCTGAGATAGAGGGTAAAATATTGTGTGAAAAGTTTTATTTCTATTGATAAGTAAGGAAACAACAATTAAGGAATAGGAACTATAGATGTTTTGAAAAATGTAATCTTTAATATAAATTATGTCAAGGTACAAAACCAGAATCTTTTATTTCAATATGAGAAAAGTATTGGGTTGGTAAATGTGGTGGAACAGGCTAAGGAAAGGACAGAGAAAGTAAATTCAAGGCAACATTGCTTTATTCCCAGCCCACCCCCAATACCTTGATGAGTATGAGATCATAGGAGAGGTTAAAAATACCTAGATAGGTAGGGAAGTGATGTAAAATATTTAACCATCTACTCCTTTGTTATTTTTTACACATTTTCTTCTTATTTTATGTTAATCCTATGGAATGCTAAACAGCCCTTTAACTTTAAAATACCTTTCCTTGTGACTATCAGTGAAACACACTGCCTCAACAGACCTGTTTGTGAGTGCACGACTGTTGCCTGGCAGCCCTGAGACCAAGGGGCATTAGAGTTAGGTGACAATATTGTTGAAAGAAAAGGTCATAGCTCGGGAAATGCCAGAGATTTTCAACTTTCTTATGTTCTTCTGTACTCTCTCAGGCATCTACTTCCACAATTGTTTACGGCAATAGCTTGATAGGTGCTTGAATTCACCCTGCATGACTTTTTTTGTAAGTGCACACCATTGGAGTTGGATGCCTGTAAGAAGCTTGCATGGTGACTCAAAAGTAATAACACCATTAACTCTGAGAAAGGGAACATTCATTGTATTCTTATCATTCTCTTCCAGTACAAGTTTCAAATTGAGCACAGTAGGAAATCCTATTTACTCCCATGGTATAAAATCATATCTCTGAAATGATTCACCCGTCTTAGAAACAAGCTGCTCTACAGAACTGCCACTGTTCTTAAGCTACTGGCTGGGGGAGAGATGTCTTTCTTAGGTTTGCATTGCACGTCATAAGCAGGCATAGGCCCAATGATAACTATCTCAATACTTCCTAATGGCTTGATGGAATCAGAGGCTCCACATGTATCCTCACGCTAGAAAGACCACAGGCAGCACAACTTGTCCTTATGTGGTCTGAATCTGTATTTTTGTATGATCCTAACAGCTAAAGCAATAACATCAACAAAAATCTGATTCAGATAATCTCTTTAGTTCAGTGTTGCAAGTAGGGAACTTGCACTATGCAAAATGAAAAGAGAAATTTGTCCTTACTGAATAGTGAGAATCTGGCCAAAGCATTTAAGTAATCTCTTCCAACTCATTGGGCAGTACAAAACGATGTTGTTCTGAAAGCCTTATTTTATAAAAAACTCTCTCTCTGTCATGTGGTTATTATTTTAAACTGTTTCTACATTCAGTTTTATTTCTGTTATATTGATTCTACTCATCTTTGTTTTGTTACACTTTCCTGCCAAGTCTTTTACCTTCTTTTTAGCTACTGCAGTCACCCTTATAAAAACTGACTAACAATATGGGAAAGGGCAAGATAGCAGTAAGGACACTGCAAAAAATTGTCATGTTCAGGACTTGAATGGTCAACAGACACCACAGTCATGGTTGGCTGAAGTGACTAGGAAAAAAAATCTTAACAAAATATCATTCATCAAGAAATATATATATATAATAATTTATTTCTCAATTGACTTTGCTTTTAAAGCATTAATTTACTAAGCATGTATTTCTGAATTCACTTGACTCTAAAAGCATGAATTTACTGAGCACTTTTTCAGAAATATTCATCATACTGGATTTATTTTAAAAGAGAGAAGAAATATTTCAGTTTTATAAAATCAGCACAATAAAATTTGCACTTATGTTTTAAGAACTGGCTAGGAACTTCTTACTACAACTGAAATCCAGATCTTGCTAATCCTGGAATAAAAGGACAATTTCAATGTGTGGAACAAATAAGAAATCATCAAAATTGTAGAATCATAGAATGGTTTGGATAGGAAGATGATGTAATTCCTGCCATGGGCATGGACAACTTTCACTAGAGCAGGTTGCTCAAAGCCCTACCCAACCTGGCCTTGAACACCTTCAGGAGTTCTCCAGGCAACCTGTTCCAGTGTCTCAACATCCTTTGACTGAAGAATTTCTTCCTTATATCTAATCTGAATCTCTTTTAGTTTGAAGATATTACATGTGAAGTCCAGAAATAGTTCAAAGGTTGGTGAAGTGTTAAGGAGAAGAGTGAGTTACTTAAACATTTTGGGTGAATTTGTATGTTAAAATTTCCTGTGTGTCCTATATCAATATAGAAAAATATAGTGGATAAGAATTAGGCAGTAAAAGAACAAGGAAATAAACACAGGGTTATGATACCATAAATCAAAATTCTGAAAATATTTTTGAGGGTGTAATGCTTTACTATCTGCAATATAATTCTGCTGGTGACAGGTTCATGCACTTTTTGACTTTCAAATATGAGAACAAGTGGCCCAAGTGTGGCTACTCCAGGACCCACTTCATTAAGTTACTAACGTTTGAAAAAGTTGTTGAAAACTGGAGAGAGTTTGGTAGAAGTCGTTAGTTTTATAGGGCTTGGTTGCTAAGATAAGACTAAAAAGATACAGCCTATTAGGTTCAGTGGAGGGGGAGTCAGAAAACTGTTTCACTGTGGAAGACAGCAAATAGAGCCACTCAAGAGGACAACAAGGATGTTGTGAGGCGGTGCAGGGACAAAATTAGAAAGGCCAAAGCTCATCTGGAGCTCGATCTGGCTACTGCCGCTAAAGACAACAAAAAATGTTTTTATAAATACATCAGTACCAAAAGGAGGACTAAGGAGAATCTCCACCCTTTACCGGATGCAGGGGGAAACTTAGTTACCAGAGATGAGGATAAAGCTGAGGTGCTTAACGCCTTCTTTGCCTCAGTCTTTAGCAGCAAAACCAGTTGTTCTCTGGATGCCCAGTACCCTGAGTTGGTGGAAGGGGATGGGGAGCAGAATGTGGCCCCCACAATCTACGAGGAAATGGTTGGCAACCTGCTACAGCATTTGGATGTGTGCAAGTCAATGGGGCCGGATGGGATCCACCCGAGGGTACTGCGAGAACTGGCAGAAGAGCTGGCCAAGCCGCTTTCCATCATTTATCAGCAGTCCTGGCTATTGGGGGAGGTTCCACTTGACTGGCGGATAGCAAACGTGAAGCCCATCTACAAGAAGGGCCGGAGGGTAGACCCAGGGAACTACAGGCCTGTTAACATCAGTGCCAGGGAAGCTCATGGAGCAGATTATCCTGGGCGTTATCATGCGGCAGTTGCAGGGCAAGCAGGCAATCAGGCCTAGTCAGCATGGGTTTATGAAGGGTAGGTCCTGCTTGACGAACCTGATCTCCTTCTGTGACAAGGTGACATGCTTAGTGGATGAGGGTAAGGCTGTGGATGTGGTCTACCTTGACTTCAGTAAGGCATTTGACAACATCCCCCACAGCATTCTCCTCAGGAAACTGGCTGCCCGTGGCTTGGACTGGCACACGCTTTGTTGGGTTAAGAGCTGGCTGGATGGCCAGGCCCAGAGAGTCTTAGTGAATGGAGTCAAATCCAGTTGAAGGCTGGTCACTAGTGGAGTCCCCCAGGGCTCAGTACTGGGACCAGTCCTCTTTAACATCTTCATCGATGATCTGGATGAGGGGATCGAGTGCACCCTCAGTAAGTTTGCAGACAACACCAAGTTAGGTGCTTGTGTCGACCTGCTAGAGGGTAGGAAGGCTCTGCAGGATGATCTGGATAGGCTGGACCGCTGGGCTGAGGCCAACGGTATGAAGTTCAACAAGGCAAGTGCTGGGTTCTGCACCTGGGGCACAACAACCCCAAGCAGAGCTACAGGCTGGGAGATGTATGGTTAGAAAGCTGCCTGTCAGAGAAGGACCTGGGAGTTTTGGTTGACAGTTGGCTGAATATGAGCCAGCAGTGTGCTCGGGCGGCCAAGAAGGCCAACAGCTTCCTGGCTTGCATAAGAAACAGTGTGGCCAGCAGGTGCAGGGATGTGATTGTCCCCCTGTACTCAGATCTGGTGAGGCCGCACCTCGAGTACTGTGTTCAGTTTTGGGCCCCTCGCTACAAGAAGGACATGGAGGTGCTCGAGCGAGTCCAAAGAGCTACGAAGCTGGTGAAGGGTCTGGAGAACAAGTCTTATGAGGAGCGGCTGAGGGAGCTGGGACTATTTAGCCTGGAGAAGAGGAGGCTCAGGGGTGACCTTATCGCACTCTATAGGTACCTGAAAGGAGGCTGTAGCGAGGTGGCGGTTGGTCTATTCTCCCACGTGCCTGGTGACAGGGCGATGGGAATGGGCTAAAGTTGCCTAAAGGGGAGGTTTAGGTTGGATATTAGGAAGAACTTCTTTACTGAACGAGTTGTTAGTCACTGGAATGGGCTGCCCAGGGAAGTGGTTGAGTCACCATCCCTGGAGGTCTTTAAAAGATGTTTAGATGTAGAGCGTAGGGATACAGTTTAGGGGATGATTTGTTAGTGTTAGGTCAGAGGTTGGACTCGGTGATCTTGTAGGTCTCTTCCAACCTAGACTTTTCTGTGATTCTGTGATTCTGTGAAACCACTGAACTTGTAGGAATAGCAAACAATGACAAAAAGAGCTCCAGTATGTGAAAGTTATACCTAGAAATGGAAGCAAAGTGTGTATCTTTAGACAGAAGTAAATAAACTTTGGAACAATTTACCAATTTACCAGTGCTGTGGATCCTTGTAACTTAAAAGATTTCATCTGGAATTAGGTCTAGGATTGCTTAAGCAGTTTGGGTAAATAGATGCTCAAACATCGTTGAGATTTACTCATTAAATTTACCAAGATATATATGGGTTCCTCTGAAAATTTTAGAAACGCCGCAAAGCTAGAAGCAGTGCTCTCCTTTTCAGTCACAAATTATGGGGCTTGATCAAAGGTGTTGTGGAGCGGTGTGAAATGTTCTGTGACACGTTGCAAAGAGAGTTAGACTGCATTGTCATAATGGCATCTTCTGCTCACAGACTTAGTGTATTTCGTAGG
Source organism: Nettapus auritus (assembly GCA_011076525.1). Taxonomy (NCBI): domain Eukaryota; kingdom Metazoa; phylum Chordata; class Aves; order Anseriformes; family Anatidae; genus Nettapus; species Nettapus auritus. The sequence continues at coordinate 106,127,205 of CM021766.1, read as the reverse complement.
TGAGAATAGCTAAAAAATGCTTTGACCTAATAGGAACCTACTGAGATTGCTGTTAATGTAGTTTCAAAGTGTTTTCTTGCACTCCGTCTGTTTAATAAGATGATTCTGAATCACTTATATTGTAGTGCTATTTCACCTCCATTCTTCCTTTGCTGGCATGGAAAATACTGAAAGACCAGGTCTTTGTACACTGAGAGCATCTAGCAGCGTAGTAACTGCTTTGTTTCTCTTAGACCTTCAGTAGTTGCTTTGATTACCAAAGCAAAAATGGTCTTTTGAAGACCTCCCGTGGGATCTGAGTGTGTTAACCACAGAAGGTCCTGAAATATGACAAGGGAGGCATATTAACTAAACATCTCTTCATTTTCTGTCATATTATCTGTAGAAATAATTCATTTCAGACTACTGTGTGCCACCAGAAAAACTTTGATCTTAAATTGAGTCAAGCAGACTCACCTGTTTTACCCTGGTGAGAGTTACATTGATTTAGCAGTTACATAGACATATTGAACATCCAGTCACGCTCCAGTAAAAGCAGTAATTTCACTGTCACTGGACATTGTAACTGATACTGTAGAAATTATTTGGGTTCTGCAGACCTAAGAACCACCAATCCTAGAAACTTCAGTGGCAAATCTGTAAGCAGTACACATACTATTTGAAAGGCAATATCCTACTATTATCCTATCAGATACAGAGATATGTATCTAAAATAGGATGGTCATAGAGGACAAAGTAGAGATCAGCTATGGATGAGGAAAATCAATGTATCCCTTGAATCAGAGTTGGATTCTGTCCTGAACTTGGTTTACTCACAAAGCTGGGTTTTGCAAGGCTCCAGAAATATAAATCTGCCTGATAAACTGACAAAAAAAGTGTAGCAATAGCCTAAAACATTGTGGTCTTATTGTTTTTTTTTCATTATAGCTTTTGCAAGAGTGCACAAATTAACATGGAAGCAATTTATGTAGAAAATGAATAGTCTGGTTGTTAACACTTAATGAATTTACAACTTCTGTGTCCTGCTATTGCTAAATAGTTTTTAAAACTTACTTTTTATTGTATAAGAAAACAGGCTTATATAAGTCCAATGTTAAAATCTCAGGGTATAAATAGTTATATTTGTATATGAAAGTGAATGTAGTTGAATATAAAGTGTCAAGAAAATGTAATGGTTGAAGTATCATGTATATTTTGGAAATCTGTCTATCCAAGACATCAGTGTGACAAACATATAGTATTAGGTTATTGGGGCTGTATGAGTATATAAAAGGTATATGTCATTTTTATGTACTATATATCATTATCAGAATAAAAATTTTGCTGATGAGATTGCTGCATTTCTTGTCATTATTCTATAGATCTTCCACATGGACTGTCAAGTCCAACAAGGAGATGCAGCAATATGTATTTCATACAAGTTATTGATGATAAGTGCTGTTTGTTTTCATTGCACAGCTATTGAGTTTTCCTCATGTCAGAAAAAGAATCAAGTGTAAGGTAATTCTAGAAGATATTATGTTTTCAGTATCAAGACCTTTGTGCCTGACATTTGAGTTGAGGAGGCCCGGTGTTCAAGTAGTTGGTTGTTTTACATTCTGGACTGAGAGGATGAAAGCCCAGATGTTAGCAATATAGGATTTGTCATTTCTGTAAGTGAGCAAGGCCAAAAGGTAATATATATCCTTGTTAACTTCAATAACCTTATAATACAACTATTCAAATGATATACTTTACTTTGCTCCCATGCCTCCCATAAGTGTTTTGCTTTCATGTAAGGCTGTTGTGATTTTCACTTCAGAGAACTGCCTTTCTGTATTACCCTCTGGTCTGTAGCAACTGAAGAGGGTGCACTGCTTCCCAGTGGATAGACTTTGATAAAATTAAGTTTTAGACACAGTGAAAATAGAATTGTGCTGCTTTATGATAAAATAAATTCAATTCTTGCTTTGGCTAAATGAGTCTGATTTCAGCCTAAGTTTGCACAGTATTTGTCATGTAATTATTAAATGGCATTACACTACATTATACAAATATGCTAATTTATGCATATATGTATATCTAGTTTTATAAAGCATTTTGTAAAAATAACAAATAAATGCAATTCTATCTGTCTCTCTATCCAATTTGAAAACGTAACTCAAAAAGTGTGTTCAAGCAGAAGAGGGAACCTAGCTGTTCAAGGAGATACAAATTGGACTGATTAGGTCAAGACATATTTTCTTTCATATGTGATGTGGAATCTGCCCATAAGGAAAATAATACTAGGCAGGACTGAAGGCAAGTCAATATGACATCAAGAAGGAAATAACACCAGTGGGTTGAAATGTGATTTTAGGTAACAGTAGACTTTCTTAGATTTAAGATCAAGAGCAAGTCAATACGAGAGATTCATCTAAGTGATTTTGTAGGGCATGCAACAATTTTAATTCAATAGAAATAAGAGGGATATGATATTAAAACCAGCACTTCCAACAAGATACTAGTGAACCTTTTTAGGATTGTTCTTTTTTTTTTCTTTTTTTTCTTTTTTTTTATGGGGGGTATGGGGGTGGGGGAGAGTTGTAACAAGGATGAACTTTGTCCTGAAGCAAAATTTCTGATGTAGCTTTGACTCTGTGATACTTGGTGACACCAGTCAGATTTCTTAAAGTATCATGAAAAGAGTTAGTGTCTTAGAGCAACAATAAGCAAAGAAGCACAGGCTTTAGGAAAAGCCTGACAGAACCGGACACAGCATGGCATAATTTTTGAAAATACCAGCTGTGATGGAGCATCTGTTTTAAGGTTAGACAAATTAATATCTTGAGATTGTTTGGGTAATTAATTAATCTCTTGTTGGGATATCAATAGCCTGAGTTTCTAAGAAAACAGAAAATAATTGTTGTATCCCGATATCCTTGTAGTACAAGAATTTATTTGTCCTGCACTGCCTGACTGCTTGACCTGTCAGCGTGGTGGGTTTTATATTTTCAATTACTAATCTCTGTTGTACATGATATTATGGTAAAATGGAATGCTTGTAGCATATCCTCTCTGAGTAATTGGTTAGCTGTCAGGGGAAAAGGAAAAATCAATAATACCAATAATTTTTTAGGTCTTAATATCTAAAGCAATTGTTTTTTACATTAAGTAGCTCTTGTTGTATGTGTAAATCTGTATGGCTATTTTGTTTTGATAGTATTTATTTTCTCAATGCTTTCCTCATATTTAAACAAATTAATCATAATGAACTAAAGGAGAATCTTTTACTTCCTCTTTCAAAAATGTAAGGTTAATTACTTTCTGAAAACTCATACCTGCCATGAATCAAATTATCTGGCTTCAGCTTATATTAGATGCTTGATTTGCAATTAAAAACCAAATAGTAAAATAAATTAAGAATGACAAATTTAGTTTATTGGCTCAGTAGATTGCTACCTTCCTGTATTACAGATGTTCTGTCTCACATGCAGTTCCATTTGATTTACTAATTGTATGTAAAGTATCATTATGTTGTGATTCTTCATAACAATGTTGATACTTCATCTGAGATCCTTCTTGGTTAGAATGATTGAAAAGGATTGGTGTAAAAATGAGTATTAGTTACTGATAGTTTGTACAGCTTTACAATGCATTCGACCGTGCTCCTTTATTGCATGTTTGAGAAACAAAAACCTATTTATTTTCTGTGAGGAAATCTTGAATACATTTAATGCTTTGCTTTTTACAGAGATGTGATAAAGTGGTGTTTTTCTTTTAACCTGAAAAAAATAAATGCCTGTGCCTCTTTTGCACCTTTGTGCAAAAGGAAGGAAAATCTGACTTTAAAATATTACTTTTGGTTATCTTTCAAAATGCATATTAGCTTAAGGTCTTAATCATACCTACAGCATTATTAAAACAAGGGAAAATGTGTAGGGCAAAAATGCTATTTTGTCTTTTTCAGGAAAACAAAATGTAGATTTGTGGCATTTTTCAAACTTGAATTATTTATATATCAAACATTACCCTGACAAATCCTGATTAAACATATGTGAATTCTCTTTATCTCTTCAACAGTTTGCCCTGCAGTTTTTAGTAATTCTCCTGACCCAACAAAATCTATGGAAACTGAGACTTTCATATCCCAGTCTGAATATTGTTTAGATCCCCAAATCTCTATAGCTTTATTGAGTATATATATATTTCTTTTTTAATCATAGCTCTCAGTGGCTAGGAAAAAGCACTCTTTCAGTGCAGAACCTATTTAATTTGTTAATTATGCTTTTCTGTCCTATTCATCATGATAGTATCTGATATCCTGACATACTTTAATCATATTAATTTTATCCATATTCCTCTAGCATGAGCTCTAGAGGAAGCACTGGCAAAGAGTTGAGATGATTGATTTTTAAGAAGATGAGTCCGGATAGAAGACTTCAAAACTAGTTACTTAATAACTGCCTTTTTGTAGAGCAGAGAAAAAGAGAACATTTAGATAAGCCCAGAATTTATTTCTAGTTGTGTGTGGCTTTCCAATGAGTTATGGTACCTCATTTTGTCATCCTCACATGCATGAATGAATAAAAATATACAACAACACAACAAACCACCAGAATTTAGTCCAGCTTAGTTAGAAAAATGTGTCTTTCACACTTTTTGGCTGTGAAAACACTAGTTTTAGAAAAAAAAAAAAAAAAAAATCAGTCTTGCTACATTTGTGATATATACCTCTGGATGTTTCTTAGAATGGAAATTTTATTAAGAATTTCTTCTTTTTTACAACATTCAAAGGACTAAGAGGCTTGTACTGCAGTATTTGATGTGCATTTGTGAACAAGGTTCATGACATTAAATGCCAACATCTAGAAGGTATTTTTCAAATGCTTTTTCCTCCAATTGTTTTAAGCAACGATGTTTTTCTTCATTGAGTTATCTCCCTAGTGTATTCTTTTTGCTTTTTTGGAAAGGAAATTGTTTGGTGAGTCTTTTATTTATGTTCCTTTCCCTTGGCCTGGAAGTCTCTAAAATATCCACCTGCTTGCCCTTCTTTGTCTTTGATGGAAACATCATTCTGTCTTTTCAGGAGTAAGGATATACAGACTCAGTGCTACTAGTCACTAAAATATTTTATGTTAAACAAAAAACTTTCCTGAGCTTGTGTCTAGCCACAAATACTTTTTTTTTTTTTTCCTACTTTCTTCATCACACTAGGGATGATTTTTACCCCAGAATAAAAATATAAAAAAAAAAATTAAAAAAAAAGCTTTATGATTTTTTTTTTCGATACTCTAAACGAACAGCAATAAAGTCACCTGGCCTGTACTGTAGGGTTGGTTTTGCAGAAGATAAGAGTATTTCCATAAAATCATTGAATTGTTTGGGTTGGAAGGGATCATAAAGCTCATCTAGTTCCAACCTCCCACTAAACCAGGTTGCTCAAAGCCCCATCCAGCCTGGCCTTGAACTCCAGGGATGGAGCATCCACAGCTTCTCTGGGCAACCTGTGCCTAACTTCCTGACAGAGACCCTTCCCAGCATGACCCACCTATCAAACAATGTTAAACAGGACACTTTTCACTAAAATGGAAGAAAATAGGAAATTCACTAATATAAAAGAGAACCTAATGAGGGCTAAAGGTTGTAAAAAAAAAGATTGTTAATGAGTTAAGAAGTTTTCTTTTCTCTTTTTCAGCTCTCCTACTTCTCCAGAGCATTCCTAGTTCTGCCTATGGCACTGTAATATTACTCAACCAACTCCATTTTCACTGACTGTGTGCTCCAGATTATGTTTTCCTATGTACAGCAATTTTTTATATAGCAATATTTCCTATGTATAGCAACTTGTAGTTGCAGAGTAAACTTATTAATTAGTAATTACCCATCTAAGAAGTTATTATCTAATACTTTCTTAATTGATTAATCACAACCTACGATCTGTGAAGTGGAAAAAAAGCAGTTGTGCTTTGAAAAAGCTATCTGATAATTTCCTTATGAAACAAGTTATTCTTTGCCTGAATAAACTTTCTTGTTTATCAACTTGCATGACACATACTCAGACATGCTTGTCCTGCATGATTCAATGGCTCTGAATTTTAACAATCCGTTTAGACAGAACTATTGTAGAGAAACCTCTTTAAGACATGAAGTGAAAGTCAATGAACAGTGGTAGAACTCAAGGAATTACAACTGATACTTTGATTGAAGCATTTTCTCAGAAATATGTGATGTATCAAGAAAGTTCATAAAGAATCTCCCTACTATTAAAATACAGTTATTATAAATAACCTTTAAAGTATCTGGTTTTTGAAGAACACTGACCAAACAAGGATGGTATTCTACTTAGAATTTACCTTAACAGTTGTCAGAAGACTTCATCCTGCAAGGAAATGTTACCAAGCTGTCCAATTAACGTCTTACAGACCATCTAAGAAAATCATTCATTGCATGAAACAGTTAAAAGTAGGTTCTTATCTTCACTGGAAGTGGAGCAGCCAAGCAATAAATGTCACGCACTTAATCCTTAATCTAACAGAAAGTCAATATGAAAAGGCTGCATGCGACTCCTACACCTCATTCAGTTTATTCGCTGAGTTATCCAGTAACTATTTTAACTTGACTTTCTTATTTATTTATTTTAATAGATACATTATAGAAGTATGCATTTTACTTAGGACTTGTGAAAGTGCTAAATATAGTAGCAGGCATGTTGCCTGGTTGCATCTTGCAGAAGTGTGACATTTGCTATCTAAAATGTGTCATTATGGAAAATAGGAAGGAGAGGATGGATTAGAAAGGATTAGGTACTATGACCTAAATAGGACACTGTACATAATACAGCTGTACACATTACAGGTATACATTATATAGTATCTGTAAATCAATGCGTTGTTTTTTTTCCTTGCCTTTCTGCCACTTCAGAGTTTACAAATAAAATAAAAATAAAAATAAAAAATAAAAAAATTGTACTTGACTTCTCCTAAAAAAAATAGACACACAAAAATATAAATACCAGGTTACAAATGTAAAAGAAGATGCCTTTATTCATGCAGAAATAATTATTTTGGGATTGTTGTTAAGAATTGTAGTGGATATTCAGTGTGCACACAAACTGCTGAGGTATCCTGTTTTTAGGTCCAATTTATGAAATTATACCTTGTTCTGCATTTACTAAGGGTACAAATATTTACATGACAGCTTTAGTATGTTATCGCATAGGTATTGCTCTCTAAAGGAAACAAAAAAAAAAAAAAAAAAAAAAAAAACACCAATAAGAAAAATAAGAGTATAAAAACATTAATAATGAAATTTTAACTCTACAGAATGCAGATTTTTCAGGTTAGAGGTGAATTTCTCTTTGATCATGGTATAACACCTTTTAAATTCACCTGCACAGACATTCACATACCTCAGCTCTCCTACCAAGAAACTAAGAAAATAAAATAAATAAATAAATGAATGAATAAATGGAATGAAACCTGCTAAGCACAAGCAGAGCAAACTTCATGGAATGGACCACCACAAACTCATTTCCAGTGCCCTGCAGAACATTCCTAAACACACTCTGTTAAATTATACAATTATCAGAACAAACCATATATCATACACTTGATAGCAATATTTCCTACTAGAAAATAATATGGTGTGCAAATTTACAGTTATTACACAAGTATTATGAAAACTACATAGAACAGTTTTTTCAGTCTAACATTACATATGAGTAATGTAAAAAGTGAAATTATGATGTATTTCGACTGTTAAATGAGAGATGATTACAAATAACCAGAAGAGCATACTCTGCCTTGTACATTCTTGGGCCTATAATTATTTGGGGTTTAAAAATGGTCCATCGCACTTCTGGAAACCAACAGACCTTCTACAGTAAGTTGTATTCTATGAAGAAGGCTATTTTAAAAAACATGGATTTTATTTTTCCTCTTGCAATCTAGATATTCCTTCATTATAACTGAACTTTCTGTTGCTTAACAGGAAACGCAGGCTTCCTTTTAAGAGTCTATTTTCTTTCATGAAAAGGCAATCTTCCATTCTGCTATGTAATAGGCAAAAGCAGTTGCAATTGGGATAAAGCACTGGTGGATAGAAGAACAAGTGGCATCATCTACTTGGACTTGTGCAAAGCTTTTGACTTTTGTTCCCAGTGATATCCTCGTCTCTAAACTGGAAAGACATGGATTTGATTTTAGCACTTGGTGGTAAGGAATTGGCTTCATGGTTGTGCTCAAAGAGTTGCAGTCAATGGCTCAATATACAGGTGAAGATCAGTTACAAGTGGTGTTCCTCAGGGGTTGGTATTGGACTTGCACATTTTAATAACTTTATTGGTGACATGGACAGTGAGATTGGGTCCACCCTCAGCAAGTGTGGCAAAGACACCATGCTGAGTGGTTCAGTTAACATGCTGGAGGGAAGGCATGCCATCCAGAGGGACCTTGTCAGGCTTGAGAGGTGGGCCTGTGCAAATCTCATTAAGTTCAACAAGGCTAATTGCAAGGTCCTACATATGAGCCAGGGCAATACCAAGCACAAATACAGACTGGGAAGAGTGTGGATTGAGAGCAATCCTGAGGAGAAGGACCTGGGGGTGTTGGTTGATGAGAAGCTCAACATGAGCTGGCAGCACATACTTGCAACCCAGAAAGCCAAACATATCTTGAGCTGCACCAAAAGAAGCATGGCCAGCAGGTCAAGGGAGGTGATTTTCCACTCTGCTCTTCTGATAGGAAAAGGAAGAATTGGATTTAAACTAAAGAAGGGTAGATTTAGATTAAATATTGGGAAGAAACTCTTTACTACAGGGGTGGTGAGGCACTGGAACAAGTTGCGCAGAGAAGCTGTGGATGCCCCATCCCTGGAGGAGTTCAAGGCCAGGCTGGATGGGGCTTTGAGCAACCTGGTTTAGTGGGAGGTGTCCCTGCCCATGTCAGAGGAGATGGAATTAAATTATCTTTATGATCCCTTCATAAAGGAATAGATGAGCTTTAAGGTCCCTTTCAACCCAAACCATTCTGTGATTCTACAATTTTATGATTGTAGGATACTAACATAGTGACAGAGCTATTTTTTTAACCAGGAAATATAAAGGTGAAATAAGTAAGGTTAATTTAAATGTTCATGTCAAATATAATTTAGGTTGTAATTATTCAATGCAATTGTTTTTTCCTGATAATTCATCTTTGCAAACTGAAAAACTGATTAAGAGAGCCCATTTCCTAATGAGAAGAAGAGGTTATAGCATCCTAATATGAAGAATCCTCGTGTAAAAGTCGCAGGATCACAGCAAATATAATACGGCCTAAACATTGATGGACATGAACTCTTGTCAGGATAATTTATTAAAATAGTCAGTCTTCACAGTTTAGTGCTTTCATTGCCAGTGAATGAAACAAATTTGCTCTTAAGTCACAATCCCTCTTTCTTAGGCGTTATAAAAGCCATGTGCTGACATTCTTCTAAGGCATGAAAGTCATTCCGTGTCAGTATATTTCCCATCTATACTTGCATGGCTTAAAATCAAAGAGTAAGTGAAGGCCATGATAATTTTAGTGCGTCTGATAATTCTTAGGAGGAAATTACGTGTGTATCAAAAAGAGGGAACACAGCCAAAATATGCAAGAAATCCTCAGGACCTTAAAAATCTTAAAATTGTTGTATAGTTTCTTTCTCAAAAAGGATACCTGTGGTAGTATGGTACATTGGTAGTAAAGTACAGCATAAATATTAAATTTGTTCCTGACAGAGAGGTAGGAAGGTAAGGAAGATAATGAAAAAAAAAAATTTATACAGTTTACCATAATTGTATATTTTTTTCACATGTGACAGTAACATAACATTATTGTATTTGTATATGTTAATTGCATTAACTTCTGGGTTAATCTACATTAACAATACAGGTGGAGCAAAGTCTCAGCTGAACTCTTCTTCTATCTTTATTAACATAAAATATTCTTTCTCTGTAGAACACAAAGAGGTGTTCTCCCACATTCCAAATCTTCTTTGTCTATGTGAGACCAAAAAAAATATCAGTTACTAATACAAAAAAAAAAATCTAAAGGCCAACAAATCTCTTATTTTTCAGCTTTCAGGATCATTTGCTCTTTTCAGCACAGGGGAGCTCTGTCTCATTCTGACTGTTCTCTGGACATTTTGTTTGGTCTTTCCATAGCTCAAGTCAAGTATGGCCTAAGTTGTCTGAGACTTTTACTCATGCTTTGATATTCATTTACACTGATGTAAGAGGTTTCTTGTGTTATGCTGCAGTTTACAAGAGAAGTTGCTGTTAGACAACATATCTACAGTATTTGGAGTACTGTGTTCCATTCAATCATCATAGCTTCCCTCATATCTCCCCTCAAAAGTTACCTCTATCATAAAATAGACATAAAACTTTATCACATAAAAGAAGATGGTTGCTAGATTGTTATTACCGATAGTCAGCTAGGCACTATATACACACTAAATCTATATTAACAGACCATCTCTATTTTTTTTTCTCACCTTGCATATTCTTATGCTCTTCTTAAATATTTAATTTTAAGGGCAGTCATTTACTCTCTGTCTTTCTGTACCCTATCATATTTGGATGTTGAAGTGACTGAAGCTACTTGTTAATAATAATGCTGATTTTTTTCCAGGCTGTGTTTCATTGTTCCTGCACATCTTGATTAGCTGCTCCAGGCTAAGAGTTTTGACAGCACTGGGAAGTGGGAAAGGACATGAGCAGTGCTCTTAGAATCATTTGCATTTAGTATCAGACTTTTTTTTTTTTTTTTTTTTCCTTCATTTTCTGTCCCTTTTGGTGTTATTCAGGGTCACCATTTCCTCAGTTTCAACTTTCACTAATTTCAGGTTCTCTCTCTCTCTCTTGTTCAGATAGCAGAGCTCCTTTGACTAGTTATGTGATTTAAGCCTCAGCTGGGCTTTGTTGAGGGATTTGAAATGGTGTACATTCAGTGAAGATGTGGAAAGGCCTAGGGAAAGCAAATCAAAGTCGTTCAGTATCTATTCATTCAAATCCAAGTTAAACAAATCAAGCAGTTCCATGTGCTCTTATCATTTATGAATAAAGGCCATCTGGCCTTTACAAGTTTATCCATGTCTCCCTTCATAGTGCATTTTTTCTTGAGTAAAGCAGGATATAAATGTTGCATTGCATGAAAAACACAAGAATTGTACAGTATATTTACCATTGCCCTCCTGTCCATGCAGTTGTAATGTTAATTAAGTACTAATGACACAAATTTAAACTGTAATGAGAAACACTTTGAAAACACCAGTGAAAACCTTTTAAATATTGTGAATCATTTTGTGCTTTTGAGATGCTTAACCTGTAAAGTTGTCAAAAGTGGTAAAGAAAAAGAGAAATTTCAAAAAAATAAATTTGGTTAAAGTGTTTTGGTTTCAAAACACAAAGGTGAAAACAACTTAGAATTCATTTCACTTGTTTTGGAATGAAAGACAAGAAATGCAGACAAAAATTACAAATTTTGTGAAAATTATGATTTTCAACAAAAAGTTACTTTTATTTGAAAAATACTGACAAGTAATTTTTTAGTGTTACTGCTTGTGCTTTTTGTGTTCGTATGCCCTTTCTGCCACAACATAATAAAAATAAAGGCCCCTGCATGATAAGAGGAATACTAGTAAATACTAGGTGAAAGGTGAAGGGACATTCTGCCTCTGAGTCAGCCTTATCTAAAAGTGGCATGTCTGCATGTTGGCAGATTTACCCAAGTCCATAGCAAGTTTGACATCAGTCTGTCTCTATTCACCCCTGTAGGTATGTATTTTGTCCTGGTTATGTCTGACCCACACAATAACTGGTATTGTGTGGGGAGAAAGCTCAACTATTTGGAAGAGAGTACATTAGACTGGTGAGATGTCTGTCCTAATAGCTGCTTTGTTTTTGGTCTCAATGAGCTCTAGGCAAGGCAGCTTGCCTTCCTGCACTCCAGTTTCCTCAACAGCTAACACAAAAGTGAAAAAAAAAAAAAAAAAAAAAAAAAAAAAAATTTGAAGCTGGGCTGCAGAAAATGCTCCATAAGAGCTCTCTCATAACTGCTCTTGTAGAGCACTGGACTCTATGAGTCCTCATGAAAATGAGGATTGTGCTCCCCACATGCAACCCAGCAGTGGACAAGGCAGAGAGAAAGCCTACTCACCCAAAGTGACTTTCATTCTGGAAAATATGCCTGCTGCCCTGGCACCAGAAGTATTTAGTTGTGTCTATGACATGGCACCAATACTTATCCTGAAAGTATATCTTCATGACAAGATGACAAGAGAACATACATTTTGATAGCATCTTGTTTCTACTCCTTGTGAAGGAATTTTTGTATTTTTCTCACTCATGCCAGCTCTTGCTGTTGAACCCTGGATCCAGCCTGGATCCTCAACCCTGGATTCTTAAATGTTTCTCATTTAATGGTTCTGCATCTGCAGGTCTTTTCCAGAAAGATTGTGAGAATATGATGCTATGTGTTATATACTCCTGCTCTTGCTGGAAGTGCATGAGTATATTATTTCCAGGGGTATTTTAGTGTGCACGAACTGTATTCATACAAAAGATATATTTTGCTTATGAGATACCAGAAAAAAAAAAAATATATATATATATATATATATATACATATATATATATATAAGATTGAAATATTTGCTAGGAATTATTTTCTAAAATAGATATTTTAGAGATGTTTAGCCTATATTATGTATGGAACTGGAACTATGGTCCTCACCATACAGTAGTTTTCACTATTAACATACACAAAGTCCAAACTAATAACCTATTTTTCCATAGCAGGTAGGATAAAGAAACTTCTGGATGTACGGTTTTATCAGTGTCCTCATTGCAAGATGAAAAATACTGATGAATGAATGAGCAAAGATTTGATTTGCTAATTATGATGAGAGAAGACTGCAAGAAATGCCTTTTGTTTTGCCAGTGGGCCTTTCTATTAACAGTTGAACAACAAATCTGAAAAGTGACAGAATTAAATCTTAGTAAAATAAATTGAGATTTATCATGTAATATTAGCTGGTTTTCTCTCCCTCATAATTTGCTGCCTGACAGAAGTCAACCAACCAGTCTTCTGTTTTCCAGGAGTTTTTAAACCTAGTCCTTGCATGCTCAAAGTCAATAGACAACTACAGGAGTCTGGAAAAAGAGACAGAGAAAAATAAGCTTTTTTTCAGTAGGTTTATATGTACTATATGGAGGGCTGTACTTTCCCAGAAAGATTTGTGGCATTGAAAAACATTGAAAACCATGGCTCAAAAAATGAGAAAAAAAAAAAAAATAAAAAAAAAAAAAAAAAAGTCATTTGATTATTTTTATTTCTTTGTGTCACTATATGATTATTAGATTTTTGTGGGTTTGTTTTTTTTTGTTGTTGTTGTGTTTTGTTTGTTTGTTTGTTTGTTTGTTTGTTGTTGTTGTTTTGTGGTTTTTTTTGTTTGTTTATTTATTTGTTTTTTCTAATGGAAGACCAGATCTAAATCATTTTTCATATTCTGGAAACTTGGCAAAATTACTCAGGCCTCATTTGGACTCTTGTCAAGCTGCGTCTGCCTGAAGGTGAAATGGATTATATGAGTCAACTATCTCTTTAATGATCTTCTGTTTATTAACAAAGAGGATACAGAAAGCATATTTTTTTCTGAATGCAGGAAGAACAAACAGAAGGCAATTTCCTTGCCTGTAATGCCATCACAGCCTTTTCAGCCTGCCCTTTGTACCATGGATTTATTTTTTAACCTCAGTACAAAGACATATATTCACATATTCTCCCCTAGTTCTCTGTGGCCTGACTCTTGGCTTTGGGCAGGTGGTGAATTCTGATGCTACACTTTCATCACACAAGGTGTTCTATAACGGTGTGCTTAAAGGAACATTCCATCATGAAGACACAGTTTCACTGAACTAAAAGTTGATCTCACTGTGACACAGCACTGGACTGAATGCCTGGGATGGGTAGGGTGGGTAGGGAACTCCTTAAGTTGGCTTTAACACTGAAGAGTTCCATGATGTGGAAATGTGGCTTGATGTTGCTACGGATATAATGACAACACTGTCTTACAAGGTTAAAAGTCTCTTTAGCCCTGCATGCCATAACCTGTCTTCATCCATGAGTAACAGCAGCTACCCTGGGAAAACAGAGGACAAAGCGCACAGTGATAGTGACTTCTCCAAAATTTTATCCCACTCTTTAACAGGTTAATTAGTTAATTAGTGCCCAGTTACTCTATGCCACTGCTAGTGAATATTAGATAGGTACTTGACTGCAACAAAATACTGTATTAGTATTGATCTGCTGCATTTTTTTTTTCCTTAGTTCCCACAGAAAATACATATTGGTATGATGATGCCAAAACTTCACTCTTCTTTTACTGAGTTTTAAAAGGCTCCCTTAAGTTACAGTGAAGGATCAAATATGTATTGGAAGTTTAGTTTCTGGAGGTGAAGCACAATTAATGGTTTGAACTGTGATGCAATAGTAAAAAACATTCTGATCTATCAGCTAATGATGCAACCAGTCTTTCCTTAAGCAAGATATTTATGTAGCTTTAGGTTAATGACAGGTGATCACAGTTGTGGGTAAATTATTCAAGTTCCATGTCCCACCCATTTCCCTCATATTCCCTACTGTTTTACAAGTAGGAGAAAAAAAAAAAAAAAAAAAAAAAAAAAAAAAAAAAAAAAAAAAAAAAGATCTGACACATGAAAAGGCTTTGAAAGTATTTAAGTAGCTTATTTTTTCCCTTTGGAGGAATCTCCAAGTCTTCCATTTACTCATTTAATCTGTCGTTCCACTGCACCCAAGGACAAACTGTCATTTGTGTGTGCTTCAGTAATTTTGTAGAGCACACACAGAACAAACAAATATCAAGTGACTGAAGTTAAAGTGGATTTCACACAGGAAGCTGTTTCCTTCCCTCCATACATTTTTAATAGAGATTTTCTTGATTGCAATGTACCAAGTAGACTTCTGCCTTGGATTTTATAAATGTGTTTATAATAGCAATGGATAAAAAAAAAAAAAAATGGCCACAAAGTGTTCTCAGAATACACTTTTTTCAACAACTCACAAACAGTGGCTTGAGAAGTGTCTGGATGCAGAGAATGAACTAGCTAGCAAATGAAAAGGATCTCATCATGTCACTTTTACAAAATACTATCTTAGATAATAACATCTGTAGTCAGTTCTCCGTGTTGTTTCCATATACTGTCCCGCACAATGATGTAGTATAGAAAAAACATCTTAGAATTCACTTGTATGAATTTTAAATGTAACCAAATAAGACAGCATCATATCTTGGATATTTTAGAGGCTTAAAATAGAACTCTGAATCTAAGCTGAACAGAGCTTTATTAACTGACGTCAGTTTTCTGATAAACAAGATGCTGTGTTATTTGACTAGAAGCTATAAAGCATTTTGAATGAAATAACAGAATTTAGCATGATCAATATTTTAGTAGGATGCCATGCTGTCAAAAGTAGGTCTTGGGAGATTTATGATACTAAAACTACAGAGTTTGTTTATTGAACTGGCATTTCATGATCACTGGAGTTATTAAAACTGAGAATTAAATAACGAAGTTAATTTAAGAAAAGGAAATTGCCATAATTAAAAAGTACAAATCATGTATAGCTTGCTACAGAGAAGAAATAAACCAGTTTTATAAGAAAGTCAAGTATCATTTAGAAAAAGTAGTCCCTACTGAGTAGACCTACATTGGCTTTTTTCTGGCATTAAAAAAAAAAATAAAAATAAAAAAAAATAATAAAAAAAAAGTATTGATCCTGTGTCATATTCTGATGAACAAAATGGCTCTCTGGTATGTTCAGTGCATCTAAATGTGAAATCAGAAGATAAATTGTATGCTAATTTTTAAAATTCTTATTCAGTATATATAACTGAGTTCTTATAAAGAATTACTATAATTAGGTCAAGTTAGGAAAGATCCATGAGAAAAACAGGAATTCTGAAGCTGTATTTTTAGCAGCTATTAATATTCAACGTGAGTTCAGTCAAGACTGGTTTGGGCTTACTATGAAGAACTAGAGCAGTTTTACAATTTAGGACACAATTTGGTTTCTGTGGGTTCAAATTTGGTCTACTGCTATCTCATGTTTAAAAAAATGCATAATTATGACCAAATTTCTTTACAACATTAGCTAATTATTAATCCAAAAATTATGTAAAGATCAAGAGCAAACACAATTCAAACAAACTGAACCATTATTAACTAATAATATAACTAAGATATCAACACCTTGCTGCCCAGAGACTTCTATCTAGTTACTTTTGAAGGGGGAGACACACAATGAACATGATCTTTAATTAGTAATATTGTTAAGCCATCTTTGCAGCTCTGAGCACTATTGTACCATTGTAGGTTTCTTGGTACCTAGTGAAATACCGTGCTTTGGAATGCACCTTGATGTTGCTCGGGTTTCCCTACCTGCTTTTCTAGGTATAGATATTTTATACTCTTGTGAGCTCCCAGACTTTTTGTCTGCAGTCTTTCCACATTCATATTCTCAAATAAGCTTTTCTACTCTCAACGTTGATGGATTTTTCCTCCATTCTACTGTATTTTTAACTGTCCTGGTTAGAGATGTCAGGTCAGCCTAGAAGAAGCTTTCACCTTATATTTTGTAATTACAGTATTTCTGCCTAGAAGAAAGTCATTAGAGTAGGGTTTTGTAAATACTAAAATGGCCTGAAAATATTGTCAATAAACCAATAATACTGCTGTATATCAAGCCTGAGTTTTGAGACCTTACTGTCCATTTCTTACAATAGGTAAGGAAAACATCCTGATAATTTCAAGTTACTTTTTGAGGTGGAGAATCTAGACAGCATAGACATTCAAAGTGGTTGTTTTGAAAGAAAAGGCCTCTGACAGTGTGGTGGCATTTTGTGATGGAATGGAGAACAAGACAAAAAGTGTTGCAAAAAAAAAGAGATTGTACAAAAACCTTGTGCATGTATACCTACCCTTGTGGGAGAACAGTGTCATTCATCTAATTTCCTTTAAAAGATACACCTAGCTTGAGGATGACCAACCCCTTATTCTGTTGTAAGAAAACAAAAACTGTAGCTGAGCTTTGCTCACAAAATGAATTCCTCAACACTACATCCTTTGGGGAGTAGAGAGCTAACCCTGATTCTGACTTGATTCCACTAGATACTTCATTCAGTATATTGTTGAGAGATCTTCCAGCAAGTGGTATCTCAGTTTTTTCTTGTGACCATATTTGTAAGAATACTTTCAGAATATTTTTGAAGTCTCAGTTCTGTACTTTATATTACACAAGCCTACAAACAAGAAAAAATAATTTGAGTGACTATGTTTTTGCACAGTTTATACTAAGATCATTGCACAGCTTTTAATTTTATGACTTGGTATTAACGTATTTGAGAAGTGCTGCCTGACTTCTTCACCAACTTACAGGATTTGAAAAAGAAAAAAAAAAAAAAAAAAAGACAAAGGTATTCTAATGCTGATCAGCAATAAAAATCAAAGCATAAAACAGGCATAATGAGAGCAATTGTAGTGTTTGTTACTTGACTTTGAAATCCATAACACTAAAAATGTTTATATATATATATATTTTTTATTCACTCATGGCGTATGTTTACAAAAACATTTGACATCAAACTTTAATCCCAATATGAGAGAAAACATTGCAATTCTATTATATTAGCAGTGATAAATACAGTACCCATAACATAGTTTAGCCCTGATGCAATCAACATAAATAGCTAAATGTATAAACAATGTTTCTGAATTTTGGTGTTGGCAGTGGAGCTGGCCAAAGAAGACGAGAAAAGAGACATTTTCATAGCCTTAGCAAATTAATGTTGATTTAAGCCGAAGATGCAATGGCTTAAAGCGAAATATGGTTGATTGGTTAGAAAAAGTAATTGGAAGATGGAAAAGGATGAGAAATTGCATAGCTTCAGGATGCTATTTTGCAGAGATGAAGCACAAGTGTCAGTGTCAAAAGGCACACCCACATATAAAATGTTTCTAGCTTTTTCCCTTAAAAATGTTGAAACTGCAGATTTATGGAATTACATATCAATTTGGATTAAGTAGAACTGTTTGCTGGATTGCTGTTACAGTGATTAGACATAGGATTGCCTGTTGCATTTTTTAAAATGCATTTTGCAGAAGTGTGTACATTGATCTCTAGGGCCTACGTTTCTTTCCTGTGAAGTGTTGCAGCTTTGCATATTCCCTGCTTTTCAGTGAGAGTTTGATGTGCGAACTCACAGCAGATTTAGTGGGAAAAGGGAAACAACCAGTCGATAAGCTTGGCACTCTCTGTCAGCTCCTTGTGACACCTCAGGCAGGCTTAGTAGCCTATCACAAGGCACAGGAATGCTTTCACCTCCAAAGGGAAAGCCAGTGTCGGCTTAAAGGCTTGTGACAGCAAGGAGAGAGCAGAGAGAGTTGGGAGCAGGCTCTTCTTTCCACACCAGCATGGGAGTTTAACAGTCTTTTCATGACTGGCAGAGAAAAGCTGTTGGTGTATTTGCTCCTCACTGACAGAGCAGCTTGGGCAGGATATGTGGAGGAGTTTATTTTAAGTAACAAAATAAAAACTTCAGAGAAATTATAAACATTAGCCAACTGCCTCATTCTTGAGACTGCTTTCATGTATTTCCAGTTGAAATGCATCCTGTCTGTATGAAGCAAAATGATATAGTACGTTGCTTTTGAGATGTAACATTGTTAGCATTGTTGCTTACTTTGGTGTAGCCAGTAAGAAAACCTTTCTTATCCTACCCGTCTGTGCAAGAGTGGGATGGGCATGGAGATGAGGTTGAGTCTTGTTTTGCTCTCTGCAACCTGTTGTCAGAAGCTTGTTCCCTTACACATTAAGCTTCATTACAAATAGTCATTTTTACTGCTAAGGGCTGTCGTTTTCATTATACAGCTGAGTTTGTTGGAAATGTGCTTCATGGTCTGTAGGGGGCTTACCAGAGCAGCCTTCCCCACAGTATGAGATTAACAAAAATGCCCAGAGAGATTTTGTCTCCACATGTCTCAGACAATTGCCACTAGGGTTTGTAAGAGTAAATATAGGCCTCCTTCAAAGAAGATGTAAAAATGCCAAATATCATCATGCTTTTCAGCCAGCATCTTTTACTGGTAAAAGGATTTTTTGTCCATCTCCTGCATGGGACCAAAGAAGCTAATGGTGCTTTCAAGGTAGGCCAAACCAGTACTCAATTCTTGCAGTAAAGGACAATCTTATTACTTTTCAGTTGTGTGATGATGCCTAGTAGTTTTAAGTGACAAACATTTTTTTCCTCCTCCTTTTCATTATTATTTGGATGAAATCACACGCACTGCCTTTGGTACAAATTTATTTAAGAGGCTGAAGTTAATGAACTTAGAGGAGACGTTTCTAGATAAGTCTAAGAAATTTCAAAAACTGAAGTCATATTGAATTCATGCTCTAATATCTTTAGCCTGATTTTGAAATTCATGCTCTGTCATGTGATATTAGACAATTAATTGGCTTCTTAATGTAAAACTGAGAATACACTGAAAAATCTTAATGGAATAGTAAGAGTGGAAAGATACCTTCAAATGTTTTTACTGTTGTACTGCCATTTCCAATGTTGCAAAACCTCCCATTAAGAATTAGTGCATCCCTTTTGAAATTCAGTTGTGGAATATGGCTACAACTGCAAAATATATTGCACTGATCAATATATTGCACAAGATCAGTTAAGATCAGATTTTAAAATCTTAATGAAATGGGGCCAATTTGCTGTTCCAAATTGCTTCCAGTCAATATTTGGTAGTTTTAATTTGGGAATGCCACAGGGATTCATCCTACTCTTGTATTATTTCTGACCTATCATAATGTTTGCTGGTGGGTGGCTGTCATTTGTTGACATAACACATTTGTTTTTTATGGATCTGTTGATGTTATGCAATTGCTTCACATTTACATTGTCAGAGGAGAAGTGCTAAAAGACTTGTGAGAAATATTTATTACAATCCTTTCTTTAATATGAAAATGTTTCTGTTGATTTTCTTCTTCATTCTCTAATGATTTTCTAGAATCATATCACATTTTGTGTCTTTGAATACAGGTACATTTTCACCTATATCAGTTTGTTCAAACACTAGAGTACTTGAATTCTGAAGTTAATATTTATTAACAACCCATTTTTACAGCTAGTGCAGTTATGTGCTTACATTTATAATGGGAGTGGCTGTAAAATCTCTACTGTTACAATCACAGAATCATAAAATATCCCAAGTCCAAAAGGACCCACAAGGATCATTGAGTTCAATTCCATATGTTTGAGGGCATTGCCCAAATGTTTCTTGAACTCCAATAGCTTGATGCTGTGACCACTGCCCTGGGAAGCCTGTCCCACTGCCCGACCACCCTCTGGGTGCAGAACCTTTCCCTAACCCCCAGCCTGACCCTCCCCTGTCCCAGCTCCATGCCGTTCCCTCGGGTCCTGTTGCTGTCACCAGAGAGCACAGCTCAGCGCCTGTCCCTTCGCTCCCCTTGTGAGGGAGCTGCAGGCTGCCATGAGGCCTCCCCTCAGCCTGCTCTGCTCTGGGCTAAACAAACCAAGGGACCTCAGCCACTCCTCATACATCCTGCCCTTCACACCCTTCATTGTCTTTGTAGCCCTGCTTTGGACCCTCTCTAATTAGTTTTATGTCCTTCTTACATTGTGGCACACAAAACTGCACACAGCATTTCAGGTGAGGCCTCATCAGTGCCGAGCAGAGTTGAGACAATGCTTTTCCTTGACTGGCTACCAATGCTGTGCCTGATATACCCAAAGGTACAGCTGGCCCTTTCGGCTTCCAGGGCACACTACTTGCTCATATTCAGCTTGCTATCAACCAGAAGGTGCAGAATCCGGCACTTCCTCTTATTGAACTTCATGTGGTTGGTGATTGCCCAGCCTCTAATTTGTCAAGATCTCTCTGCAAAGCCTTTCTACTCTTGATGGAGCCAAGTGTTTCCCAATTTAGTAACATACATAAACTCAGCATGCATTTGACTTCTATGTCCAGAACATTTATAAAAACATTGAAGAGAACTTGCCCAAAAATTGAGCCCTGGGAAACCTGGGGCTCTATGGGTAAGAAATTGTAAGAACTATTTAGTTAGTAATGTTGACTTGTACATACAAAATTAAAAATTTGTGATAGAATGTTTATTGATGGAAATCACTTCATGAAGTGATCATCACTTCATGAATCATCAATATACTGTTTTCATTTTTTTGTGCTTCAGTAATTTCAGGTACAATACCGTGTTTTTTGCTGTGCTTGCAATCTCTAAAGTACATTAACGTACACTGAGAAGGCAAAGTGACTTGCACGGGAATGAATAATTACAATAATGACTAGTTGTTATTCTTGTTTATTCTGAGGAGTATTCTAATTAACTGTTTGGGAAATGGCTTACTTCCTACATAGCTGTCATATATATTAATTCCTGAGCTGGAAGGCAGTTGAGTTAATACTGAGTGTTTCACTTCACCTAGAAATACCATTGACTTCTATATTTAGCTGTCATGTAACCCTAAGAAAACCTACTGTTATTTTTGCTGCCACCAAGCTGTGGCAGGTCCTAGAACAGCCTTAAAAGTGTTGTGGAAGAAGCAGCATGTTGGACTTCATTTATCCTGTGAATTAGGAACATTTCCATCTGCCATTTTTTGGTTTCTTCCACGTCTTGTCCTCAACTTTAGTTCACAGACCAACACCAATGTCCTGCAAAAATCTATTGTAAAATAGGTCCTTTTAGGGTAAGAGCTAATCATTTTAACTTCCCTGTCTGAAATAAGGATACCGTTCATAAAGTGTATCAGCAGAGAATTGCAAAGGCATGTGTAGGCAGAAGTCTTACTTCGAAAAATAGGTACAGTAAAATGGCACAGTAGAAGGAAACACTGGCCACTGAACTGGAAATGTACTGAAATCAGAGGTGTTGAGCAAGTATACTCTAGTCAAATGAGAAGGACTGTGGATGAGTCTCTTCACACTTAAGAGATATAAGATATGTCAGTGCAAATTCCTCTACTATATTTAGCTGTGACTGATGAGTTGATAGTGAAAGATGTGGTAATAAAATCAACAATATTATAAAATATTAAATTTTATTTTCTTGCAGGTCTTTGCTGGTTTTGATTGCCCTCCACTGGGCCATTGAATTTTTCTATGGATTTGATGGCATGACTTTCCAAAATGCTGTCTTCATGTTAATTTTGGGGTCTGTGACGAGTATGGTTTTAATTTTTGCATAAACATGAGGTTTTCATCTCTGCTTTCATCTGACATGAAACATTTACTTTTACAGGTCCTCGAAGTTTCTCAGATCTTTTTTAGTCCATATGAACTAGAAACCTCCTTTTTGGTGATCTGAAAATAAGCAAAGTTTTTTAAATGAAGACGCAGAGGTTTCATCCCATATTTCTTCTGCTTACATTATTTATTTTTATATGAATTGGTTTTATTAGTTTGGTTTTTTGAAAGGATTGTTGTGGAACTTTTAACAAGAAACAGGTGGCATGGAAGGCTGACTGATAAAGTACTGTTTCTGCTTTTACACCCTATGCTTCAAGAAAGATGGGGATCTATAGGGTAAAGTTCAAGAGATAAATTGAAATAGTACAAGTCTAGAAAGCTGATTACAGAAAGGAAAGGCTTCATTAACAATCGTTGCTCAGAAAAGAAGATAGAAAATTAAGAGGTGTTACTATAACCTTTATTTAACCCAAAGGCCACTATAAAGAGGGAGGGAATTTATTTTTCTGTTCTGCAAAAGGTATGACAAAAGCTATCAGGCTGTCTTTTCAGCGGGGATGATTTAAAAGTATATAGGTATATTCAGTCCCTGTTTTGGTAGGAGTATTGGTAAAATGACCGTCTGCAGTACAACCCATCTCTTTTTTTCTATGACTTCCCTATGTTTATAAAGTAAAGTATATTCAGTCCCTGTTTTGGTAGAAGTATTGGTAAAATGACCATCTGCAGTACAACCCATCTCTTTTTTTCTATGACTTCCCTATGTTTATAAAGTAAAGGGCAAAGCAGAAACCAAATGACAGTTTCTAATAAGCAGGTGTGAGAAAAGCAGGTAGTTCTCTGGAGAAGAGGTTTGTTTGAAAAATTTGTTTTTGCTAAGCAAGAAGGTTTGTGAGGCCCTGCAAATTTCAGTTTTAAGAATTAATACTGTAAAATTATCCTAAAAAAATAAGAAACATAAAGAATATGGTTTATGGAACTATTTGGGATTCCTTATTCTTTATGGAGATGTTTTGTTAGTAAGTTTTGCAACTCAGCAATATGCCAATAATGAGTCTCTAGTTAGCTGGTAAGGAGATTAACATTTGTCATATGCAGTTGAGCTGTCACTTTTCGGCAAAAGAGCAGTGCAGGTCATGTTTCTAGTGTTCATTTGTATTTACCATCTCATTTATACCTGGGAAAGTCTGTTAGAAAATATTAAAATACAAATATAGGCACAGCAGGGTTTTCAAAAAGAGATTGTGTAGAGTTTCTTCCCACAAAATTAGGAAGATTAGAAATCTCTGTGCTAATTGTAGAAGATGCTCTACTAGATATAGCATTCTCCAGCCATTGGTTTTCTCCCCAGGAAAAAGAAGCAAGACTTACAGTGTCCTAAAAAAAATGGTGTTGCTTTCAGTAAGAGTAATCATGTGCCAATTTAAATTAAATTTCTGTGCACACTCAGATATAAAATATTTCAGACAATGTTATAATTTGTGTTTATATACAGCAGTAGAACTATGTGTTACACATCTCCAAACACCATGAATCAAGAAATTATAACATTTAGTGTAACTTGCTTTTCATGTCCATACAATTTTTATACAAACTTTTATTTGAACCCGTAATATACAAAACCAAATCTTTAAAACTACAAAAGTATGCTGCCCAATCAATGAAAATGGGTAACTTCCAGTCTTTCAGGTCTGCACAGATAATTTTAGATGCTTCCATCATGGTATGGTTATGGGGTTGAAACCCATGTTTTGGGCATCCTTTTGGTTGACCAAAGGCCAGGCCTTGACAGAC
The DNA here is from genome assembly GCA_011076525.1 of Nettapus auritus. Classification (NCBI taxonomy): domain Eukaryota; kingdom Metazoa; phylum Chordata; class Aves; order Anseriformes; family Anatidae; genus Nettapus; species Nettapus auritus. The sequence goes on along the minus strand of CM021766.1, from coordinate 106,103,120 downwards.
TTTATGGTTTCCTCCAGTGAATTTGAATGGCATATTGCTGTTTCTCAAGAGGTGACTTTCTGGATCTCCCATAAGAAAGCAAAGAAGAACAAGGGCAGGTATCTGCATAATTTTGTACCCCTTCAGAAGATCCTAGAATCTAAGGACAACTGCAAAGTCTTTTTCTTGTGCACCATTTTGCATCCTATAGATTTATCTCAAGCCTGCTTCAGATGCTTGAGAGGAAGCCAAAACAGGATATACAGCAGTAAATAATCATAGTAGGAAGTCTCCAATCCCATGAACTCACTTGGTAGTTTTACTCCATAATTTATGTTGCAACATGGTAATTATGAATGCATAATACAGCAACGTAGGTGCCATCAAAAAAAAAAAAAAAAAAAATCATCTGCTTACTGGTTACTTGCAGCAATTGCAGTGTTGTACATTCTGAATGCACAGAACTGCATAGCATTTTGAATACCAGAAATCTTAAGAAAAGAATAAAGGCAGAGGTCTTTTCAGTATATTTGAGCAGGAAAAAACATCAGTTTATTTACTACCAAAAAAATTGAGAACTTCCAACTTCAGTTTGCCCACTTAGAATAGAAATATGTGTTAGCATTGGTAACTCCTAGGTATAACATATGATTCTTCCAGGCAGCTGAGTTTTAGATACAACACAAGACAGTCACAGTGGACCTATCATAGTTTATATGCGTAATAAAGTCAGTAGTGTCAACTCCAGATGTTCAAAAACATCCATCAAGCTCCAGAAACCATTGATTTATGTTTCTTTTTATTCATCTGCTGGTTTCTGAGATTTTAGGACTCCCTAGGATCTTGTTTTCACACAGCTGAAGATTAGAAACTTACTTTATTTTTAATGCAGAGTGAGTTTCTCACATTCTTTGTCACATACCATAAAATATAACTGTACTGCTAATGCTAACTGGAGTTTTCCTGGGTGTGCAGAGATGATACTGCTTAAAGAAGCTAAATATGTCTAGTAAATGAAATGTGATTCTGTAGTACAGTAAATTTAAAGTTTATCGAAAGATGTCTTGGAGCTAATGGCCTGATTCATGAAAGGGGATGACAAATGCAATATCAGTATATGTCAGATTATATTTTTAAATTAAGCTAAATTAACTACTTCCTCTTTATTGAGATTTTTTGTGAAGCTCTTCGGTAAAAATATCCTTTATAAAATTGATAGAGTACATGTACTTCTAAACTAAATAATAATAATAATAATACTTTAATAATTTTTACAACTCCATCCTCTCAATTAAAACCAGGTCATGGTAGAAATCTAGACAAACCAATATATCCACCATATGACAACCAGGAAACACTGAAACATGGAATTTGGGGGGAGTGAGGAGGGGTGTTAATTCACTACTAAAACAGAAGAAAAAGCTGAGAAGTTAGAAATTGCTTAGAGACAATTTTCTTTACTCCACAACACAGCCACATACACAGTAGATACAATATTTTTATAGATACAGGAGTTCATATATAGTATTTTCCTGCAGACAGAAATAGGGAATTTGATATGTCATCAAAAAAATGACATGAATCTGTCATATCACAGCAAGAAAACAGTTATTGATGAAAGAAAAACTTGAAAAAATAGACGACTTAAAATCAGGATAAGGGTCTGAAAAACAGAACTTTCATCTCATAACATGGAATAGTCTTTTTTTTTTTTTTTTTTTTTTTTTTTTTTTTTTTTTTTTTTTTTTGCTGTTCTTCCAGTCTCTTTGAAGACTTTAGTCCAGTGTTATTATACCTTTACTTCTCTGGCATTACAAACAAAAAATAATTGCACTGTTGAGGAATTTTACAAACATTGAATTGAGTTTTCTTCTTATGTTTACTCTATATCAAAGTGATTCCTGTCAGTCCTTCAAGCTGCTGCTGACTTAAGAGCCTGCAAGTAAGAGAATAAGGCATTATTTTTGATGATGCTCTTAAGGCACACAAAGTGCATGGAAGAAGGCAGCCTGGAGGATTCCACTCAAGAGCTGACATGGTTGATCACTCTGATGTGCATTAACTTTCTTTAAGCTACCCTCAGAAAATGACAACTCAAAGTTCAATTTAATACTCAATGCTTTCAGTTCCTTTTAACTAAACAACCCTGTTGAGTCTCACAGGACGTGTTCTTAGACACACTTATAGTTGATTATAGAATCAGCATAATTCTGACATAAAATTCAGTACTAATAAATTTATTTCCATATAAAAAATTAAAACCATTTCAGTGTCATAAAACTTAAAGTCACATCATATAATGAAATATTATGCTGATATAAAGTGCATATTTAAATGTCTGAAGAAATTACAGCTGTCCTGAGAATTGTCATGTTCCCATACTATAGTCGGAGGAAAATTTAAAAACTTTTTATCTCTCATTATTCTAATACTATGAAAAGTCTGCATCAGTATTTTCAGGCCTAGCTTTACACTTGAGTGTAGCAGTGAAGGTAGCTTTGCTGTACTCCATGTTTATTGCACTTCAAGTCTTCATTTTGTAATTAAAATTGAATGCTGAAACCTCACTTTACTTCCGGATAGTCAAGTTAGATTTCCTTTATATCCAATTATTATCATCAGTGGCTGAGTTTTGCAACACAAACATCTCATTTAGTCAATACAAGCCTGCTATTTAAACTTTTTCTGGTGGGGGACCACTAGAAGCTTGTGTTTATGGGAAAGATTTTGTATTTTCAAGTGTTTATGAGTAAAAAGATTAGAAAAATATCTTCACTTAAATTATAATCTGGTTTACTTTTAAAGCTGCAGAAATGTATTTTGAGTCTCACTTGTCAAAAGTATGTCACAGTTGCAGAAGGTGAAGTTAAAGCACTTTTATTTGGGGAAAAAAAAAAAGGAAAAAAAAAAAGACAATGTGTACCACTGACCATGGCTTGGATGTTCAGATTTCCAGCCGTTAATATTTTCAGTTGCTCATGTTTTTTTCATATACTGATTAAGATAAACACTACTGCCAGATCATGTTATTTTATCTGAAACAGAACAACTGTGGAAGAGACACAGACAGTCTCTGTTGTTATCTTGCTGTGTAAAGAGATACATTTGATAAGAAGCCCAGAAACCATAAATTTCTGTTCCAGCTCTCTTACTAATTGCTGTTAATATTTCTATTTCCTTCACATTACACATGGTTCATATTTCTACCTTTGACAATATCTTTCAGTGGTTCATTTTCACAAATAAAATATTGGAGAGCTTCTTCAAGGTCACTTTAAGTAGAACTGGGAATAGACTTCCAATTTCTATTACATTGGCATTGAGTCTCATCTGCTTTGCCAGTCTTTCAACAGGATTATGGAAAACTTTTTCTTTTTTTTTTTTTCAAAACATTTGCACTTATAAGTGAATTTGGATGGTGTGATAATGTTAATTTTTATGCTTTCAGCTAAGAAAAACTATTCCTCTGAATACAGTTTCATATTCATCTCAATGTGTACACTCAGAGACTTATAGGATAATTTGCCTATTTCTGATAACCAGTAGATCTGCTTTTGTAAGCTACAAAAATGTTAGAATCTGAGTTAATAAGCTTGTCTTTCAGACACTGGGTCTCATTTTTAAAGATGTAACCTAAGTACTTTAAGGACGTGGGGTGTCTCAAGATACTGTAGCCATCCATAAAGCCATTCCCTTACACAGTTTGAATCTTACACAGATTATCAGGCTTAAAGTGCCGTATTCATCTAAGAGAGATTTGACATCTCTTTGTGATGAGTTTTTGGTGAATATGAGTTCCAGTTCACTGTTCAAGGATCTTTCTTATCCCTTCAATGCAGCAGCATCCCTTAGCATTTGCTAGGTGCACAATCCACCACAGTGGGATCCTGCCTTTGTAGTAAGAGATCATAAAGTAGGGGACTTATTACACTGAATGCACATTTGTAAGGAAGGGCAGAGTGGTTGTTATTACATTTACATCTGAAATGAGATGAAGAATTAGAAGACAAAAAAGAAAGGTGGTTTGGTCTTCTTTAAAGCCTGTGTAATTTTTTCCCCAGATTTTTGGGTCTACTTACACTTTAATAACTATATCTTGGCTATTCTTTTTCAAAAAAAAAAAATACACCCAAATGTAATCAAGTTCAAAGTTGATGACATTGATAACACAGTCATTTGTTACACCATTATTTCCTAGACTTAGCTCAATCTGGTATTTGTTTTACATTTTGTTTTACAGTAGGCCATAATCTCTTTCACATTACCTCTAGCAGTTAAATGATAGCTCAAGAGGCCAACTTTCTATTTCTTAAGCAATCATAATAGACAAGCATTGCTTTTGCATACAAGGTAACTAAAGTTAGGTAGGTTCAATTCAAGCCATAGAGCTCAACAGTCCTTACTAGATCTGATCACAAGGAAGCAACTTTCGCATATTTAAACAAAACAAATATAAGAAGGAGAGACAGAGTTTGAATGTCCTGCAGCCCAGGCCATTGCTCACTACAAAACAATTTTCCTTTTACAATGGCCCTTCACCACTGCAGACAAGAAGCTGAAAACTAAGAAAGAAGTAAAATTGGCAGCATACAAGGAGGCAAACTAGCAAGATGATTAGGAGACTGCAATGTGGTGAGGCTGAGAGCTGACTTTGCTCAATGCTGCTCAGAAGAGAGTGGGAAGATCTTGCGGTCTTCAAATATTCCAGTTGACAAACAAATTCTAGTTTGGACCAGATGACTTTTTGAGGTCCCCACCAGCCTTGGTTATTTGGTGACTGTCCCCTGAGACTGCCTGGCTTGTCACAGCATAACGCCACAGCAGTAAAAAGGAGCTGCTGTTGTACCATGTATCCCTGCTTTTGCCCACCCTTGCCCACTGCCTTATGCTGGGCAATCAGGATTTTTTGATAAGGGTGGATGGGAGAGCACATGCCACTTGAGCCACAGCATCTTTCTACTGCTCCTGTGCTACTGTTAGTGTTCGTTGTGTAATAGAGAAGTAACTGTTGAGAATCAATGCCTTTAAATTTATCATTGGGACGCCGATCTTTCTGTTTGAAAGTACTTTGACAATTTCTTTTAAAACACCTGATAGCTCAGTCTGGAAGCCAGAAGGTGTTTAGACACTTTTAAAATACATATATTAATTTAAAAAAAAAAAAAAAAAAAAAAAAAAAAAGTAAAACCCTATAGCCCTTGGTGTTAATTTGTATGAGGCTATTACAGATACATTATGTACTGAATTACGTGGATTTTAACCGGAGCTATTCAAAATGTTTGTGAGCAATGCTTCACAGTGATCAGGTGTGACATGGCTATTTACTTATATCAGTACGGATAAAGGCTTAAAAATTGGTGAAAAGTAAATACGTTTCCAGTTTCAGGAATGGACATCTGTATTAATTGCTCTGAGAAGCAGGATTCTGCATTTTGGGTTGCTCTGGATTGAGTACAAACAGCTGCAGAATTCAGCAAAATGTAAATTTTAAAATGTTAGAATAGAAAAAGTTTCTTACATAAACAGTTTTGTGAGGTTCTAATTTGTTTTTCTATTATCAAATTGTACAAAAGATGTGTCGTTCTCTATAAGTTATTGTCCACATGATAGTCCAGCCTTCAGTGTGTTTTCTTTATGTTTGCTGGAGAAAATAGAGATAAGGATGGGCCAACATGAAAGCCTCAATTTTTCCTTCTTCTAATATTTGGAATAGAGAATAAAAAGGTTGCACTTCAAAGGCTAGGTGATTTTTGTTTAATGTTATTCAGCCACAGCAAAGAATTACGTCAACAGTATGTGTTCCAAGATGCTTTGTTGCATTTAGCATGAATAGGCTGCAGGAAATACATAAAAGCATTAAGGTAAACAATCCTTCTTTCTCCCTAAGCACACCTGTCAGCAGAAGAACGATTTAAAGACTCTGCTCAGAAATGCAGGGCCCGTGTGCTTGACACATAAGAGGGTACCTCTGCTTCCTAAAGCAGCACAGCCTTTGATTTCCGCTCCAAATATCTTGCAGTGTCAAGCCGGCAGATTTGGATTTGAATACCATTGCAAATTTCTAGTTTGATCCAAACAGAGTGCTGAAGCTGACAAGGACAGTTATACATACATACACACACACACATACATACATACAAAAGTGCATGACTGCACTTTTCAATGTGTTACCACCATGACAAGAGGGAATTTCATTCTTACTGGTCCTACACTTGTATTCAATGATATTTTTAATTTTGTAAAGTCTTTATGTAGGTTCCTCATGATCAGAGAACAAGCAGCAGAGATGGTAGACAGCAGAGAATGGCAGACAGCAGAGAATGGCAGACAGCAGAGAATGGTAGACTCTGTAGCAGAAAATAAACTTTTCCAGGTGCTCTGAAACCTACTGCAGAAGGGGTGAGAATTAGTGTAATAATTATGTCCCACGTGGTATAGAGCACAATATGTTTAAGGGAATTTAGAAGAGATGCATGTGCAGTAGTCAGTACTTAGGGATATTGTCAGTTTATGCCTCATTTACTTGATGTTCTTATTTCATAGATTTATTTAATTGGTTTCATAGGTAAGAGTAAACATGAAAAATGCAACGTGTGGCCCAGTACACCATTCTTTCTATAAAAGCATGTAATTATAAAGAGAAATTTGCTTTTTTTATATATTCATTTTCAACAGACTTTCATTTTACTTTATATTAATTATAATTTCCTTGTGAAATAATAAGTGGAGGTGATTGTGCAGGTTTGCAAAGGAAAATCAGGAATGTTTAAATTGAATCATTAACTTTGCATTGTGTTTACAGCTCTTTATATGAAAGGAGAATTTTATAATGGTGAGCTGATTCTGGCAGCATGCCAGGTTTACATTGCTTTTTACAAGTGGAGCTCAAAATCATACAAAACCAAGACTAAAAGATACTGATCCCTTATCTTTCCCTCTTTAAAATACTGGAGCCTGTTTTCTATCTCATGCATGAACCAACACAGGTTGTATTCAGCTACCTAAACCTGAGCATCTATCACCATTTCAGATACTGCAAGTTACAGTGCCTGGCTGGAAGTCATTGCTCCACTAGGGTAGATCAGCTCTCACTCCTAATTTGTGTCTGCCAACCCCATGCAAATTTCTCAGAAACTGCAGATGCTTGGGGTATCCAAAATGGTACAAGCTGCCTATGTTTAGGTACGTGAATTCTGCTTGTTACTGTACCACTTGGAGGACCTTGTTAATACACCAAGCTGGGTTTTCACTGCAGGCTTTCTGTTTGACTGCAGGCAAATTTCTTCACTTATTTTTGTGGTCTTGCTCTATTTCCTTAGCAGGATGTGGTATTTCATTGTTTCTTCTGTTCATCTGTCTTGGCTAGATCATCTAGAAGATTCCTATGGGAAGATCTCAAGCTAGCACGTACCACAGCATAGCCAGGATTTCAAGCCTCTTGCATTGAAGCAATACAAATACTAGTAAATGAGTGAAAAACTGATAATTTGGGAAAGGAGTTCTTTGCTTTGATTTTTGTAGATGAAAGTTTTGGGGTTTAAGCTGTCATAAACCATAAATGCCAATACACTGTACATAGGAGTTTTACATGTTAATTAATATTAATGTTGTTAGTACATCAATTACTTTTGTATGGAAAGTGGTTTTGTATTGCTGAGTACAAAACTTTTGTGTGGAAAGTGGTTTTGTATTGCTGAGTACAAAACAAGAACCTTTGTACTTGATTAATACAATATGAATTTCTAATAAAGGCAAGTTTTAATTAAATAAAGGGAATTTTCAGTGATCTTAGTGATTTTGGGCATTTTGACCCATACTACCACCACTGAAAGCACTTTTATATATTTGTATGACACTGTTTGTGCCAGCTCAACAGTGATACTCCCATTTTGGAAGAGGATAAAAAGGGACATATATTTTTATCATCCTTGCAAAGTTGTCAAGACAGTTTGCCAGTCTATGTGCAAAATCCTTTTGCCCGCATTCTACTATGATGACTGAAGAGAACATTGTTTTCTGTCAATGTCTCAGCCCACTTCTTTGTAACATTAGCCTTAAAAAATTGTCACTTGACTTATAGGTGTTTTGAGGAAATACAGTAAGAAGTAAAATATGCTAAGGTCCTCAGATGAAAATGTTATATTTATTCTCTTAATTAATGTCAGCGTTCTAACTAGGAAGATCTTAGATCTGAGCTGTGACCTTGAGGTAAAAAAATGTTAATTATCAGTCTTTGAAAAATGCTAATTGACCCAGTGAACCATTAAATTGTTTAGATTACATTTGATAGTATTTCATTAATATAAAATATAAACTCACATTTTGTTAATGTATGAAATGCCATTTCAATTGAGAAGTCACTCCTAAATAACAACTAAGATTTAATTTTTTTTTTCTCACTAATGTAGACATTCTCATAACTTTATTTATTAAGATAGTTGAATCAGCAGAATAAATACCTAAATATTTAAATATTATATTTCCTTAATTACAAATTTTGTATCTGCAAATAAGCTTTTCCTTATTTACTGAGTAGTGGTCAGTGTTGAATTCCTGTCAAGAACTGACTGATAGGTTAAAACAATTAGTATTGGAGCTTCTCCCCATGGCAAGGAAATACTACCACAGTATTGTCCTCCAAAGATTTCTTTGTAAGACCTAGCACTGGGGATGTCTCAGGTGGTATCTGAGTGAAAAGAAAAGCAATCTGACTGAGAAAAGAGCATCTTTATGGGGCCATGCAGCATGGGACAGCCTGGATGTCCTGCAGTTAAGCTTATGCTCAGCACAGCCTGAAGAATATTTACAGCCTTAGGACAGACCTTGACTGGAATTCAGCCCACAGGAAGATGGATCTAAAACAACCTTATTTTCATCTTTAAATGGAGTACACAGTCAATTCCTGTAGCACATAGGGCAGTATGGTACCCTTCTGTCCTTTTAAGTCTCTACATAGCAGGAAGAAACTGCTGGAAGTGTTTGTCCTTACAATTAACAACATGCTATAGCTTCCCAAAGGAGCCTGTGTTCCTCTCAGGCTTTCTTGTAACAAGCCCTGGATGTTTGGCTTTCACTTGTTTGCTCCTGTCTCATTCTGTAAGGTCACTGGGGCGGGTGCAGCACTGTGCCTTGCAGCACACCACCTGCCTGGCTTTTCTCATGCAGCAAAAGCCCACGGAGCCAAGGGAAAACTCCATGGTGCTTTGTTTTTCCAAAAGACCATGGCAGCTTAGCAGTTTAATTATAGAAATGGCATTTCTACCCCATTCTTCAAGCATGGGGGAAAAAAAATAAATCCCTAGAAAAAATGTCAAAACATCAGTTGTAGGTCCTTTAACTAGTAAGGGTATCATTTACTAAATAAGAAGTATTCAGAAATAGGTAAGCAGTGTATTTCCCTACCACAGAATACTATTATATTAATTCAAAATTGCTGGAGAAAGAGGTTCATTATTTGGACTGCAACAGATTGCTATGAAACTTTTATGCTGGGAGCTGTGAGAAGGAAGCTTTCCCCTTGAATGTGCCAGCATTAGCCACATCATTTTTGTTAGCCCTTCACACTGCAGCAGGGAGTCACCACACAACCAGCTCCTGCTCATGTAACCCAGCTTATGCAAGACTAATTCTTTCCTTCTGAACACCTTCCTCCTGGTACACTTTCTCCACCCCTCCAAAAAAAGAGGTCCCTGAACAGGGAGTAGGCTTGCTAGCTGCTTCATGGAAGGGACAAAACCAGCTGTTGTTTTTTCAATAGTCACTGTGGTCCCAGAGGAGTTAGGACATGAGGCCTTGAGCTTCATGGTTCCCAGCTGAATGCCAAGTTCCTTAAGTCTGGAATTGCATGCACGTAGGGACCACGGAAGGAAGGTTTGGATGAAGACACTTCAGCTGAGCAGAACCTGCTGCAGCAATCCTCAAGCAGGCTTGCTACGTCTGCAGTCTGAACACTATGAATGGGGCTGCTATGTCATGACCAAGAGAGAAGCAAGCATCTTCCTCCTCCAGCTTTCCACAGATCTGACAGACAGACTTAACTAGGCCTTTGATAATTAACGGGTGAAAGCATCAAATCCTTAGACATAGCCATTAGCATCTCTTATAGTGTCAAGTAAGTCAGCAATATGATGGCAATGTGACAAGCTGTGAAAATACTTTCAGCTCACAGTACAGTAGGATGGTATGCGGGAACACTGGAATGCAGGTTAATGAATGAATGGTAGACCCTACTGTTAGACAGATTATTTCATCCTGGGTGGTATTGTATAAGTACCCTTGGACAATGATCAGTTCCTGGGCTGTCCAGATTATCATAAACTGTCAATATCCCAACAATACACTACCCACAGATGCAGTTTTTGTTTTTCTAGGACAGATGTATTTGCATTTTTAATTTACAGGAATCTCATTACTCTTATTCTGAAGACTGAAAAATGCTAAAACAAGATAAACAAGGAAGGCCTTTTGCAGTAAATGTTATTTTTACATTTCAAAATGGATTTAATTGAATGGATGAAATTCTGTTCCAGAAGCCCAGCTATGCAGCTGAAGGAAAATTGAATGATCCTACATTAGATCTTTTTTTTTTTTTTTTTTTTTTTTTTCCAGATAAAACTTGTCAGAAGAGTAATTTTGTTATGACAGTAGCATTTTTAAATTAAATGTCTGCAGTCTTCTCTATCTGCTTAGGCAAGTACAGCATATTAGAAAATTGCAAATGAAATGAGATAAGGCATCATTCAGCAGCAGGAGACACGCTTGGCACTAGCATATGAATGGGGTACTGATATTGTGAGTGGGAGCGGGAAAGCTGGGTAATTGGGAGGGCCACCACATCCTGCTATGAGGGGAGTTGCAAGCACCAGGTTAACATAAAAAGACCTGAAGGAAGTGAAGATGCATTTTGCAGAGCTGTTGATTAGTAGAAGCAAACACTCTTCAGATGTCATTACCTATGGTGTTACAAATCATGAACTGAATAGTCTGGGCCTTTCCACCAAACTGAGGTCTTTTCCTATACTCCTAAATATATGTTGTGGCTTTTCAAGGACTGCTCCATTTTTAAGGCAGTAGAATAACTAACTCGCTTGATATCTAATAAGACAGCAGCATGAACTTCTTAGGAAGCTGATAAAGCTTCTGATTGTCACTGACAATAGAAATATGCTGACTGTTTTCCAGCAGCCATTGGTCTTTCCTTTTTTTTAGTCCTCTTTTGCTGAGATGCACAATGCAACTCTGCATTCTTGTTATATGTAGCAAGAATATTAAATAGAATTGAAGACATAGCAGCGCTTACAGCTGTATGGTAGCTTATAAATTATAGTATGTCATTCTTAAGTGTTGAACTTCATTCTATCTTCGAAATGTTAAATTTTGAAATATTTTGCTGGCTTTTTCAAAGATAACATTTCATTAATGTAAAATAGTGCAAAGTGTCATTGATGTCTAAAGAAAATATTTGTCTAAAGAAACCAATACAACGGTTTCACTATTCATGTTCCTTGATGTCCTTCACCATTTTCATAAAAAGATGCATTTCAAAATCCAGGTCTGTCAGCTCTCCTAGGTATCTAATTAATTCAAGCTGGACTATTTCGTTCTTGCTCTTCAGTATTTTCTTTAAATATGTATATTCGGTGTTATCTGTACAAGCCAATTGATTAGACCTTCCATTCATTTTCTTTTGACTTATACTGGCCAAAAACAAACAAACAATCAAAACCACAAAAATAGTTTTAAATTAATTTTCTTTTACCCTCTGTAGTCCTTGGCTGAGGACAAAGCGCTTCATTATTGACAAAGAATCACTGGAGTGCAAAGTCCAATAGGTGACCAGCCTCCTTCACTCAGCTCACACAGTTTTTAGAGTGCAGACTTGCACACATTTAGGTATAAATATGCCGAGTATTCTGTATGGATACTGTTTTTCCCTGTGTGGTTGCTGAGGCAATTATCATATTTATATAAATTGGTCTTCACAATGGTGTTTGAGAACTGCACAGCTGGAAATCATAACTGAGTCAGCCTCACATAGGTAGACCTTTTCATCTCTCCTGATGGCCTTATGTGCTTATGTAGTGGCACTGATAAAGAGTCATGCACAAAGGCATTTAGCTTAAAAAGCACTTGTATGCTTGAGAGCTTCTCCGATTTCCTTCTACTCTGCCAGTTGATCTAATAAAAGATTGAATCTCTGTTTACACAAACATACTTAACATACTTCTAAAAATCTATCAGAACACTTTAAAGTTTCTCTTTTGATTCCAGGCTGTTGGGGTGGTAGTGGTTTTTTGTTGTTTTTTTTTTTTGTTTGTTTGTTTGTTTTTTGTTGTTGCTGTTGTTGTGGTGGTGGTTTGTTTTTTTTGTTTGTTTTTGTTTGTTTGTTTGTTTGTTGTTTGTTTTTTTGTTTTTGTTTTTTTTTTTGTTTCCAAAGTAGATCTGAAATATATTGAAGGCAGCTCTCAGCATAGAGAGAAAGAAGAGTTACTTAAAATTTTGTGCATTATAATCCGGGATTTCAGTTAAGATCAAGCTACAGGAGGAGGAAATCAGGTTATTGCCTAAGAGCTATTATTGGCTTGTGTATTTATTTCTCTTCCAATGGTGACATAATATATAGTCAGTCTAGGCTGATCATAGGTACAAGAGTCTTTGCTGTTGAAGTGTAACAGATACTATGCATTTTGGAATAAGATTTCCTTCAAAGCTTGCACTACACAGTCAAGGATGTGAGCCTTGGTGAACATCATGATGTTCACATGATGTGAACATCAGTTGTGAACCAAGGTTCATAGTAAGTTTTAATTAAACATTTTGCTTCTTTGTAGCTTAGAATAGGCCTAATTTTGGTTAAAAAAATCTATTGACATTTGATTTTGTTTGTTTGTTTGTTTGACCAATGTACCTTATCACTGCATCTTTACAAACATAATTATGAGGTTGGTGTTGCCTAGGCTTCAGGGATTTTCTTCCTTGAAGTAAAGCAAATAAGATGTTTACATATTTTCTAAACAACATATTACATATGTTCTAAATAACTTCTATAAGTTATTTTCTAAATAACTTCTAACTTCTATGTCTAACATATACGTTTAAAGACCAATGTCTATGCCTAACCAATACCGTTAAAGAGCAAGAGGTAGTTAACATCACTGTCTTTTTGCCCCACGTAATTTAGTCTTGTATTTAACATACTTAAGTTACAAATTAATAATGAATTCAGAACTGAAATTTATCCATAAAATTATTCAGAATACAAATTAACTGCAAATTAGTAGTACTTATCACAAAATCAGAAACCTTTAAAGTGTCACAAAAGTTTTACTTGTTTTAAATAGGGTTTTAAATTTATCTCTTAATAAAAGGCTAAGGATCACAAGACAGGATTGCTATTTGTAAAACCAAGAAACTAAAGGAGAAAGTAATACTTGTCTAGAACATAAACAAATCAGACAAATATAAACCTGTTATACTGAGTGTGACAAATGACTGTTACATTGACTTTCATTCCACTTTAATAAAGAGTAGAAAAACAAAACCAGGTCCCATTAGTGCCAAATTACTTGACTGTGAAAACAGTACTACAAGGGAGAAGATGTCTACCATGAGGAGCATGCCCCTGCCTTAGACATATCAGTCTTTCTCTAAATTCTTGAAATCTTACTAGTAATTCGATTTTAATTTCCGGGAATATGTTCCAGTTATACTATGTATAGCTTCTGCCAGCAGCTAATTCACAATACTGATGTTCTGTTCTGTTCAGAAGTTTTCAATATCTCTTGATTTTAATTGTTTAACTTAAAAAAAGATTAATTTTAATTGTGCTGTGCTGTTATTTAAAGCACAGATCCCAGTAGAATCAAATGAAATAACCCTTTGATGGATAGGGCTAAATTAATTATGACTTTCAACTTACTTTGAAAGACAAAGTGTAAGGAAGTTAATTTCATGGTCTAGTGTATGCGTAAGTTTTTTTAATACTTTTTCATTTTGTCTACCTACATGTCCTACTTCTTGATCCATTTCTGTTTCTCTGCCATTCAAGTGAAATTCTGAGCTTACGATACCATTTAATAAGATGGTGTCTAAATAAGATAAGATGACACCATACCATTTGTCATAGAATCGTGAATGTAGGTAGATATTGTGAACTATGCACATTATGCTTATCTATTTTCTCTCAAATTCTCTGTTTTAGTTCATTTATGGAATTATCAAGTATTGCAATTTATTTCTATACAGGTGAAATGACTTTTTAATGAAGTAAGTAAAGTAGGCAGTTGAGTCACAATGAATATTCCTGAACTGAACTCTCCAACTATTGTTTTTGTGTTGTTGTTGCTGCTGCTGTTTTTAAGCCTTAGCTATATATCTTGGCTTATTACCTTTGCTCTTTTTGTTTATTTATTGGGTTTACCATGGCAAGGTGTTGGCAGCGGGGAGGACTGCAAGGTGGCCTCTGTGAGAAGAGTCCAGGGGCTACCATGTGCCAGGCACAGCCATTTCTAGACAGCTCTAAAATGGAAACAAAACAGGACAGTGATGAGCCCATCAGTCATGCTGGTGGTGCCTCTGTGAGAACGTATTTCAGAAAGGATAAAAAATGCCGTGAAGCAGCTGTGGGAGTGAGAAACTGGGAGAAAAGCAGCACTGCAGACCCCAGGGTCAGTGCAGAAGGAGGGCAGGAGGTGCTCCAGGCACGCAGCAGAAGTCCCCTGCAGGCTGTGGAGAGGCCCCTGGTGGAGCAGGCTCTCCATCTCCAGCCCATGGGTCCCACATGGAGCAGATCTCCATGCTGCAGACCATGGAGGAGCCCCCGGTGGAGCAGGTGGATGTGGCCTGGAGGAGGCTGAGGCCCATGGAGAGCCCCCACAGGAGCAGGCCCTGAGCCAGAGCTGTAGCCCATGGAGAGGAGCCCACACAGGAGTAAGGGATCTGGGGGGAGCTGCCGCCCATGGGGGACCTGTGCTGGCTCAGTCCTCTCCTGAAGAACTGCACACACTGCAAAGGACCCATGGTGGGGCAGTTCTTAAGGAACTAAAGTACATGGTAAGGACATATGCTGGAGTAGTCTGTTTCTGAAGGACATAAAGGACTCAACACTGGAGCAGGTGAACAGCATAAGAAAGAAGGAGCAGCAAAGAAAAAGCTTTACAAACTAATCACAACCCCCATGCACCATCCCCGTGCACTTCTTTGGTCAAGAAGAAGAGTCAGGAATGAAGGAATGAAGTTAATCCTGGGAAGAAAAAGGGAAAGGTGGTTTCAGTTTTGTCTTTTTTTCTCACTATTCCACTCGATTTTTGATAGACAATAAATTAAATCAGCTATGGAGTCTGTTTTGCCTGTGATAGTAATTGGTGAGTGATCTCCCTGTCTTTATCCTGACCTATGAGATTTTTCATCTTTTCTCTATGTCCTGTTAAGGAGGGTGAGTTAGAGAGCAGCTGGGTGGGTGACTGGCAGCCAGCCAAGGTCAACCCTACCATAGTGTTTTACTTATTCCACAAAGGATTTGAACTGTATCCAGCTGGCTCAAAGAACACCTAAGACTAACATGGCAGACAGAAGTCTGTATTGGCTTTGGGAAATTTATGTGTGACTTCAATCCATACAAATAATTTGTGGACATTCTATTCCCGTGATACTCACAAGGAAGAAAATGTTCCGTGGGAAGATCTGTAATATGGTTGCACTGGGATGTGGAACTCTTACCCACCTAAAAGTAGCCCCATGTTGCCATTTCTGACATTACTGAAATTTCACTGAACCTACATATTTGAGAAGACAAGTCTACATATTTGAGAATCTACAATATTGAGAAGACATTTCTAAACATACTGCCAGTTTTAATTAAAACATCAAGAAATAAAATATATTGTCTGAAAATAATATCATTTTCAAAATCTACTTGCAATTACTTCAGGACTGAAAAATACAAATTGTGCATTTGAATGAAAAACATAAAAGTTCTTCTGTTTGCGGTTTTTTTGTTTGTTTGTTTGTTTTCAGGGAGTGGTTTAGAGTGTTTTTTCTGCCTTTTTATTGTTGTTTTGGTTTGAGGTGGTGGTGGTATTTTTTATTGTGTTTTGTTTTTGCTTTCCCCACCCAAAGCTTCTCTGAGTGGTGAAGAAGGTTTTTTCCATTCTGTGTTGTGCTTTCACTGAGTTGGAGAAAATATTTTTTCTAGCTATAGGTATTTCAGTATATCCTCTGTTATCAATATGCTATCACTAAAATGAAGTGTGGTCTCAGTATTGGTAAGTTATGGAGTACATTGAACTCTGTTTTGGAAACCTAGTCACAAAGGAAGTGTAACACTGACAAAACTGTGTATGACATATATTTGTCACCAAATGAATTGCTGTAATTGCTTCCTCATACTCATTCTGCGACTAGCATTTTCTGCACAGTCTTATTGCATCAGTTATAATAAAGCAGGGCATGTGGATGTCTGCAACACAGAAAAGGTAAGGTCTAAAAGTGAAACAAACCCCCCTTTATTTCTATACTTCAGCTGTACCAACAATTTTTTCTACTGACTTGCACCAAAATCTTTAATGGTAATTTTTACTACTAAAGAACAGAAGTTTCACAACACTGTGATTACAGGCTCTTGCTTAGAAAGTTTATATGCAGTGATACTAGCAGGACTTAATTACAACTCCAGTGTATAAAATAGTGGAAGTGAATCTCTGGGGATATTCTGTGCTAGTATAAGTGTATGACAAATTAGGCTCAAAGCTGACAACACTCCCACATTTTGGAACAATTTTCTTCAATATAAAAAGCTTTTGTTTAAATACAAATAGCCAGGACAGTTTCTCCACTAAGTGACTTGACTGTGATCTGCAGCTCCAATAATTCATGGAGTCTTGTAGGTAAGGGAACTTAAACCAGCAGAGTATTCAGTCCAATATTCCTGCTTTAGAATGGGACTTTTCTACTGTAATTACATAAAACGTATTGAAAAGAACAATGCTCTGTCCTGAGACTGAAATCATGTTGGAAAATTGCAATAATCAATGTATAGGAGGTATCTAAAGAGAGAAAACCTGGAGATAGGCTTAGTTTCAATTTCATTAAAATTTAATTTAGTGTTGAGGAAAGAAAATAAATTGTATGTTGATGAAGTATGCAAGTTTTATTTATCTCCTTACCTCTAGGAGAATAAAAAATAGGCCCAAAAGTGTTTCTCACTGTAGATAAAATATCAGATGTTCAGCTTGAAAAAAATAATAATAATAATAATAAAATAAAAAATAAAATTAAAAAAAAAATTAAAACTGATCAACCTGAAGAAAATCAGACAAAAATATGCACTTTTAGGGAGATAAGAACACTTGGAAAGTGGTTTTGTGCTATGTGAGTTCCATTAGAAGACACAAGATGCATTCTGATGTTGCTGCTTAGTTTGTCAGGAAAAAAAGTTCAGTTCAACTTAGTCTTACACGCCAAAAGACGGTATTCATGCATTTTTTTAAAATCCGTTCAGTAAGAGCATGTTTCAAGTTTTGTATCTGACCCTCAGCAAGTTCAGTCTAGACAGCTGCTGATAAGTCTGGTGTTCAAAAACCTCCATCAAAGCAATGCATACAAGGATAATTTGAGACAATGCTATTTATATTTTGGTTAAATTATAAATAAGGAAGAAATAATCAGTCATGGAGCTTTTGCAGCCTTCCAATTTTGTGGAAGTTACTGAAAGGACTCATTTTCACTTCAAAGGACTTTAGTTAAGGATCAGGGCTCGAAACAGCTATCAGGAAATTCAATTAAATCGTCAACATTGATTATTAGCCAATATAGTTTATAAACAAGACTTTCAAAAAAAAAGGAAAGAAAGTGAAAATACTGATGTGTTATTTATTCATTAGGAATAGTAGTATTGCTAACAAGCACTCTGTATTTCCAATAATTTAATATTTATTTTTTAGACTTTTGGCTTGATTATGTCAATAAGTCCCAAATTACCTTTACATAATTTCTTTCAACTTCTGAATAGAAATTGCATCACTTTATATGTTGATTAGCAAAAGGACATGAAATTTTGGTAATAATATGGGAATGGTTTTAGAATATTTTTAGTGGTGCTTGTGACTGATGTGTAGCTATGCACATGCACATACATGCACACCTTTTTCTCAAAACCTTCAATAGTTTTATCTTATCTATTTTGGGGTAATTACAATGGCCTTTAGTTTTATTAGGAGTTTGACATCTGATGTTGCTACATTTATTAATGAAATTTCTTGAAATATTAATACTTGTAATATACCTATAAATATTTGGTATGTGAAGTAGACAAAATAATACTTTAAATTCCTCTTGGATAACTCCTACCATGCTCCTGTGACAGTGAAATTTGTGAATCGAATGTGGTGTGACTCTCAGGATCATTCTGCCGTCTATGCAGTGCATTAGCAAATGCCACCAAATCACCACCAAGTACCCCTTAGTATGAGACTATAACAAAATAAACCACGTAAATGTGGACTTGTAAACAGCTTTTGGGGATGGTACCATAACTGAGAAGTACGTGCAAACCACAGAAGAGTCTAATTACAGAATGTAGCTTTCTTTCATGAATGTTTACCTCGCTGTAAGCCCCTTGCAACAGTCCATTTATTTTCTTAACTCCTCATTCTGTTGTCCTCTCTTTACCTGCCATTCCTTTTCTGAATATTATATTTCTTTTCCAGTCTTTGTATTACCTTTCTCTCCATGTTTAATCCATCCTCTTCTTTCATATGAAATGTGAACAGGGATATAAATAACCAGAGAGTATGACACTTTGCTTTCTACCATAAACCATTAAGATAACATTAATGAGAAAAACAGATGTTTCGTCCCCAAACTGTAAAGAAAGATTTTAGAGAAGTAATTACACCCAACATATTTCAGTTTTCCTGTGGTATACCATTATATGGAATTCCCACTGAAAAACCTCTTGTGGTTAAGCTCAGTTCAGGAAGTATCTTCTATTACTTTCTGCTTACTGGGGAAAATTATATATTAGTAATAAGTTTATTCATATGATGCCATGATATGCACTGCAATACTATCTGAACATCTTATGGAAAAGCTTTTCTAGTAGTAATTGGAGGCATATTTAAATAACATGTTCTACAGTCAAGCCATAATTAGTGTTTCTTCCCTCTGAAGAGTTCTCACATTTCTCACAGATCTTCATTTTTGGTTTCCTTTTGCCTCAAGTTAGTGCAACTTGACCACTATAACTATGTGTTCAACAAACGTAACCTTAAGAGGCATGCATTTGGGTCTGAACCATTGAGTTACCTGACTTAATCATATCAACATAATCAGAAAAGCACTAAGTAAGCCACTTCATCTTTTGTGTGCTGCATTTGCAAAGGTATGTGGTGTACTGCATGACATACATGGATCCTCCTAGTGCTTTGTGAAGCTGAGCAGCTTTTTTACTTTGTAAATTGTTCTTCTGACCACAGAGTAATAAAGCACAGAGAGGCACTGGGAAACTTGCTGTGCTCACATGGGTTATTTTACATCCCCACTGGGAAAATTTCAGTTAGTCTTTAGCCAGCAGTTCAACAGAGCCTAAGGTAAGACTGTCACTGAAGTCGGTGGACAGGCTCTTTATGGGGGTGTGGAAGAGCATGAGACAACACTCAGGTCCAAATTACTTAAAAAAAAAAAAAAAAAAAAAAAAAAAAAAGAACAGAGTAACCTCTAAAAGACTGAGAGATAATGTCTTCGTGTTGATTGGCTCCCTGAAGTATATTTACTGATATATTCTTTGAAGACTACAGTATTTTCTTATGGGGACTTTATTATTAGAAACACTGAAATGCATGGGAAAGGCATACAGTTGTTAAAAAGCTCTATTCAGGAATTGAGAGGTATTGAAACTAATTTTGACTTGTGTGAAGAGAAATTTGCCTGAGCACAATTACCAAATGACACTCAGCTGATCAGCCTGTCAACCTGAGAAGCAAAAGCAAAGTGTATTAAAGCAGAATATAGTGTATTTTTCAGATGAGATACAATCTGCAGCTTAAGCCTGTGTAACCTTTCCATTTGTAAAGTACATAGCAGAAATGACTCCTGTGCATTAGTGTAGTTTAAATTATATTTTTAAGTGATTTTAAAATGTTCTTCTGCCCAGCACTGATGATGGGCCCAGTGGTTTAATTTCCCCAAGGCTTTCTTTTAACCATGCAGCTTAAGATACGATGACTGTTTACTGTGATTAAAAAACATGAGGGTGAAATCATATGCACTAACCTGCTGGATTGATGCTATGTACTGTAATGCTAAACTTGATCTTGATTTTGCCTCCACAAGAAGGAGATTTTTGCCCTAACTTGCATTGTTTTGAAGCCAATGTCATTGACTTAATGCAGAACCTGTATATGGATACTTTCTTTTGCTCATCATCATATTTTGTAGTTTAGTACTAACGCATTTTCTTTTTAATGAAAACAAGGTAACTTTGTCTTGTAAGACAAATAACAAGCAGCTAGTTCTTGCCATGACTGCAGTGCCATCAAATAAATCCGATTTAAAATGATAGTATTGAAAACATGTGAGAAGGAGTCTGGCATTTGAAATACTGTATAACAGGGTTTGAGGAATCATACATGAAAACCCAGGCAATAATAAATAAATAACAATCTGAACAAATAAATAAATAAATAAATAAATAAAAACAACAATCTGAAATCTACAATAGAATATTGTTTTATATAGGTAGTTGCTTTTTCAGCTTCTATGATCAGATCCAAAAAGAGTGTGGAAAAAAATAGTTTTACCTCAACTCACCTTTTAAATTTAAAACCAATCTATTGTGTAGACATGGGAAAGAATCTCTGATCTACAAAGTATGGCACATAAATGTTTTATTTTATTGGTGCTTAGATACTGTAAGATCATTAAAAATACATAAGTAGTGTATTTCCTGTGGGGAACTGACTCAAAAGATAGAGGTAAGGGGAAGCAAAGTGCTTCCACACCTAGGAGAAAAAGGAGAAAACACAAATGCCATGAAACTTTAATAAGAAGGAAAGAAAGATACATAATGGTCAAAAGGAAATTAACAGAATACAGCACAAAACTGAAAACAAGTGTCAGGACTCTTTGCTATCAGAGTCTTAAACTATGCTTCTATTGTTTGTCACAATACTGTATGTGTTGCTTCAAGCTGCTTGCCATGTACTATGAAAGTATACAATATACAGACAGTGAGAGGACATGTCTATGAATGACATACATATTTCCCATGCACAATTGCATTTAAGTTTATAAATGGAGTATCAAAAAGCACAGTTATGACAGAAAACATGGTTCTGCTAATCCAAAATGGAATAATGGGAATTCAATTTCTTGTTTTTCTCCACCTTCTTTCAGACAATCCAGGCTGTAATATTTATAATGTAATTAGTGATTTATTTATCTCTCCTTGCTTAGAGGGTACAAATAATGGATTTATATATATATATATAAACATATATTAAATATAATTTAAAAGAGTGTTAGAGCTAGTAACCTGTTAAAATCTAGGTCTAGTAGTATGTAATCCCCCTTCACTAACTGAATTTGTCTCCTCAGAACATTCGGTAACAAAATAGGCCTTGCCATCTGTCTTGAGCTCAAGGGTCTTCACAGTTTTAAGCACAGCAAATAAATGCAAGGGATATGGAACAAGGAACAAGAAGTGAAGTAAATCTGGAGCTTCAGTATTCTCAAAATTGATCGAAAAAAATCTGGATGTCCCATATAAACTGTGGGAATCAAGCCAAGAAAAGAATTACAGTCTTGAGTTAAAAAAAAAAAAAAAAAAAAAAAAAAAGGAAGTCAGTAACTAATGTCTGTGGAAATAGTATCTTCAAACACCTTTTCCCAGAAGACAGTGTGTTGCAGCCATCTGGACTCTGAGAGTTCCATGCACAGTCCCTCCTACATGGCCCCATGTTCCACTAAATGTAGTTCAGAACTTTCTGTGCATTGCTTGAAGGATTCCCAACCCTCATATAACAATGTCATAACTAATGCCACTTAATCTTTTAGCTAACATCATATTCAGGGTAAGACCAAGTAAACATATGTATAGTAATGTACGGTATTATACATATCTTGTGGCAGGCTTGGAGATAGTTTAGGACAAGACCCAAAAGGGAGCACGGGGGAGGAGGAGGGGGGAGGGTATTATCTTCCTTCCTTTCCTTCCTTCCTTTCTGAAAAAAATATATTGATGCTACATAGATTGCATTGGAGGGTGCATGAAACCAATGGGAAATATTTAATCTTGTACAACCTAAACAATAATATGATGCTCTTATTTATTTATTTATTTATCAGCTTAAAACAATTATTTAAGCCATATAACATCAATCAATTAAACCCCATGAAGGTTCTAAGATTTGATTTGCTGCTTTAATTGGATTTGGATTTCATAGCAAATAAGACTTTTAAGGTAGACGAAGTTTCTGAACTGTGTTTCAGACACATTTCTTACTTTTTACTTTTAAAAAAAAAAAAAAAAAAAAAAAAAAAGCTGTGGTCTGTTTTGTTTTGTTTTGTTTCGTTTCTGTCCCTTATATGTGTATATACAATACAGAACTGCATGTCTTTAAAGGCAACTCCATCATTCAAGTAAGTGCTTTTAAACTCCAGGCCAGTTTTGCCCACTGTGATGTTTTATCATTTAGCCCTTGATTGCAAGCCCTATTTAATATCCAGCTTGGGAGGCTTCAACTGGTACTATTCATACTTACCAGCTCTTCTCTGTTCTGTCTTTAGGAAACATTCTTGTGCTTCATTGACACAGAGGTCCTCCATCAGCAATTTCAGTTTTCTGCTTTTATTTTCTGACCACTCATTTTGTCATTTTTAAGTACCTACAACAAGAGCAATCCTTGATAGAGCAACAAGTCCTCTACAGACATATTTCATACTAGAGAATGCATATAAAACTGGAACATATTGGTAAAATTTAACACTGTATAGATTACTTAGAGTTTTCTTACAGAGCATGATACATACCAGGAAAGAAAGAGTTACTTGATATCATTGAGAATAGCAGAACTTAGTCCTCCTGAAAAGACTCTATTTTTAAAGAAAAATAGATACAGGTTGTTAGACAGGAATATCAGCAGCTGTACTTCTGAAAGTAGACCTATCCTTGACTTCTGCATGTGGTTTACAGATACAGATCCTTCCTGTATTACAGCTATCTATTACAGCTATCTACTGTATTGGTTATGACCAAAACTGATTTTATCCATAATAACATTAAGCATTCACTGTCCAAATACTAAGCATGGAGAACTTCATTTTGTCATTTGGAAGTAACAGTCTATATGTAAATCATATTACACCCAAAAAAAATCATATTCTGTATTAGCAGAAAAGATGAAAAAAATAAACAGAAAAAGGTTTGAAATGTCCTTCTTTTAAAGATGTTTCATCATTTATGCATTCCCTGTGCAATCATAGTAAAGGTACAACAGGAAACTTCATCACATTCTGAAGGCTATGTCATGTTATAGATAATGCTTAATTAGAATCACTTATCTAAAAATTAATGTATTTCCAAATAGAAGTGTTGACTGTACTGTCTTTTTTTTTTTCTTTTTTTTTTTTTTTTTTTTTTTTTTTTTTTTTTTGGTTACTGTTCTAACTAATTGCTGGTGATATTTATGCTGGTGAAATCCATCACTTGGTGTTACTTTCCCACACACAGGAATTATTCATCCATCCATCAAAAGGTTTGTGTGGGTGATAATGATGCACACAATAACATTAAGCTGCAGTAGCTCACCTTCAGCAGTGTTCTTTCCATAGACTCTGACAGGCTCCTGGTTTACAAGTATTCATCATAGGCACCGAATATTGTTTTCTGAAACTGTGGAGAACATTTTCTGGGCAGGAGGTCTTTACAAGAGAACTCCACTTGGGTAGATGAAATTAGTACACAAATCACAAGCCATGCTGTTTCTCTGCTTTCTCCTGCCACTCTTACTGCCTGCTCTGATATTTGGTGTTCAGTGCTGCTTACCTGCAGAATTATCAAAACCATCTCAAGCACAGCCAAAGGAGCAAAAGGCATATGGAATATATACTTGAGAGAGCTCCATCAGGGCATGGGGTCATTCCATTTGCAGCATTAATGAAACCAGTACTCTTTGTTTTGGGTACTTTATCATCAAAATGACATCCAAAAAATTAGATGAAAGTGTTGGGTTTCTTTTCTTGCTCAGCAAGAGATTTCCTGGGTGACTATGGGCAAATCTTCCAGACTGTCAAAGTTTGGTTTTAGTTATTGCTGTTTTGAAGTTAACCTCATTTTTGTGAGGACTGATGTTGTCCATGGAAGTATCTGTATAGGCAGAATGATGTATTGCAGAATTGAAAAGATGTAAATAGCAAAGGCTAACATGTGTTGTTTGGAATATGAAGGGGATGGTATTTAGGCAACTCCTAACTGAATATCAAGGAATTACTTTTGGCTTTTTTTTTTTTTTTTTTTTTTTTTTACATTTTTAAGACTATTAAACTCTATTAAATTAACATTACACAACTGCAACACTTATAGAGACTAAATTCTAAGAAAAAAAATCTAGGATATCCAGGTAACAATGCTAGAACTGTGGCATTTTCTTTTTTCTTAAATGTCTAAACATCTTTGTCACTCAGACAAAAGCTTACAGCAAGTAATCCTTTCTATTTTTGCTTAAAAGTGCATTTATCCATGGTAGAGAGATTGCTACCATGGAGTATTCTCTTTAGGAAACACTACTTAAAATAACTGTTCTAAAATACAGGAAAAATGCCTTAGATGTCCTTTGGAAAAAATGAAATGAGCACAAAAGATTTAAATATTACAAGCTACCTAATTGTCTGTTTCGGCTGATAGGGAAATTGTCAAGGCGTATTATGACTAAACACAATTCATCTAGGTTAACTTTAAAGTGTATATTCCAGGGAAGAACGAAACCTGGGATGCAGCCGTAGTGATCAAAGCTGACAGTGTGGTCATATTTAAAATTAAAAACTGAAGCAGCTAGGACAAGCACTGCAGGTGAACAAAAATACTGCAGGTGAACAAAAATGCTGCAGATTTTTCAAACTATGATGTTTTAACTAGAGAAGTTAGGTGGTATGGCATTTAAAGCACAAAGCAGAATAATTTTCTTCCTTACCACCTTAACAGAGATGCTTAAAATTACTTTTGGAGGAATTCATTAAGATAAAATAGCAGTTAAAAATAAAAATAAAAATAAAAAAATTAAAAAAATGGCAATTTTTCCTCTTGAATCGCTGCTTTAAGGATGGTGAGTAAAATCCATGGAAGTGGATATTGTAGGACTAAATGCATAGTTATACAGACTTAATACACAGAAATATATTTAAAATTGATTTAAATTGTGCTGTTTCTCTAGGTGAATCAACAAAGTACCAAAGAACCTGCTATTAGTAGGCTTCATGAACAAATTGTAAAATCAAGAAATGCAGCATCTAGCAATGGAATGTATGGACTTTGAGATTCAACAGGAAAGAAATGATGTAGTTATAGGGTTGTTTTCCACTTCAGAAAGAATTGACTGAGTGGAGGTGCTGTAAAGACAACTTACTGAGGGTACCTGGGCCTACCTCAGCCCATGTTTCAGCTTTTAAATTGCACTTCACAATTTCAGAGTGTTTCCCCAGCACTTGACTCTGGCCCTCACACAGCCCCATGGTTGTTAATGCTTCATTGATACACAACACTGAAACAGGAAAAAAAAAAAAAAAAAAAAAAATAGATCCATTTCTAATATCCAACTCCAGTTTCTCAAGATACCAAACTCTGTCACAGATTAGAGATCAAAATCCAGATGTGTAAATAGATGCTTTGGAAAATACCTGATCATGTGCATTCCCCAAAAATAAGATACATGAGAAATGTGGATCCCTCTCAAGTCATTGTAGACTGCTAGAGTTTGCCTGCTTTGTTCTCATATGTTCCCCTTCGCATTTTTCTTAATATTTTTCTCATCTCACTAAAGTGTTAATCTTCAGCACTGACCTAGAGAGGATTTTAGAGAAGAATTTCCATAACAAGGGATTTCTTGTAAAGATGCCCCCTCTCACTTACAGCAATTTCTTCAAGAGTTCATTGTCATCTTATTGAAGTGTATTCTGATGAAAACTGACAATCTGGTCCTCTTAATCAGTTAATGTCACATCAAATATCTGTAATTAAGGGAGAAGAAACACTTACAAATGACTCATGTTTGAAGCTTTTTTTTTCTTTGTATGACTTAAAACCTAATTTGTTACAGTATATGCTGTGCTCTACAGTAGATTGTCCTTTCCTCACTTTAAGGCTGAGTAATACAATAATAATGTACATTTATAGTGGAACTAAATCTCTTTCTCATTCAATTTTTGACCTCTTTTTCCAGATTGAAAATCTGTTCATAAATCAAAGTATGTGTCTCTGTATACTTAGTATGGATTTTTCACTTTCA
Organism: Nettapus auritus; assembly: GCA_011076525.1. NCBI lineage: Eukaryota > Metazoa > Chordata > Aves > Anseriformes > Anatidae > Nettapus > Nettapus auritus. Next base: position 106,076,646 of record CM021766.1, on the reverse strand, counting down.
TTCTTCAAAGACTACCAAAAAATCCATGCAACTTTAAACAACTCTCATGAATTTTAATGAAGTAACTGCCAATATTTTGAATGCCTGAGACAACATGCTATTATTTGCTTTCATATTGAATTAATATTGCAAAGCATTATATTAAATGTCTAAAACATTTTTTAAATCACAAAAAAGCCACTAGCTACAAAATGCACAACTTAAAAAAAAGAAAAAAAAAAAAAAAACTATAAAGAATCTTAGTGTCTCTCTTACTCTCTTAACAGATCTCAGCCTTTCTAAGAATACTATATTGATGCCTATTTGTAAGTTTATTTTTGAGTATCCACAGGTCTTAAGAAGTCAGGTCCCTATTACAAGCTACTGTAAAAACATATAGCATAAACCTTACAAATGCCTCTATCATAAAGACAGTTTAGAAAGGAGTGATAAATGAGTCTAGATACAATATAGTCACATCACAAAAAGTAGAGGATGTTGCATAAATTAACAACGTGCATAGTTCAAAACCAAATAGCAGTAAAGAATTCATAATATAATTCGCTACTGTCATTAGTTAGCAGACAATATTTTCTGTTAGCATTAGAAGTCAGTAGCAACTTTCTTTCAGAGATTTTATGTGATTTTTTCTCATATATGTTGATGATCTTCGCAAACCACTTTGGGACTTTTTTTTTTAGAAAGATAAAGAAAGGTTACTTGAGTGGGAAAAGAAAAGAAAATCTATGCAAAGATCTCAGTAAAACTTTATTTGAGAGAATGCATTTCAAAGTCTCATCTGATAACTTCAGTCCACATTTTTACTCTTATTAATAATGTCACAAGTTCTGATTTTCATAAAAAATATGTACTGCATGTAGAGCAGCAACTCCAAAGTTGAAAAGACTATCTGTGATCTTTGGTATTACCTCAGTCTTAGATTTCGCAAGTATCCTGCCAATCCCACAGAGAATACTTAATATTCTCAAGTGAGTCAAGTGGACAATTTGACAAGGTAGAGCCAAGTGTGTCTTCACAACTGTGTTATTTCCTCTGTTGTGATATGATATTACTCATATATCAAATGCAATAGCAAGCTCTTTTTACAGTTCATAGACTTGGAAATATCACTTCTAAATTCCATAAAGAGCAACAGCAGATCCATTTAGCATAGAAGAAAGTGGGAGTACAATTAAGAGTATATGATAGCATTAAAAGAGGAAAAATCTAGACCGAGCATTAGGAGAATCTTTCTAATGTCAAACTTCAGTAGACAGGACAGGTAGCATTGTAGTGGAAATGGCTGGAATGCTTTTTTATTATTTTTTTTTTTTTTTCACCTGAGAAAAGAGGAAATACAGTAAGGAGAAATCTGAGTCAGAACTGAAGTTTGCTCAGGTAGCAGACATCCAAGTGAATATGTAAGAATTAGGTGTGTTGGCTAGTGTTGCTCAGTCATTGATTCTTGCTTTGTGATCAAGGAATGGCGAGAGCTCTGCATCACCAGAAGATCATTCAGTGTCTTGGATAACTCTCTTAGAAAGGTATATATCACTCCCTGGAGAAGCTGCATGCTCTCAGAGGGCTCTTACAGAAGCTACAGAAAGTAGATAACACTGACAGAAATCTCTTCTCTTTGATTTTTTCCAAGATTGCAAAGCAGGAGGAGATTATCAGAAATACCTGCATTACATGTAAATGTGAATATGATACTATGTTGCTGGGGAAAAAAAAAAAAAAAAAAAAAAAAAAAAGTGTTTATCTTTTGTATGATTTCAAGGCTTCAGGCTGCTTAGATCCATTTTGAGGTTCATGGTTATGACTTCTGGGCAGGAACGGCATTTGAGATGTTTGTTTAAATAGCTGTCCTGAGCATACCAAATAAACTACTGAGGTTCTCATTAAAGCATCTCCTGCTGCAGTTTACAACCGAGAATCAATTTGGTTTGCCTGAAAGTATCAGGCTGTTAACTGTGATAGTTTAAGGATTTGCTTCGTATGTGGTTTGCTCATCCATGCAACATAGATGTTAATCTGTTGGGGAGAAGTAGAACAAAGAGCTGAGGATAGTAACTTCTCTGTCATCTGAGCTTTATTCACCTGCGTTTGTAAAACAATACATAAAGGTTTTTAAATGACATATATATATATGTATATATATCCTTTTGAGACACCCAGCCCAGTATGCATATTAAAACAACCACACTGAAAAGATACAAAGCTGAAGACTGCAAAATTGTGAACTTTATCTTGCAAGGGCAATGAAGCTGGTGAGGGGTCTGGAGAACAAGTCTTACAAGGAGCGGCTGAGGGAGCTGGGACTGTTCAGCCTGGAGAAAAGGAGGCTCAGGGGCGACCTTATCGCACTCTTACAGGTACCTTAAAGGAGGCTGTAGCAAGGTGGGGGTTGGTCTATTCTCTCACGTGCCTGGTGACAGGATGAGGGGGAATGGGCTAAAGTTGCAGCAGGGGAGGTTTAGGTTGGGTATTAGGAAGAATTTCTTTACTGAAAGGGTTGTTGGGCATTGGAATGAGCTGCCCAGGGAAGTGGTTGAGTCACCATCCCTGGATGTCTTTAAAAGATGTTTAGATGTAGAACATAGTGATATGGTTTAGTGGAGGACTTGTCAGTGTTAGGTCAGAGGCTGGACTTGGTGATATTGGAGGTCTCTTCCAACTTAGATGATTCTGTGTGATTCTGTGATTCTGTGAATTGTACATCTAGATTGAGAGTCTTTGAGCATTGGTCTTTGGGCACAAAATGCACAATCATATGGTGGTCCTGCTAGGAAGGCTTTCACCTACGCATGGACTTCTGACTTACAGCTGAGGCTACCAGTAAAATGCACAACTGTCATATTCCAGGCAAGTCTAATACTGATATGAAAATGTACTGTGCTAGAGAATATACATGCAATGTTGGAGAGTGAGAAAATGAATGAATGAGAAAAGGAAGTTACTTCTGATTTTTCTGCCCCTTCACCTGGGAACACAAATTAGTTTAATTTCACTGCTGCAAGGTCTTTATTTTTAAACATCTTGGCTGATTTTCTTTTGCTTTGGGCTGTATGTCTTCCTTACACATAACTAGTGCACACAAGTTGAAGGTGACTTTGATTCAGGTTGAAAGTGTTCTGAACAAAGAGAAAAAATCTAATTGTCACTAAACCCTGTGGAGAGAATAATCTCAGACGAATTTTTGCATTTTTAGAATATTTAAGATGAAAGAGACATGTCATTGCTTTGTAGAAATAATGAAGCTATCCATCTAAAGTCTATTTTCTACTTCCTGTATCTTGTTAATTCTTCTGTGTAAGAAACTGTTGACTTAAAATAATTGACTGTGTAAGTTAACAACTTCTGATTATGGTTTGCAGGTTTTGATTGATATTGCTGCTGGTTTTGATACTTTTTTAAATTTATTGCAGTTATTTAGGTAGTATTCCAGTATTCATGTATCTCTGTGGACATTGGTGTTCTGGTATATGTCTATGTGCACACAGCAGTCACATGCAATTCAAGCTAAAAAGGCATTCGGTCATGCCCAGACTTCTGACATGCAGTCAAAGCAGGTTTCATAAACACAAATGTTCATAATCCACTCCGTAAATCCCTGTGGACTTTTGACTTTGAAACCCAAAACATACGGCCTTTCTTCCTTCCCTGAAAAGTTTCTGGTTTTCCTTCTGCCTTTTTCTGTTACTGTTCTTCTCCTCACAGTTGGGTTTAATCCATTCACAGAGCTCAAAGAGTTAATATATACATAACAGTACTTGGATCCTGTTCCAGCTATACCTGTGGCTTTTCCACTCAAAAAAAAAAATATATATATATATATATATATATATATATATAGCCTATTTAGCACATGGTCCTGTCAACAGAGCAGGAAAGGGATTGCTGTCTGGGTGAGAGCTTGATTCAGAAAAGGATATGGTTTATGAGGATTCATCATTCCTTCCTGAAGGCTCTTGGTAAGGAAAGGGAATATCTGTGCTTAAAAATGAAGTGTTCATGTTCCATTTGTAATATGAATAATTTCAGTAAAAATGTGACTTTTATTTGAATCATGAATATTGGCAAGAATGAGAGACATACTAGGTGAATTTTCAAAATTAACAGATGGCATCTTCATCTTTTAATAACAAATTTTGCCCTCTACCTCCTTGGTAAAACAATTGAGGTTCTGAGCAAAGGTTTTCAATTTGTGACGATTCGTTGTTTTGAGATAAAATCTACTGCAGTATATTCACTCTTTTTGCAAATACAGAGGAAAACAGAATGAAAGGAACACCTTACAAAGCACCTTCCTTTAAAATAATTAGTGACTGAGTGGCAGCACAGATTAGAGCAGGAAGTTGTTTGTCCACTTGTCATTTCTTTTCATAGACTGCAAGCTTTGAGGAGTCATTTATATCATATGAAAGAACACAATGGCAGTTACAAGCTCCACTTTCATAGACCTGCATTTGAAACAGAAATCAGCAGGATCAGTGGACACGTATTTTCTTGGATAAGTCAGTCTGAATGACTGACATGCAGCCTTTATGTGAGAGGACTGGATTTTTTGTTTTAGTTTTGCCTGTTGTACTGGATAGATTTCACAGGATTGGGGGACTGAATAAGTGGATGGATCACTGTAAAACTGATAAACCATCAGGAAGGTAGGTGTGCTTACTTGCATGTCATTTTAAGCCTATAATTCTAATACACTGATAAGGAAAAAAAAAAAAAATAACAAAGTCATTTAAAATGAGAAGTTGGGGTCTGATACTACTATCTACTTACTAGTAGTAAAAAAGGATAATCAGGGATCATTGAAAAGTAAGAAAAAGTATTTGTAGCTGCTTGGATTTTTCTGTCTTGATTATCAATATGAATACAAGATGTTAAAGGATTTGGAGACATTATTGAGTCAAGGCTTTTTCTACTGCAAGCAATTACATCTCACATAATTATAACTTAAATGTATCCCACATCATTTCAGAAATGATTTTGGTAACGTAAGCAAAGGATTTGAATACTGGACTACTGAAACTCTGTTCTTAAGAGTACTCATGACTCTAATGAGTGTTCATGAAAGAAAATAGAAAAATGGGAAATACTGTAAAGCAATTTCATTTTTAAAGCCCTACACTATAGCTATCTTATCAGTGAATGATTAATTTTATAGTTATCTTTCTGTGGAGGTCAGTGTTGTAATTATACTTTAGACCTGGTTAATTGTTTAAATATATCTCTCTGTTTTAATGAATAGGGAACAGAAAGGAATGGGTGCATTATTCTTCCTAGTGAAAATCAGGTCAGAATGCTTCCAACCAAGTACAATAGCCTGCTCTTTAACCTGTGTCAGTTTTTTGGGGTGTGGGAGCGGGGGAATACTTAGGGTAAAAAAAAAAAAAAAAAAAAAAAAGAATAATCTTTGCTTTTTATTTTTTGTTTTCCTTCAGGCTTAAGCTGAATTAAAAATTTAATTAAAAAAAAAAAAAAAAACTACTTTGTGCAGGATTTCAAACTGCAGTTTCTTGGACCCTGTAGCTCTTAGACTTTCCTTGGTTGCGTAAAGATGAAGATAGATGATGAAAATCTTTTTAAAAATTTGTCCCAAAGTAACTTTGCAAAAGCATACACAAAGTCTAGTGACCTAGAAGGTGGACCCACATCATATTACATAGAATCAGATAGATTGGATGCCTTGTTCTCAGCGTTGTCCATCCATGAAGTGCAGTAGTAATCTGTTGGAGATTTTTACAGGTTTTGTTTGAAATGTTTGAATTTAGTTTGGGAACTGTGGATCTATGTTGTTGTTTTACTGTGTTTAAGACTAAAAGAACTTATATTAAAGAAGGTGGGCCATAAGGCTCATAGGGAAGTCCTTTTACAGTACTTTTCTACTGCCAAAAATTACACTAATTTAAAAAGTACAAGATTAGAGTGATAGAAGAGAATGGTCATGAGAAAAAGGTGGAGGGTTTTTATTTGTTTTGTTTTGTTTCATTTTGTTTTCACTTCTTCCAGGAAGGCATGCCTACTTCATCATTCGGCTAGATTTGATTAGCTTTCTAAATCACTGTAGAACAGAAAAGTTTTCCAGTAAATGAACAGCCATAATTGCTAATGCCTATTAATCTGACTCTTCAGATGTTAGTACTGTTCAGCAGTTCTGTGAGACAAAACAAAGCTATCATTTAAATTAGTGGAATAGATTGGTGGTCTAAAAGCTGTATCATTTCATATGTTTAGCCAAGACACTGTGGTATTTGCCTTGTTTTCTGTATTCATGTCCACAATTACTGCAAATGATCATTATGACTCTCAGGCCACAGATACAGAGTTGCATATAAGGAAATGACTTCTGTTGTATGCTGCTATGGAAATATCAAGTTTCTGCCATTTCATCATTTTAGTAACATTCCTGCACTTCATTCTTGTGCCTGTTGCAGTATGTTCATTTAACTGTATGATTTAAAATGGAGAGCATTTGGCTAATTAGCAGGCAGCTGTTCACTTAAGTAAATGACTCACAGAGTGATATTTATGGTGCATAACTATTTTTCAAGCCTGGAAAAACTTAAAAAAAAAAAAAAAAAAAAAAAAGACATGAAAGCAGATGTTTATGCTTCTGTATCCACGAAAACGCTGTGAATATTGACTGTTGCTTTCATTCCAGGATATTTTTTTCAGAATTTAATGGTTAACTGGTAACCACAGCTTTTGACTAATATCTTTTAAAATGAATGAGATAGCTTTGTACAGAAAATATCAATTTGAGTGTATTTTGATTCCATTTGTCTGAAATGAATATGTAAAATGAATGATCAAGCACTGCATGAAGAGGCCTCAAAGTTTATGATACGAATAGGCTCAATTAAGGTAGAATACAGGTGTCAACAATTTCTGTAAAGCCTATTTTATTTTATTTTATTTTATTTTATTTTATTTTATTTTTTGCTTTATATTACAAAGCACTTATATAAAATAGGTCAACTGCAAATTGAAAAACAATGATCCCCCTAAACAACATACAGCTGCCATTTTAAAATAGCATTAGTACAGTAAAATACGTAGAATCACAGAATATCCTAAGCTGGAAGGGAACCACGAGGAACATCAAGTCCAACTCATGCCTCCAGACAGGACCACCCCAAAATGAGACCACGTGTCTCATTTGCATTGTGCAAACACACCTAGAACTGCATCAGCTCGGTGCCATGACCACTGCCCTGGGGAACCTGTCCCAGTGCCCGACCACCCTCTCAGTGAAGAACAGACAGCTTCCTTCACTTTCCTCATACCCAGCCTGGCCCTCCCCAGTCCCAGCTCCATTTCATTCCCTCGGGTCCTGTCACTGTCCCATGAGAGCAGCAGAGCTCAGCGCCTACCCCTCCACTCCCCTCATGAGGGAGCTGCAGGCTGCCATGAGGCCTCCCCTCAGCCTGCTCTGCTCTGGGCTGAGCAAACCAAGGGACCTTAGCTGCTTGTACTTCTAGTGAAAGTTTTAACTGAGGAAATGGTGGTAGTGAAAAACACCAAAAGGGATAGAAAGTGGCAGTATGTTTACTATAAGCCTTTGAAACCAAGCCTTCAGCCAAATGATCACCCATCATATTACGTATTCATTTGGCTGTATGCTGGACATTTTGCCCGGAAGGATACTGTGAGAGATAGTATCAAAAGCTTTGATAAAATCAAAAAAAAATCACATCAGCTGGCTTCACCTGATCAACTAGATGAATATTTCCTTTGGCTTTTGGTCTTTTTCAGGTGATAATAGAATTGAACATTTGGAATTGAAAGTTCAGAGTGTTCCCCATGAAGACTATCTTGTGTCCATGCTTCTTCACCTGAGCTGGTTATTTCAGAACTAAATACATCATCTTGGTGTTTTGGGAATGGGTTGGGTTTGTTTGTCATTTTTGCCTGGCATTCATCGGCTGTTTCTCTTCCTGCTGCATATTCTTCTGCAGTTCCTCTTGTCTCTCCTCAGCCTGCTGTAGTACACAATCTTCTAGGCACTAGGGTCACTGAACTGTAGTTCAGATATGGTATAAAATCTATTCTGAACAAAGAGAAAATGTAAGAGACAAGATTTTTGTGCTCTCCCTCTCTCTTTTAAAACTACATAGTGCCAGCTAATAATTTAAGTTTTCTGAGACAGTAATGAATGTGACTTGCCATGGTAGTGCTGTGCTGGATTAGACCAGCAAATGGTTTCTGTCTTTTATTCATTTTTTTGTATACTTCCACCCTTCTTTCGAGTGTTTCTAAGATTATTTTGTAAAAGTTGATTGTTAAAATACACAATCTCTAAGCACTTCAATCTCAGCAACACCAAGTTTGTTTATTTTGAAAGGACTTGGTCTTCTTTCTTATATAAATGAAGTATATGGTATAAAATTTAAAATTGTATTAAATGGTATGAGATAATTTAATAAAAATAATAAAATTAATTATTTTAATACCATTTAATAAAATTAAATACCCTTAAATAAAAATAAATTTTATTAAAAATAGTATATGTACATTCTTCCACAAAATCTTCTTTTAGTTGTTTTGTTGCTTTTCACAGGGACAAAGCACAAGTAAGAACTTTTCCTTATGAAATCCAAATGCAATTTTAAAGTCTTAGAAAATCCTTAAAAATCTTTAAATCACTTCTTTAGGAATCAGAATAGAGTCATTGTAGGACAGGTGCTCTTTTAAATAATGACTATGTCTTTAAAGAGGAAGCTGAGGTGGATCAGTGTTGTGTGACAATGAATTATTGGACAGTAAGATTAATCTGTAATTTATTTTATTTGTTAAAAAATTATTTCAGCTAGATGTGCTGCTGATTATCAAATCAACTAGGAGCCATCAAGGAATATAAACAGTCTCTCCACCCTATATAAACTGGAACTGTTTTAACATTCTACTAATATATAAGTATACTGAGTATTCCAGAAAAAAAAATTTATTTCAGTGCATTTTTGAAACAGGAGGTATACCAAGATGGTATGGAAAAGCACGTCAAACCTAGATTTATGTAACAGTGTTGGATATTTGTTAATTTTTTATCACCCATTTTATTACCTATTTTATAAATTCACAGTCATAGTTCACTGTGTTACATTTATTTACCTTTGTATATAAAACGCCTATCCTGATTTCCTAAGTAAAGGGAAAAAAAAAAAAAAAAAAAAAAAAAAAGCAAAACGTTGGAGAAGCACATGTAACTGTCAAGATAAAACCTTCAGCTAAACTACCAGTCTTCAGAAGCAGAACTTCCCCAGCTTGAGTATATTTTAAGATCTCACTTAAGATCATCACTTCTCAACTCTCAGCAGGTTTGGAACAATTCCCTATGTGGGACTTTACAGCTGTTGTTATGGTTATTCTGTAATATATTTGAAATATAAAGATGTATGTATTCTATATAGAGCAAGATTTAAACAGCCTTTGAAAAGATAATAAAAAAGATTATCAGTTTAAAATCATGGAAGCCTCTTGTAAAATGCAAGATTGAAGTTGTGTAGTATGCAGTTGCTCTTATTCCTCTTAATATCAATTGACTTGGAATATTACCAAAAACTAAGCAATAGTTGAACTGAAAAATGCAAAATAAATTCAAGTTACTATAGCCAACTATTCTTCTTAGCAGACAGAAAACAATGATGCTAGGTGGCTACGTTATAATGCTGCTTAAGGACAAAGTGTTCAAAACTTGTGTAAAAAGTTTACCTAGACAGCATTGATTTAATAAATTAAAGCTTTTAGAAAAGACTTTATCATAATACTGGAACTATAGCATAAATACCAAACCATATTCACAGTGAAATGGTAAGATTTAAAGCTCTGTGAATGAACCACAGGTAAGTAATTAAAATTTTCCATTTTGTATTATTTTGCTGGTATTTAATTTTTTTAATGTTGTGGTGACTTACCTTGGTCTTTCATTGTCTTTATAACAGTGACCACTCTGTAACAGGACTAACAGCAAACTCCTGTGAATTTTGCTTACATAGCCTGTCTATATTTTTAATAGAAATATATGAAATCTAGGATTTAATGCAGAACATTGCATCTCCTTTGAAACACAGTAGAATCTTTGCTTAAAAATTTCTAAGAAAGGGTATTATTTCATCTTTATATTAGTAGGATAAATGATAAAACCTTCAGAAAGGAAAGAATATATATTTTCCATTTTATTTGAAATGTACTGACTTTATGCAAACCAGACATGCATATATGGTGAGCTGGCAGCATGTAGAGTGTCTGGAAACAGCTTTCTCTGGTAAACTTGCATTATTAATGAAACTAGCTTGAGTTTTGGAAGGAGTGTACTTTCAGCTGTTCACTGTTGCTCCACTAGTATATATCTAATAACATAATGGTGGGAGTTTGTGTAGCAGCAAAAAAATGTACTTTCAAGAGGAAAATAATCATCTGGTACTTGTATTCTTTTGTGTGTGTGACAGACACAATGATTACTGATCAACTTTGCAGCTGACTTTGTTACTTATTTATTTATTTATTTATTTATTTATTTTACTGGAAGGCATATTCTTGCTTATCCAAGCAAAATAAAAAGCCCCCAGACAATATATAATGTACATTTAAGATGGTGAATTTAAGTTCACAAGTCCTTTGAAATAAATTGGCACTATTTGTCAAAGTGGATTTGAATTCAAGCAGATCATGTGTAAAGTGTGGTAGGCAAGAGTAGAAAACCACAAATATAGTGGGTTGGAAGAGGGAAAAAAAAGTTGAGGTTTAAATTGCTTATGTATTGAAGAGATGTAACTAAAAGCATCTGCTCAAATAGAAATCTAGAATTTTTTGAAAGAAAATTATTTAAGCATCCAAGCACAACAGTGATGTGTAGCTTTGCTAACAAAGGACATAGATTCTGATGTTCTACACGTGCAGAGATGATGAGAATGAGAAGAGGGTTTAGAGAGGAGTTAAGAAAAAAAAAAAAAAAAAAAAAGTGTTCTGGTATTCAGAACTGAAATATGTTTGAGGTAAATACATACAGACTAAAACCTCAAAGGGATCCAAAGTAAAATGGAGATGATGACCAGACTAAATACATAGAGATTATGTGAGACACCTACCAGATATCTTTCTTCTTTGTGAAGCATAAATGGTTTTGATAAAAATAAACAAAAGCAAAATCTTAAACATCTGTTTCCATTTTTGAAATCTGCAATTTTATTACTCTCACTCTTTATAGAAAAATTCTATGAATTTGCCTATTTCCAGTGAAATTGCTTAATTGAGAAGCAGTACAGGAAAAGCTAAGCAAACATATCTTTGCTTTCAAGAAACCTAGTCTTCCACCACTGGATTAGAGAAGAAACTCTTCTAGGCACTGAAGAAAACACTGAGGTTTTTTTGTTATTATTATTATTATTATTATTTATTTATAGGCCAAAATTAATTAAATATTAATTACTTGAGTCATTACTGATAGACTGGGTTTGTCAAACATATCATTACTGGTAAGAAGCAACGTGTACCAGGCAAGCAGAAAGCAAATATTTTTACATGTCTGCTGTCCCGGATAACAAAGGATCAGTAATATATAAACCACAGTGTGTTAACTCAGTGCACAGATATCTTTAAGCAAGATTTCCAGTAAAATAAACTGAAAGATTTTCATAATGGATATGCAACCCATCTCTATTTATTTCAGGTAGAGCTGTAACACCTCCAGTTTGTGGATTTGTGGAGACATTGCTCACAGGTGGCAGAATTTCTCATAGGAAAAGAGAATTTCCTTAAAACCAATTTAAACAGTGCTAATTGCCAACAGCTATTGCTGCTGTTATATAGACCATTAGTGCTGCAGTTAGTAAGAGAACTGATATACTGGTATAAGGGTTTATCAACAGAGCTAAACTTTACTCTTGTGGTTATTTGCAATGGAAAGCAGCTGCAATTTCACTTGTCTGAAGAGGAGACACTCTGGAGAACCACCAGCTAAACACTGAAGAGAAACTGCTGTACTGCCAGAAATCAGTAGGGATGGGGTTGCCATGCAGTGTTTCCTTGCAGTATCTTTGCCACATGTGGCCACTTGGAATGTTTACGATACCCTGATATGGCTCTTCCCCTAGGAAAGCTTCAAGACAAGTGGTAATATTGCCTCTTACTACCTGCTTGGAAAAAATGGAGGAAACACACAATGGGAAGTTTCATTTACTTTTCCCTGACTACCTACAAAGTATTTCTAGGGAGCAAATGATGCAATGCTATTTCAAACTGTTGGCCAAAGTTCCAGCAAAAGTGCAAGATTTACTTTAAATGCATGGTGCTAGTTTTGGTTGGTAAATATCCATAAACATATTTTTGTTGAGTTTTTAAAGTGGTTCAGGGATATATATGTCTGATCCCCATGGCTCGAATGGTAACTGAGTGGATTATGTTTCATTTTTGACTCTGCTCCACATTCTTCAAAAGGAAAATTGGATTATGTTGTTTTCCATAAAATCCTTCTTTTGCACTTATGATAGAAAAAGCAGGTGAGTTCTGTGCAGCTTAGCTGTAGGTGTTGCTGCAGAGCCTGCACATTCATTGTGTGCTTCTGCATGTCATGAATAAACCTGTTTTTGTCCTTTTAAAATGAATGGTGACAATTTTTGCAATCTTTTCCTGAATAAACCTGTTTTATCTGTTCTTTAAATGCTTTGTATTTTCCCCCACTTTGGATATCTGCAGTAACTGAGCTGTCAGCCTGAGAAGATAAATTGTTATACAGACTGTCAGCAATAGGTCACACATCTCCCAGACAGGCATATGGGACTGTAGAGGAGAATTGTTTCAATGATCATTAGAGCTTATGAAGCAAGTAATTCCTTTTTGTTCAAGAGCAAACAGTGGGAAGGGGGGACTAAAAGAACCTTGAACCCAGGCTGTAGGGAGGTGGGAACCAAGTTGCTCAGGGTTCCCCAGTCTGATGCGGATAGTATGCAGAATAACATACATATTATGTCAAAGTCTGCCAAGGATGGGAGGATTTTGGAAACAGGCTTACCTTTCTGCTGAATAGGCTGCATTTGTACTGAGCCAGGATCTACCGCTCTAAAAGGTCACCACTCTTTTGGGCTAGGTAGGGACATTAGGACATGGGCACACTACGATTCTGTTTGTCACATTCTGTGAATATGTTATTATATGCTTAAGCATTACTGGCACTGTTTTGCAAATATATATATATATATATATATAAAATGTGGTAGGAAGACATTAGCCTATTTTTATGTGTTATTCAAAGACTGCATAGAGGAAAGTGTATCTTTTGATGGCTGTATTGCCAGCTCACTCTAAAAACAATTAATATGATGCATTTAGGAAATTATTCTACAGCCCAAGAGGCTGTTTTGTCATGGACAGTAAGGTCCTCCAGAATTTATTGACAACAATCTGTTTTAATGTTTCCAAATCTATAGTTCTAGGCTTTAGCTGAGATCTCCAAAGTTCACATTTATGCTAAGTCTGTATTTTGGAAATTAAATTCCTTTAAGCAAATATGTGTGTATATATGTATATATATACATATATATATATAAAAAAAACACATTTATTCCAGTGCAAAGTAGGTAGGTAGTCCCTAATTACATTTGTCATTCAGAAGTATTCTTCTCAGACATAGAAAGAAATTCAAGAGCTGCACCAGTCCCTGTACCTTCACCATAAAACCATACCTGGAAGGTTAGGTATGCACAGATAGTTGTTAGATAGGTATCAAAGAGTGATTGTGAGTCTACAGTGTTAAAGTCTGATTAAACTATGTTTTTCATGTGTACAACTTACATCTATGTATATTTTGTGGTGTAGAACATGGTGGCTGGTAAGTCTGTTTTTTAAATCTATTTGGTCTTCCACAATGAAATTAGCATTACCTGAGAAAAACTTTCATTTGATTTTAGTCAGAACCCTCATAGGAGTGAACACTCAAAATAATCCAAGTGCTGCTGAGAGCAAAACACAGCTAACACAACTGGAGCGAAACACAATTTGTATGAATCTGTAATGCAAGCAGAGTTTAAGAGGTGCTATGAGGTGACTCCCCATACCTTTCACTCAGAAGAGCAAGTTGAGTGAAATTCCTATTCAAGCACATGATAATCACTTTAAACCCAGAAAAGTTCTTACCAACTTGAAAAAGCAGATACATTCTCCCCAGCTCAACCTAGTTCTCTGTTCATAAGGTTAAAAACAATACTTCTGAGGTGACAACTCGGATTAAAAAAAAATAATAATAATAAAAAAAAATCTTTCCTAGGCCCTGAGATAGAGCTGGTAGATTGGGCAGCACATGAGTGGTCCCACATCAGTGACATCTCCAACTTAATCTTGACACAATAAAACTCAGTCTTAATGTCTTAATGGGGTAAATATAAATGCTGATGTCTATTCTTTCTCATGCCCTACACACAGAAGGAAATTTTACCCCATTTTTGGTTGAAGGGAACAACTGTCAGCTCACTAGAACATGGGTACATCAGAGAAAATCCAGCTGAATAAAGGTCTGTTCCCTCAGTCTGGCCAAGACATAATTCATCTTCTTTGGTTCTGTACTCCTTGTCTCTCCAACAAGGCAGGTTTCTACCAGCTGGCTGCACAACTCTCCAGGCCAATGCATGGATAATCATTTGGCCTTTTAAAATGGACTCTGACCTATTTTTTTGCTGTTTTTGTTTGTTTGTTTATTTGTTTTGTTTAGTTTTGTTGTTTTTCTTGTGGTATTTCTTTCTGTGTAAAGGTGTGTTCATTTGCACATATCGTGCTCAATTTTTGCTGTTGTTTATGTTGTAGTAAATTAACTGGTGTCAGATTCAAAATATGCATTTGTTTCTTCAAGAGACTTTTATCTGTAAACCTTTCTGTATGTTTCTTTAAGCCAGAGTTGTTAAGATCAAAATGCTGTCAGCTTTGATGCCATTTTTTCATTTTTTTTTAAACAAGCATTTTAGAAAATTTTGAAAGACTATTAATAATACCTCCAGTGACCTAGTAAATTCAGATTCAGTGAGCATATTTGGCCCACATAAATTCTTCCAGTGGGCATTTTTTTAATCTTGTTCTAATAACATGCTTACTTTTAGAATATTTGTCTAGTACTGTGTTAAAAAAAAAAAAAAAAAAAAAAAAAAAAAAAGAGGGGGAGGAAATTCAAGTATTGTGAACACTCTCATTTCTTTCTTAAATTTTTATGAACTATCTCCTCCCTGATAAGTAAGATTATCTTATAGTGCATATGTACATGAATTTCATGGCACGGAATGCCATAAGAAATATTACAAAAGTGTAATTAGACCCTGTTTCTGTTCATTTTGTACAACCTGTGTTATGCACAAAAGCACAGGAAAGATTCTAGCTTTCATTTTTGTTATTCATAATGGATTGAGCACAACCTGGTTTGGAAAAGGACTTTAACCCTATTCCTTGCATCTGGACTAAAAGTTAGTTCACCAAAAAATATGCCATTCACATTTAATTTTACAATGTTATCTAAATGTTTGATTCAAGTTAACCATATATCTTGGGTAAAACAACTAGGCTTTATATCACATTCTGTCTTTGCACAAATCTCCAGATGATACATTCAGAAGTTCATGCCAAGAAACAAAAAAAATTGTTTCCAAATAAAATGTGGTTTTGATATAAATTTACCATTTTTAATGCAGAGAGATATGAAGTGCTTTATCACAAGCATCTTGTCTTTTCATGAATGCTTTAAAAAAAAATCTAAATATGGAAAGGATATATTTCTTTTTGTTTTGTTTTGTTTTGTTTTTGAATGCACTGAACAGTATTAAAAGCATTACTCAAACTCGTGTCTGGTATTTTTCTAAGTGGTCATTTGTTATGCAAATAAATATGAATTTATATTATGAGATGCTTATCTTGCACATATTTTTGCTTGAATTATTTGTGAAGTCTATTCTGTCAGCATAAGGAAATTGCACTTTTGAAATCAACACAGCGTTGTTATGTTATTCCTTAAGGTGTCTTGCATTTCTTAAGTGTTAATGGGTGTCTCTCCAACTTCACTCAAAAGTTTTTCAAACCCAATTTTAATCATGCAAAGTATCATTGAGCCTTTGATAAAGTGTCTGGCCCCACTGAAGTTTGGATGCAGTGTCCTGCAAAATGTCCTTTGACTTCAAAGTCCAAAACAGTAGAATGAATCTAATGGATTTTCAAGTATAGCTTGAGTTAAATCATCAAGCAGTGCAGTTCTAAGCAGTCTCATCTCCCCTGTCATGACGCCTGGTTCTACTGGAAACTTCTCAGGCTGATGTGGAGCTCACTGTAAGGCCATAACTTGATCTTTTACATGTACCACCAAGAAAGACTAGGTTCAAATTAAATGAAACTTCCATCTGCATTTCAATCTGAGCAGATTTGCCCTTCTCTTAGTACAGTAGATACAGAGGTAAAACAAGATCTGAGATTTTTCAAAGTCATAAATTGAGATATAGATCAGGTTAAGTCTCATATTCTAATGTAAATTATTTCATTAGCCTCAAGAAGTAAAAAATGCTAACATCTCTCATTCGTAACACCAACTGACTTCTCAGGATACTTCTTCATTAACATTTTTCACCCCTGTCATCAAAGCTGCAGACCCTGCAGGAGTATAATGAATAGTTAAAATAGTAGTAATACAGAGGAATACTGAGGACTCAAACCAACAGTGAAACTTTTTTTTTTTTTTTTTTTCTTGAGTGTATTTTATTTCAGACTTAAGAGAAGGGCCCCTTTCCTGGAGAGCTGAAAATAATATCCATCTTTTGATGAACATGAATCTTCTTTTGAGCCCATATGTAGAGGGCACTGGAGGGAATGCAGTAGCAAATACGGTGCAGTTGATCCCAGGCCTTCCTGGAAATAGTAGCAGAATGAAACAGGTCACTTTTATAGTTCTGGCTTCAGTGGAAGTAATGAAGTCACTTGTTTTGGAGCTCTTCCTTGCAGCATGAAGACAGTTCATCTGAAAGCTCATCCCACTTGCAGTAAACACTGTCTCAGTGGAGATTCAAACTCAGGTGATTGGTCACATTATTGTATATGCCTTGTTAGAGTACAGCAAAAGCTCATTTGAGAACTAATTTAAGTGCAAGCACTGATCCAAAAGTAATAATTTTATGCACTAGACAGTGAACATATACTTCCTTGCCATTTTCTTTCAAGCAAACAGCTTGGTTGGTTATGTCTCTAAAAAGAATAAGACAATTCAGTGGCTGACAGGAAACTAGAAAATGACAGGATTTCCCTCTGCATGAAGTATTTCAGCATTGAAACTTGTGTCGAAGCAGAAATATAGCTGTGCCAATATATGAAGGCATACCAAAAATTATGTGGTTACAGGACTCTTTTGGTGTGGTTGCTCTGGTAATTTAAAGATCTGTTCTCTCTATCCTCTGCATTTTTCCAGGTTCCAAACAATGCTGTAAGAGTTAGGTAATCTTCCCACAGATCCTAACTGTACAAGGGTGAGAGTTATACCAGCCTTTAAAAGAAGTGAGAACCTTCTAAACTGTCTATAATTTTTGCCATTATACTCCACACCATATTAACTGTGCAATTATTGTTTCTGTCATTGCAGTGGAAAACAGTACAATCATTGAGTAGGCAATTTTGCAACCTATGGCTTAAGTGTCTGAGAAAGAAGAGTATTGTAATTACACTTCTACTGTACTTTTAAGAAGTCTTTCTGCTTTAAAAATGAACCAATAGAACAATGAAACAAAGATAGGGTTTTCATACCAAAATAGCAACTTTTAATCTTTCTAACTGTGATTTTTTTTTTCCTGATTGAACATTAAAATGTATCTGATTCACTTGTACATAGATTTAATTGTGATTGAAATTTCTGATGAAGATAAGAACTTGGCATACACTTTTAGGAATATGTTTTGGAATGCAGAATTTGCAGCGCTATTTCAGCATGAAGTTATTTGAGGGTTTGGACAAAGTACTTTTTCACCAAAAGGCTTATATTTTTAGTAGAACCTCTTAGCAATTTGATGCTCTTATTGAAATTGTCTAGGGTGGGAAGGCTAATAACACACTAGTTGGGTGTTTTCACTTCTTAGTTCTGTATTCAGGTGCAAGATTGTATTGTCCAGTTTTTAAGGAGTAAAAGTGTAGGTACCTGATGTACAAAAGATCATAAAGTCTAAGGTTTATATGTCATTATCAATTTCCTGTGTACCGTGAATTATATCTTCAACTTTATTGCTAATTACAAAATGGAAAAAGCATATATGTGGCGTGAGTTGCTGGAAATCTTGAATCTGGAAGTCTTGGAATCATAGAATCATTAAAGTTTTTAAAAACCTCCAAGATCATCTGGTCCAACCACCACCCTACTACCAATGTCACCCACTAAACCATGTCCCTAAGCACCAGGTCCAACCTTTCCTTAAGCACCCCGAGGGATAATGACACTTCCCTGAATCACAGACTCATAGAATGAGACTAGAATCATAGAGTCATCTAGAGTCGTAGAATGAATCATAGAATGGCTCACGTTGGAAGGAACTTTAACGATCATCTAACTTCAACCCCCCTGCCATAGGCAGGGATGCCACCTAGTAGATCAGGTTGGCCAAGGCCCCGTTAATAATTTGATTGAATGCATTTAACTGTGTATGTGAACTTACAAATGTTTTCCATTTTCAGATAAATTCATATCCTGAGTTGACATTACCTGTTTCCAATGACACATGCATCCAGTTGTATGTGAAAACATACAACTAGAGCTCACAAAGAGAAATTAAAGTGAATTATGAAAGTTAGTGTGTGACAGCAGCTATAGAACTGAGCTGAAAATGGGCAACATCCATAAAATTCCACTACTTCTTCAAGGATAAGACAGCATCTTAGTATTCTGTAATCCATTATTTGCTGTCATTCAGGAGACTGAATATTCAAAGTTGCTTCATTTTGTGTTACAAGAACAATGCTAGACAACAGATAAAATGCAAAATCGTTCTCAGGTACTTAAAATGTAACTGAAATAGATGCCTGTTTTTCTATGATTCATTACAATTAATTAGTTATCTCTGAATACTTGGAAATACATTTTAGGTTTCATTATATAAATGACAGTTATCTGAATACTGTTAGATGTCAAAATAGTCTCTGAAGAGAATTAGAAGACCAGTCAATTAAGAGTTTAGATGGACAAGAAAAAAAAAAAAAATGTTAAGAAAAAAAAAATACTTGCCCAGATGAGCACTGTCAGGAGTTAAACTATATGCTGAACAGATTCAGTGATGTTGCTCCATGGAGCAGTGTAGGTGTACCCTTATATTGTTGCAACACTCCAGGTGGACTGTGACATGTTTAAAATGTCAAGCCTATTCAAATACGCCAAATGATGTCCCTTGATGTAAAGGCAAAAAAGTCCATATGACAGGAATATGAACAGGGTTTGTATATGTATTGAATAAGACTCAGGAAATTGCTTCTTGATCTTCTATGTTTATTGCATGTGCACATCCTCGTGGAGTATGTCAGCATAAAATGCTTGTGTGTGTATGTAAGTGTGTGTAACTAAGTTTCTCATGGGGATCTGCCTAGTCTACCCTAAGTGTCCCTTGGTTATGAGCTGAATCATAGAACCATAGAATGGCTTGGGTTGGAAGGGACATTAAAGATCATCTAACTCCAACATCCCTGCCATAGGCAGGGATGACACCCACTAAATCAGGTTGGCCAAGGCCCCATCCAGCCTGGCTTCGAACACCTCCAGGGATGGGGCATCCACAACTTCTCTTGTCAACCTGTTCCAGTGCTTCAGTACCCTTACATGAAGAATTTCCTCCTAATGTCGAATCTAAATCTATCTTCTTCTAATTTAAGACCATTCCCCCTCGTCCTATCATTATCTACCCAAGTAAAGAGTCCATCTCCATCCTTTTTATAAGATCCCTTTAAGTACTGAAAGGCCTCAATGAGGTCTCCCTGGATCCTTCTCTTCTCCAGGCCAAACATCCTCAGGTCTCTCAGCCTTTCTTCATAGGAGAGGTGCTCCCACCCTCTGATCGTCTTTGTAGCCCTCCTCTGGACTTGTTCCAACACATCCGTATCTTTCTTGTGCTGGGGGCCCCAGACCTGTAATTGTGTCTGGGATTGCCCTGGCCCAGGTGCAGCACCTTGCTCTTGGACTTGTTGAACTTCATATGGTTCATATCGGCCCACTTCTCCAGCCTGTCCAGGTCCCTTTGAATGAATCAAATATTATGGTCCCTTATGGATCAAAAATTCTAAGTGAAATCTCAGGTTGGAACAGAACCACTCAACACCAGAGAAAATGCTGTGAAATATGATGGATACAGCCTCTGGAAACAGACCACAGGCTGCCTGTTTGCAGAAGATGAGTTGGAAAAGGTCTGGCCATGACTCTGTCTGGAAATTTGTCTTTCAGGGTGTTACAGTTCTCTCTCAGCTCAGTGTTATCATTCCTGCTGAGGAGAAAGCATTCTCTGCTCTGAGAGAGAGCTCATTTACTGTGAGAGAAAAGCATTTTTTACAAAATATTCCTTATCCAGTTACAGGGTTCTTCAGCAATGTGCTGACTTGAGCTTTTCGTGGCAGTGTTATGATGGAAACCAAAACAACTTTCTGGTTCACCCTCCAGGACAAGCTAAGTAACTGGAATCCTTTGTTTGTTATTCCCTGCTTGACTAATGCATATGGTTCTTAGCTTTCCACTTTTGAATGCAAAGATATCTTTTTTTTAAATTAAGCCTGAAAGCACTAGAGAGAACTGAAAACAAACAAAAACAACAACAAAAACAATAAATTACACTTATTCATTTAACCTATATGTTCCAGTGTCTCATTTATGGCCTTTCTAGGCTGAATACGATACAAATTTTTCTCTTGTGCTCTGAACAGAAATCTTTGCCTGGACTCAGGAGAATAGTTACTACATTTTGTGACTTTAAAAGTGAACCAGAACATAAAATAACCTTCCATAATGGAACAAAATCTAACTTGTTAATATATTAAGTTGCCATGTCTTTCAGAATTCCAAGTGTGCAGTGACTTTCTGCTTAATGTAAAACTAGAGAAAATGATTGGTTTTGTTTGTTCATCTGTTTTCTCATTGCTTTTGTTGTTTTTTAATACCAAAGTCTTCATTTCTTTTCCTGTATTCTCTTTGATGCATTGTGACTAACACTTTAAAATGTGTCAAAAGTTACTCTAACTCAGCAATGGGCATTGACCCAGAAATACAGTGATCATTTACAAATTTAAACAGAATAGCACTTTCTTTTCATGTGAAATCCTAACTCCGTTCAACTTCTTAGCACAGATTTTCTTCATTTTGCTGTGCTTTTAAAGCACTTACTGCTTTTCCATTGGGAAGAGCATAATTTTTTATTTATCCATAGCTTCAAGCAGCCTTTTTGCATGTTTCTTTCAAATATGAACCAGCCTGCACTATTTCAGTAGGAGAGTAAGTTTTGTGGAACATAAGGGTTCATTAAAAAGTTTTCAAATGGCATCTATGTATTTGTACAGACTTATTCCTAATGCTTGATTTTCATCTTGCTTTGCATAAACAAAACCTCTGTGCACCATTTTAGGAAAGTACACATGCAAATGCTTTTTGAGGTTTAATGAAATTAAACTTTCCCTGTAGTACTTTGAAGATGTGTGTAATATTTTGTGACTTGAAAAATAAGGAGTTTCTTCTCTCATAGACATTTAAAAATTGAAAACACAGACTACTGCTATATTCTATTTGTGTGGCAGAATTGCATTTAACATTTCAGTTTGTAAGCAGTTGTTGATGCTCAGAGGAAAAATTAGATTGACTCCATTGATCTGATAGGACAAGAACTTATCTACTCAGTTAGAAAGGAGGTATGAGCCACTAAAGAAGGAGGCACTAGAGAAGAATACAGGCTATGGTCAAAGCTGTATTAAGTCTGCTGGAAAAAAAAATGGAAAAAGACAAAGAAAATGTTGAGTAACTCAGTTTTACTCATGATATTACATTGCTCAAGTGGGAATATTTTAATATAGAAAACCCTACCCTTCTCATAATGCATATCTACCACAAAAATAAGTAAAAGAAACAGGGGCAACAACCCATCTTTTTATAACTTTCAAAGATTCTGAGCAGAGTCACATAAAAGATGTTTCTTATTTTCATTTCCTAGAGATAAGGCTGCATCATTTTGCTCCCTAAACTTGCTCCAATCCAGGACACAAAATGGTCAATATTCAGACTCAACTCAATGGATGGTGTCTTGTAATTTATAAATCCTTGTCACTACAAGGTTGATAATTGCAGTCTCAGAAGCATTTGTGTGATTGCATTGAAGCATCTGATAATGTCATTTTAGATTACAACAGTTTTAGAATGTTTTGTGTTTTCCTGCTTGACACAACATCTTAATTCTGCAGTGTTGAGCTTATAACAAGATACAAACATACATACAAGTAAAAATATTTTAGTTAGAAAATACCATAAATATTTCAAATTTTCCCCCTTTCACAGTAAATATAACATCAGACTTGTGTGTTTGATAAATGATTTGGGAGAGTTTGTCCACAGTGCTTACACAGAGTCAAGGAGTTTTCAACTCCTCACAACACCATGCCAGGAGGAGGTTGGGGTGCACAAGAAGCTGTGAGGAGATATAGCCAGGACAGCTATCCCAAACTGGCAAAAGAAATATTCCATACCATGTGGCATTGTGCTGAACAATTAATATGGGGTGGCTGGATGGGGTGTGGGGGTTACCGCTGCTCAGGGACAGGCTGAGTATCAGTCAGCAGGTGGTGAGCAACTGCATTATGCGTCACTTGCTTTGTACATATTACTACTATTACTATTACCATTATTCTTTTTTCTCTTCCTTTTCTGTCCTATTAAACCATCTTAATCTCCACCCACAACCTTTTACTTTTTTCCCCTCTGATTCTTCCCCATCCCGCTGGGGGAGGAAGTGAATGATTGGCTGTGTGTTACTTGGCTGCCTGCTTGTTTAAACCACAACATCCTGTCACTTTGCTCACCCACAAACTTGTTGAGGGTGCATTCACTCTTGTCCTCTGATCATTTCTAAGAATACTGAACAGTATTGGACCTAGTACTTACACCCGAGGAACTCCAGTGATGACTGGCTGGCAGTTGAACTGTAAACCATTAATCACACTTTAAGTCCAGCAGATTACCCCTTTTTCCACCTATCCTTCAGTCCATCTGTCCAGTTCACTTCTTACCTGCTTGTTCACAACATATGTACGAGGCATCATGCTGGAGACGCTAAGTAGACATGGATATGTATATGCACACACACATATAGATAAGGAGAGTATAAGCCTCTGTATAAAATTTCTGGTTTATCAATACTATGTTATCAGTATGAGTCTTTGGCTCATGAATAATCCCTCTCAATAAAAGCTATCAGTCTAGTAAGAAAATTCTAAAGACATTTAAATTCCAGGTTATTATTGCTATGAAACTCTCTTAAAGACTCTTCATAAAAGAATTAAGATAGTAATTTTCTTCCACTGGTATTTAAAGCACTGCACTTCCTTCATTTTAGGAGTCCAGTATTACAATTTCCTTAAAGAAAAATTAATCAAATTACAATAAGTTTAAACAGATGCATAATCTTTCTGAAATGGGACTATTTGTTTTTTTGATGCTCTAACTTAGAATCATTCTGTGAAATATATTTCTGTCTTTGTGATAGATTCCAGTAGATTCATCCTATTGGACAAAAGGATCCATAGTTTAAAAATACAGAGTGAAGCATTTTTCTCTTTGCAATTCCATTCTAACTGGCCTTTCATTTTATAAGATGGCACAAAGTCCATTACATTATTTTCTATGAAGAACAAGCAGTCTGCTTCTTAAAGATATATCATAAATTAAGTCAGTCATTTTCTGATTAAGGACCTAAGATTTTGCCCAGTAAAATGCATTGTATGTTTGTTTGCCAAGGTAGCAAATGAAGTGCAACACAGGGGACCAATTTTCTGTGTTATTGGAGATGCTCAGCAATAAAAATCTCTCAGCAAATGTTGTCAAGCTAAAAAATACCTATTTCTCTTACCTCAGAGGAGGTAAAAGAAGTTCTTGTCTGCAGATTTTCTTCAATCTTCAGAGCACTGACAGGAAGAAAAGCTGTAACTTCAGAGTTTTGAGGCTAGATAGAACTGACTTTGTGGGTCCCTGTATGTAACAGAGGTGGAGGTCTAGGACCTCTGACCACCAATTTAATAGGCTGAGTCATGTTCAGTCTTAATAACACAAGGAAATGTAGCAACTCAAAAGGATTTGTAAGTAGTACATATTAAGGAGAAATTGCCTCAACCTAGAATGCTACTTTCAACTGAATTCTTTGCTTGGCTGAGAGATTTAGAGTGCATGATATTAATGCAGGTGCTCTAGACACTGGAAATTCACATGCTCTCAATACTATAAATGAATGTTTCAAAACACACTTTGAAATTAAGGCTCTTCTAGACATAACACAAAACTCAAGTAGTTGGTCAAAGTCCACTCCTCTTTTTCAGTAAATGACTTGGAAGAAGATAAAAACCCAGCACTAAATAAATATTTGCTGATTTTTCATTCAGATTTCTGGAGAGTTGTGTGGTGAGGAACCTCATGAAGTTCAACAAAGGCAAGTGCAGGGTCCTTCACTTAGGGAGGAATAACCCCATGCACCAGTACTGGCTGGGAGCTGACCTGCTGAATGCAGCTCTTCAGGGAGGGACCTGGTGGACAACAGGTTAACCATGAGTCAGAAATGTTCCCTCGTGGCTGAGAAGGCCAAAGGTGTCCTGCAGTACATTAGGAATGGTGTTGCCAGCAGGTCAGTGGAGGTGATCCTCCTCCTCTAATCAGCCCTGGTGAGGCCACACCTGGAGTGCTGGGTCCAGTTCTGGGCTCCCCAATACAAGAGGGACATGGAGATACTGGAATGAGTCCAGAGGAGGGCTATGAAGATGATTAGGAGACTGGAGGACAGGCTGAGAGAACTGGGCCTGTTTAGCATGGAAAAGAGAAAAATAAATGAGGATCTTACAAATGCATATAAGTACCTCAGAGGAGGGTGTCAAGAGGATGTGGCAAGACTCTTTTCAGTGGTGCCCAGCAACAGGACAAGAGGCACAAAATGAAGCCCAGGAAGTTCCATATGAATATAAGAAAACATTTACTGTGAGAGTGACAGAGCACTGGCACAGGTTGCCTGGAGAGGTTGTGGAGTCTCCTCTGGAGATACTCAAAACCCCTGCCATCCTTTGCAACATGCTCCAGGTGACCCTGCTTGGCAGGGGGGCTGGACCAGATGATCTCTAGAGGTCCCTTCAAACCTCAACCATTCTGTGATTCTGTCGAGGTTATTTTCAAACTTTGTTCTTAATTTGTTGAGATTTGGCATTTATGAAAGTAAGACAAAATGTATTTTACTATGGATCTGCTAGACATTCCTTATGTATAGGTTAACCCAAAGAAATACCAATTTCTATAAACTGTTTTCCTTCTCCCAGAATCAAACAGGTAAGACTGAATATATGTAATAGACCTGACCAGAGCATATATTGACAATTATATCCAGCAAATCTGTGCTTACTTTCTCATGTGTTTACACAGTGTATCTGCTGCCAGAATAGCATAAAGAAGCTTTCACGCAGATAAGAGTTGTGGTTTGTATGATATATGTTCATTTATTTGAAATTAAATGTTGCTTATTACCCACTCTTATTTACTCCTGTTAAGCAGCAGTTTGCAATCCAATTGCCCTGATCTGTGAGAAAAATTCTGGTGGTTTGTATGATTTCAGTGGATAGATATCATCATGTTCCCGTTATGGTTTCCACCTTTTTATTATTATTATTCCAATAGATTTTATGTTTTTTTTTGTTGTTGTTTTTGTTTGTTTGTTTGTTTGTTTTATTGTGACCAAGCTTTAGGAAAATGGTTTTCTCAGAATCTATTAACTAAGAACTTAACACATCTGCAACTTGTTATGATATTCCCATTTTGCTAATGTTGTGAGAAACAAATTTTGCACTCTGTGCAAGTCTTCCTAGGAAAGATCTTGTAATAAGGAATTTTATATATATATATATATACATGATAGAGATGTGTTATATACATATCTATGTGTGATAGAGGAGCAAATAGGTAATCTAATTTACTTTTCCAGATCAACTACTCCCACAAACTGTATACATTTTTTTGTGCTATACTGTTGGTTTGGGGTGTTGTTTTATTTTGCTGGAGAACTTCATAGTGTAATACCAGATGTCTGCACTCTTTATTATGCTATTAGAACCCTCTGGGTACAAGATGTGGGTATCTGCTTTTCCTGAGGTACAGTGGTGCTGTCTGGCTCTCTCTAAGCACAGGTAAGATTCTTATGGGAGATGTTCCCCTTCTCAGGGGAAATGAACAAGTAGGTGCCCAATGTTACTTATATTTTTCATTCTTTAAAAGATAATACTTTTAAGGAAAGGATTATTTTGGTATCTAAGCCATAAATTTCACAGTTCTTATTTTTTCCTCACAGGCAAGCAGAATATTCAGATAAATGTGTTGGACGGACTTAGGCCAGACTGAAATCAAATAGCAATACAACATATGCTTCTGACCTGCCATATACAAATACCCTCAATCAAGACCCTGTCTTCTTAAATTCCTGAATAGAACCAGACTCTGAATTAATACCAAATTACCATTTTTGTGGTTTTGAGGACTTTCCAGGGAGTGTTTGTGATAGCTAAAATTATTTTTTTCTTAAATAATTCTCTAAGTAACTTCACTTTTGCTACATAGCTTATGGTATATTTTTGGTCAAATGAGAATGTCAACATTTGTTGTAGATTTAAATTTAAACCAAGACAGGGACTTATAACAAGAGACAATAGCGGGTAACAAAACAAAACAAAACAAAACAAAAAAGTGTTTTTTTTTTTTTTTTTTTTTTTTTTAATATTATGTATTTGAAACTATAAGAGGAATGAAAATTTAAGAATTTTCTCCTTACCCATTTTATACCACTCTGAATAAGTACTATGTAGATTCAGGCATTATTTTCGAAATAATTTACAATAAAATAATGAAGATGCCTGAAAAGAATATACATAATAAACAGCTTAGAATGACATAAAAGAAAGCTTTATTTCTAACATTCAGGATTAGAATTGCTGCTCTAACTAAATCCCAGACTGCATTAGAGAGAGCTCTTGGAAAACAGCACCATTGACAGAGAAAGAGGAAATTTTTCAATCTTTCATTCAGAGCTCAGATCACTTCAAAACCCTTTAGAACAAAATCTTGTATTGGTTTTTTCTAGCAGCTGCCATCTGTGTTTTAGATTTTATTAAGTGAATTTGTTTCCCTGAAAAAAACAAAACATCATTCGGGCTACAAAACTAAGTAGACAGGTGGTCTTCATAAAAGATATTTTTCCCATTGTGTTCTATGCCACCATTTAGTCTAATTATCCCTATCATCTCACCCCTCATATTGTGATTTTTTTCCCCCAGAGGAAAGCAAACAGCACTTCTTTTTGAGAACAAAGAATTAACTTGGAAATCATGCAAAAAACAACACTGTCCATTGGTAGCCTTGCAGAAATGCTTTGGTAACAAAATAAAGGATATAAAAGGGCATTTAAAATCTAGTCAGTTTGGGAAAAAAAAAAAAAAAAAAATTATTTTCAGGTTCTGTGCCTGTCTTTGAGTTTCTCTGCCAGTTCAGATTAGCTTTTTTATGAGCATTTGTGTTAGAAGTCTGAATACAAGAGTAATATTCAGTTGTGGGGGAAAAGCTGTAATGCTCTGTGTAGGGATAAGGCAAAAGTACTATGTATGAGGAAATGAGAAAAGTTTAATTTCTAACTTCCAGGAAAAGAGAAAGATTACTGGGTTGTAATATCATAACCTTGCTTTTATTAATTCTTTTATTTCTACTTCTTTCCTCCCCACCAAACCCCTCACCAAAACTCTTCTAAATAGTGCATTTAGCACTATCAGTGCCTGGCCAAATTAGAAGTGATCTACGCCAACAGTGTAATTCTATTAAATATATCCATTACCATGCATCCCAAAAGAAAAATTTACAGTCCATTACAGCCCACTCCCTTGCATGAAATGGTGAGAACACCAAGAGCAACCACTGAGATGAATTGTTATCAAGTGTTCCATTTGGCTTTTAAAGAAAAAATAAAGCTTGGGCCAATTTCTTAGATGTTTGATGTCTTTCAGTTGCCATTCTATAAATATAAGATCAGGCTTCAGGTGCTTCTGTCCCTCAAACACCAAGTAAAATAAACCAATTTTAATGCATATTTCCATATGTTCACATTCTAAAAATATGCTTTCTAGAGGTAGTCATGCTTGTGTTGCTTTTGTGACTGTTAACAAAGAAAATATCATCAATTGAATGTGCTCAAGAAGTGAAAACTTGAAGTATCTAAGTATGTTTAGAGTGAACTAACATAAATATGTGTGTAAATATGTTGCATACGTCCAAGTCCAGTTGGTCATTTTCAACACTAGTAATTACAGCACCTCAGTGCATCAGTGGAGTGGCTAAGAAATGAGAATGACATTTCTAGCAAAGTGAAGGGTGTTATGTGGGAAATCCTGAGAAACAAGCCAGGACTTAAAAGAGAACAATTGCAATGGGAGTTCAATTCCCTTTTTAATGAATTGATCAGCTTTACAATCTTTTCAGTTATATAAATGAAGGAAGAGAGCAGTGTACAGCCCTTCTGGTCGCAGTACAGTTGTCTTCATTGTAATATAGGACAGACCGTTGGTGGTGCTTTTGTTAAAACACCACTGTCCTATTGCAGGGAAGGGGAGGAGTAACTGAAATCCTTCTGGTATTAGAGAATACTAGGTTCTTGTGATACTTAATAATAAAACCTACAGGTACTGTATAAATCCTCCTTCTTCCCGTGATATTGAAGAGTTTAAATACAACAAAGTTCTGTTGCCATCTTAGCCTGAATCACTCCTCAGTTTAAACAGAGCAGCCAGCAGAACTAAATTTGAATTGAAACTTAATTGAATCTGCAAAATGGATGAGAGAATCTGTCCACAAGTATTGTCGTGTTGGACACTGGGGAAGGGGATCCACAACACATAGCATGAAAAATTTATTAGGTAGTGTCACAGCACAGTTTTGCCTATATTATTTTATTCAGTCTTTGCCTCTCAAAAATAGCAAATATAGGAGTATCTGGATATTTGTGAGAGCTGTGGGAAACATAGGATCAAATTAGTGTATTGCATGAAGAGAGGGCGAGTCAGAGAGAAGCCGGGGCAAGATTTTGCATGTGCATTTTCTATCAGTGCTCTACATTGTCCAATAAGAGAGTGGACTACATTGCACTCTAGAAACACTTCTTGAGTAGACCAAGGCTGAGAGCACATTGACAAAGAAAGATGAGTCCCAAGCACTAACATGCTCCCCTGTGCCTTCCTATTCCCCCCTGAAATCAAGCTAGCATTTTGGTAGTAGCAAATGAAGTGGAATATGTTGATTATGGTCAGAGCCATGCACTGACCATGGACAAGAAGTCTTTTATTAGGTTTATGTGGCAAAGTTTTGGTAGTGAAGGGACAAGTGTACGGGGTGGCCACCTACACAAGTGGCCTCTGTGAGATGAGCCCAGGGCTACCTTGTCACAGACACAGCCCATTTCAGCCAGCTGCAAAACATGCACAACACAGGACACAGCTGAGCACATCAGCCAAGCTGATGGTGCCTCTGTGATAATGTACTTAAGAAAGGACAAAAGCCATGCAGCAGGTGTGAGAAAGAGGAATGAGAAAACAGAAGAGAAGCAGCCCTGCAGACCTCAAGGTCAGTGCAGAAGGAGAGGGAGGAGGCGCTCCAGGCACCAGAGCAGAAGTTCCCCTACAGCCTGTGTTGTACCACGGCAAAGCAGATATTCGCACTGCAGCCCATGGAGGACCACAAGCTACAGCAGGTGGGTATGGCCTGAAGGAAGTTGCAGCCTGTGAAAAGTCCACACAAGAACAGGCTTCTGGCAGGGAGAGAAGTACCTGGAAAGGAGCCCACACTGGAACAGACCTGGCAGGAGCTGCAGCCCATGAGGGACCCATACTGGAGCATTCTGTTCCTGAAGGATGGACCCCATGATATGGGCAGTTCTTGAAGAACTGCAGCCTGTGGAAAGCCCACACTGGAGCAGTTTAGGAAGGGCTGTATCCTGTGGCAAGGATCTTGTGCTGGAGCAGGGGCAAAATGTGAAGGGGAAGAAGCAGCAGAGCCCAGCTTCTGTGAACTGACTGCAACCCTATTCCACCTCCACCCATGCTGCTCAGGGAGGGAGAATGGGGAAGAGTAGGGAGCTAAGGAGTGAAGTTGAGCCTGGGAAGAAGAGGGATGCTTTTAGTTTTGCCTGTTTCTCACCACACTTATTTAAATCATTTTTCCCCAAGTCAAGCATCTTTCACCTATGACAGTAATTGTTATAGTCTCTCTCTTTATCTTGTCCCATGAGCTTTTTTATCTTGTTTTTTCACTGTGCCCTGTTGAAGAGGAGAAATTAGAGAGCAGCAGGGTGGTTGCCTGGCAGCCAGCCAAGTATAACACACCACATTTACTCCTTACTCTTTTCACCATGTGGTAGGTAGCATACTTGCTAAGTGCCTTTCCATCATTTATATTATAGGCATTTCATTTTATCCTTACATTGCTAACTTTTAGATGACACCTTGAAATATTTACAGAATTATCAGGGCTGACTGGCTTCCAAATACTTCCCAAAAGTTGCTGCAAAGCAGTATACTAATCACTTTGACTACATTGAGGTGGGGATCATTCATCTTTTTCTGAAGTTTCTTATAATTTATCTTCCTAAGAAACAGGTAACCAAATAGCTCTTTCTCTGCGTAATGCAATATAGCCTTCCTGAGATGCATTTTCATGTGTATACATAGACAATTTTTGAAATGTTATAGACACTACATACAAATTGCATATGTGAGAAAGTTCTACAATATATACAAGATATCCATATATTCAAGGTACATTTTTTCAGAGCTAGAATTGCATAGCTTTATGTGTTCAAAACATTTGCATTGCTTCTGCTAATGTAAGTAAGCCCAGGGTTTGAGAATCTGTGGAAATGTAGTAGTTAAAAACTAAGTCTTATTTCTTATGTCTTTAGTCTGAGCAAATAAAATAATGGCTAAAAAGTGTCTGGCAAATTTTATATCCCTGCTTTAAAGCACAAAAAAACTAATGTACATAATTTTCAAACATCACATTTTTTTAAATAGGCAAAATAACATATTTTCACTAGCTTTGTTTGCAGAAATAGTTGGTTTCTTTTAGCTAAAATTTTCAAAGATCAAAGGAGAATCTCCCAATACTAGAAAATGTTAGCCCATTTGCAGAAAAAGTGTGTTAAGGTTATAAGAAACTGGAAAGGAAGTGTTATAGAGTGTTTGGCAGTCTTTGTAATAAGTGGTGCCACTAGTCTTATTTGTAAAAAAAAAAAAAAAAAAAAAAAAAAAAAAAAAAAAA
>CM021766.1:105942917-106037319 GCA_011076525.1 Nettapus auritus | reverse complement strand
GGCGGGTTGGGGGGGTGGTAAAGATTTCCACTTCAAAATGCAAATTCCCTGAAGGATTATCCAATTCTTAGAAGACCAGTACTTCCAAATATGTTGGGAAAATGAATATTCATTAAGATGATGAGTAATAACGTGTGAATGTGTTTGAGTTGTCATGAATATGGCAAGCAGATTTTTTGAAGATAATATAATGCATAAAAGACAAATAACTGACTCATGGGAATACACTGTATGTGTGCATTCTTAAATGATCATTTTTGAGGTAGAATATTCAAGAATATTTTTGTACATTTTAGAAGTTGCAGTATCTGTAAAACTCCCAGTATTTTGCAGTTTGTTATTCATGGTAGTAAACGCTTGTGAAATTCATGATGGTATCAGTGACATGGTCTTATAGGCTTACAACTTCATTCAGTACACCTGAAGGTTGGTGTAAATGATCCTTAAAGAAGTTGACAATATAATTCATGTTCATTCCAAGTCCTGCTTTCAGTAGTGAAGCAGCATAGAAGTAACTTTATTATAAATGCTAAAATTACTCTCAAGAACATGATGCTCAGTGTAACCAAGATCTGTTAGGAAGGTACCCACATCCAAAGTCAGAATTTTTACCCTGCCTCAGACTCTACAAACAAGTTTTGCTATGACCTATTTAAACATACCTATTTTTGTGTACCCAGTCTAGAGTGTTCTTCATTCCAATATTGCCAAGTGCAAGCAGCAACTTTCATGTGATTAATACATTAAATCCTGAGTGTTTGTTTTCTGATTTATTGATAATATAGAAAACATTTCTGGATTCTATTTTTAAATCATTTTACTTGGAATAATTTGTATCATATAAAATTATTAATATTTGTCAGCATTGAATGACAACTTTCACAAAGAATGTGATTAGTCTGGCTGAACATTGTATGTGGTACTTTTTGCTTAAGTCCAAGCCTGTATAATGCTGTACAGTTTCTTTTCCAACTCCTGCCTAAAGTTATATGTTTAAGGTTTATAAGGGAGCAAGGGTAGTTGAAAGTACTCCTTTATTAAAAGTAGATATAGCTCATTGATTATTTTCAGTTTTACAGAACATTTAAGTATCAAGAAAAAAATACTTTGATCCTTGACATGAAGAATAATGGGCTTAAAAAAGAAAAAGAAAAAAAAAATCTCTATATTAATTGAGAAGATATCTAATTAAAGCATGCTGTGTAATAATGTTTTTGGCCTATAAGACAGACCACAATAGTAGTTTGCCAGAAATAAACATTGCATATGTTTGCATTTACATTGCAGCTAGCACAATTATTTCCTCTGATATTCCTCTGGCTCACTGTTAATATTTAAAGAGTTCTTGATCAAATCATTCTTGTATGCTGTCAGTGCATAAGAAAATTCAATTAGTATGCCAAAAAATGGGAGGCAGACACTAAAAGAATATTTTAAGTGCTGTACTCAACTGTGAATTTGGCACGAACATTTTGTCCTCTATTTCATAAATATTTCTTATTATTAATTTATATTTGCAAATACATTAATTTGCATAGGATTATTCAAGGTTGTAAAATCAATTGTGTGTTTGCAGAATAATGTATGTATGTGTTAACCAGTATTTGACTTAGTATTTGCCTTCTGTTCCATTTTCTATTCTGAATCTTGTTTAAAGTGGAACAAATGTACAGGTACATGATTGCCACTATTATATCTGTAGCATATTAGTTGGAAAAGTTCCTAGATCAAAGCATTGTAATATGGGTTACGTTCTGGGGTATAAATAACCAGGTGAATTTCAAATGAAGGAACATTTTATATAACCATATTTTTAGTTCATTTAGCATTGACAGAAGTTAGCATCTTGGTCAACTGCAGCACAGGACAGTATAGGACTGTTTTTCATAGTTATGTCAATATATGGCAAACAAACACTAATACCTTCTGGAATAACCTTCCACAAGGAAAATATATTTAACAACATACTAAATTGTATATTCATTTTGCAAATACCTGTTGGCAGTGCAGAATATACCAGAATCTGGAATGTTTCTAGGGAAACAAAAGTAAGGTTATTCATTTTACTTTGGGACTGATGTCTCTCTAAAGAAAATGAAACTTGAAATGTGATATTTCTTCAGAGATGTTTTCTCTTCCAAAAGATACAGAGCAGCTTTTCACAAAGGGTTTTGGTCATCATCTTTCTTTCAATAGTTCGGGAAGCTCATGGATAGCAGACTTTGAACGAATTACTGCTGTACAGCCTGCTTGAGTTGTAACAGAATGAAAATCCTTAGTAGTGTCATCTGCTGTAGGGGGGTTGTAGAACTGTCAGTTGTGTTCACAGAAGGGAAGAGTATTCTGCTTCACACATCAGTTGATGGTCTTAGATGTGTAATCACAGATCATATCAATGGTGCTTCCAGGGAGGTACAAAATAACTTCATGGGTATACAAGGTAGCAGTAGACTTTAGTGGAAGTTGCCCTTCTTGCCTATGTCCAGGAGGCTACTTGCAGTGGAAATATTTTTTCCACTGAAACAAATGTAGACTAAATACGCATGAGCCATGTGCTTAGCTAATCTAGTCTAATGGCAGAAAGCCTAAACTACCCATATGCTTGCCGTGGTCTAGAATTGCAGAGGCATGCTGACAATTTGGCAATTGTGACTGTTCCTGTGGGCGTCACTGAGACATTCCTGTTTCGCTTCATCTCTCCGGTATCATATGATGTTCTGGGAAGCTGTGTACATTCTGTTTCTTCATGCTTCACAGAGAATGCCATTGCATATTCTGAACTCCAAGAAGTCAAGAAATATGTACCATGAGATGTAACTGACTGGGAGGTGAAACAGAAAGGTTTTCTCAGGCTGGTATTTTAATGTCACCAGCCAATTTATTGTTTTCTCTGCCTCTAATGTAGCCAAGCTCTCTTAGCCATGCACTACGTATTTCTCACTTCTCTTCATGTTTCTTATCATACTTCATTACATCTTCTCTTTCAACCAGAACGTTACTTTTTAGAATGATAATGCTGCTTATTTGTCCCTGAGCATGTACTTTTAAGAGCAAATCATCTTAAAGCAAAAGGAAGTTAGCTGTGTGCTGAAGTTTTCCATTGAAGCGAAGGGAAGAAAACTGTTCCTTGTATCATAAAGAAAAAAAAAAAAAAAAAATGGTCTGTGGTG
The DNA here is from genome assembly GCA_011076525.1 of Nettapus auritus. NCBI lineage: Eukaryota > Metazoa > Chordata > Aves > Anseriformes > Anatidae > Nettapus > Nettapus auritus. The sequence goes on along the minus strand of CM021766.1, from coordinate 106,034,149 downwards.
TTCATTTAGGACTAAAACTAACTTGAAAATAAATCATATCATTAAGTATTTAACAAAAAAATATTCCGTTACTGACAACTAGCAGTTGCCAATTATTCTACCTTGACAGAGGGCATCCAGTTGGTCATTAGGAATGGTTTGAAACAGAGGCCTTATGTTAACACTGTCAGTGGATGTTCATGCATTGTTATTGCATTCTGGGTAAATTTCATCCATGACACCCTGGTTTTACCCATGCTATTCATAACAATTGTATTGGCAGCTTAGGGAAACAAACAGAACTTTGTTTTTCAGTGCACTTCTAGCAATCTATTATGTATTCTTAATCACAGTCAGTATTTGGGAAAAACATGAACAATTGCTTGGGGCTTCATGCCATGAGAGAATGTTGTCCACTGTCTGGTAACAACAGAACTGAGAATACGAGAAGGAGTAGACAGGAGCTTATGAATAATGGTTCTAAGATTTGCACAGGTTGCTTATTGAAAGAGTACAGCTTCACCTAACGAATCAGAGAAAGGCACCTAAGCAAACCTGCCACCACACCATGGGGATGACGTCCTCCAGGCGATAGACTAGGGATGTGCTATGAAACATAGCCATAACCCAGGACACAATCACTAGCTACAATAATAAAGTGTTTTTATTTGTTTGTTTTGTTTTTCAGGTTATTAGAAGTATTTCTATTGAGATCATTTTTGAATTTAGACCATCCATTAAAAAACATTTACTGCTGAATTCTAATATAAAAAAGATTTCCTACTACACCAAATTGTCAAATTTCTTGAGCTTCTCTCCGTAAGAAAAGAAACATCAAGAAAAGGAGACAGACATAATGCTTTCATGATTGTCATAATTAAACTCAATCTATTTATCATTCTGTTTATTTTTTTTTTCACAAGAATGCTTTATGTGTCTTACTTGGATGTAAAACAGTAGAACAAGATCTGATTCATCTTAAATTAGTTGCCTCATCTTTTGGACTGATAGATATTGGACACCTTTTATGTTACTGTCAGTATGTGTAAAAAAGGTTAACATTTACACACTTTATTTTGATTAACTTTCCTAATCCGTTACTTTAAAATAGTGTTAAAATACTTGAAAATTTTACTTTTTATTTTACAAAGTTTTTTGTCCTGCTTGGAAGTTGTCTTAAAAGGGAGATGACTTTTTACTTCGATATCTATAGATTTTACACCTTTCAAAAGTCTAGAATATAAAAACATTAAAGATGCTGATATGTTCATTATCATAACATAATGCAAGCATCTGTGTGAATAATGCATGGGTGTCAATTGGAAAATGTGTCTTTCTATTGCTTTGTGTTTCTTGACTGACTGCCTAGTTAATTGAGTCATAGCGGTGTTTTTGTTACTCCATATGTGTCTTTAATCTTGTCACATAGAATTGTTTTTGCAGTAGCAGTCCAGCTGTTTTCTTCAACTGGACTAATCTGACACTGGAATAAAAAGTTATGAAAATTGAACTTGTAAATATTCCATCATGGTGTGAGTTCCTGTGGGTTTTGTTTGTTTGTTTATGAGAACCTGTAAGTGTAATTATATTTACAGACACTATGGTTGCTTTTGTCAGGTCTGAATTCAAAAGTTTATGAGAAAGTGGCAAAAAAAATATAACTGCATATTCAGTCCAAATAGTCATACATACCCTTCTAAACCAAAGGGAAAAAATGCTCTTTTGTATGTGATGTGAGAATTAACAGAGGACAAGTCAACCTGAGTGCACAGACGAAAATTTCCAAGCCTGCTAAAAGGAGGGAGGAGTACCACAGGAAATGCTCAGTCATCGAAGAGGATTAAAACTGAAGAACCAAAGAGAACAAATGAGCTGGCTACATCTGAGCCTACCAGCAGCTCCTGCATCAGCCCAACTTTGAAGGCTGATTGTGCAAAACCTGACGAGGGATCTGTCTGTGGGTTCCTTGGCTTTCCCAGGTTCCCAGGCAGTGCACTTGAGAAGCCAGTGCTTTCTGAAGAAATAAGGAAGGAGAACTTGGAGTGTTCATGATATCCGCTGTGCCTTTTGACCTTATTTTTGAACTTCATATGCCACTGTTTCCCATACTCCAAATCCTGGAAAGGTCTCATCTCGGGATGGTTTCCCTGGTTATACCACTGGAGCCCAGGTACAAAAATAGCAGATTCTTTCAACTGTAAGAAGATTCAAGCTCTTCTTATGCTTCTTCCCCTGTCAGAAAATATATGGGATTTGCCTCTCTTTACCCAAAGCTTTCAGGAAGCAAACAAGTCTTCAATTTCAATCTCAGACAATTTAAATTTGAAATAGGCCCGTGCAGGAGGCAGGGCAGTGAGTAGAAGAATGGGATCAAGCACACAGACTGGGGAGACTGTATAAACCTTATTACCACAGGAAACATGCCAAGTAATCGTTAACAGATCATTTTTATTGTCATCCCTCATCTCTCCCATAGACTTCAAAGATGCACTGTAACTGTCTGAGATCACACTCAGTGGCTGTATTTAGACCATAAAAATTTTCCTTTAGATCCATCTTACGGAACTGAATCAACATTAAAAGCTTTAGCAGGCTTGGCACCTTTTTCCTATTCCTATCCATTTAGGCTAGATCAGATTTCTCTTCATGCTGTTTCCAGTGTTTTATTCTGAGCTTTCCCTACAGATGTCCTTGACCTGCTAGTCTCTTTCTGTCCTGGAAAAGAAAGCAATGACTTTTTTAAAGTATGTAAAGCTTTTCTGAACACAGCTTTATAGTCTGCCTACAAAGTGGTTATCATAATTAATAAATAAATAAATAGACCAGGATCATATTTTTTTTAACATTCTACATATTCACTCATAAAAAGAATAGCAGCAGTCACTGGTTTTACTTGTATGTTCTTATTTGGTGTGTTTCCAGTCAGTGTATGGAGTGTAAGCATCTTGTCTTCCTGTTTCATACTGCTCTACAAAAGCCTGAAGGATGAAGGATGATGAAATAAAATGATGAGTCTTCTCATCTGACCTTAAGCACATCTGTTCTTAAACCTGAAAGAAAAAGGAAGGAAAAGACTCAATAAAAGAAATATATATCCCAACATTGCTGGAGCCCACTTTATTCAATGAAGGTATCCTGAGCTGGAAACACAGGAGTTCAAAGCACAAATAACCAAACCCTCTGTGACTGTACAGTGTTGCATACCCCTGGACTCTGCCTGCTTACAGCAGAAGATTCAATGTATGCCTTCATTCACGTGTTCTGCAGCTATTTTAGCTTCACTAATTCAAATAATAGGGATTTTATAATCATTTGCAGAACTAAACTCTACCCTAAATACTCATGGCTACCAGTTCTTTGAAGAGGTACAGAATATCAGTGCATACATATTACAATTGGAATAAATTAATACAAACAACTAGTTTATTAATATCTTTTAAGCAGATGACAGCTATAAGCTAAAAAATAATGTTTACATTTTGACTTTTTATGTTCATATAATTTCAAAATGGACAGTTACTGAAAGCACTGTCCTTTTATTTACCAGAAGGAGGTTCTACAGAGATTATACACTTCCAACAGCAACCACGTTATCCAGAATTCCTTCACTGGATCTTGTCTAAAGTGCCTTAATAGTACACTCTAAAAAAAAAATGTCATATTATACTTGCAGTAACACAAGTTTTGTAATAGCGATGTATCCCATTTCTTTGCTAGTGCTCACATGCATTGCTGTATCAGCCTGACTGTCAGAGTCAATAACGATCACTAAGTCTGGTGGTACTGTGAACTTCCCAAGAAAGAGGAAAAAATTCAAAGTTTACAACACTGGGGAGGGGGAGGGGGGGGTTCTTTTTGTTGTTTCATTGTTGTTTTGCTTGTTTGTTTGTTGCTTTTCTCCATGTAGGACAGATTTAACATTGGTAAACAGTAGTGACTGAAAATATAAAAATAAAATTAGTTTAAGGGGACATTGGATGTGATTCTGAGTTCCAGTTGTGAAAATATAGGTTACCATGACTGGTCTCAGGAGAAACACTTTTGATATATGTAATTATTGTTACAGTGAGAAACTGGTTTTCTGTGTGAGCATAAATTCACAAATTTGAAAATTAGTAAACCAGAAGAAAAAAAAAAAAAAAAAGTAGTGAACTGAAGACAGACGTAAATAAGTTTCTTGCATGTTATTTGTTGTACTCTGTTTAGAGCCATAGAATCATAGAATTCTATAAGAATTCTATGAATATCCCAAGTTGGAAGAGACCCATAAGGATCATCAAGTCCAACTCCTTCCACCACACAGGTCTACCCAAAAGTTTAGACCATGTGACTAAGTGCACAGTCCAATCGCTTCTTAAATTCAAAGAGGCTTGCTGCAGTGACTACTTCACTGTGAGCCTGTTCCAGTGCACAACCACCCTCTCGGTGAAAAACCTCCTCCTGATGTCTAGTCTAAACTTCCCCTGCCTCAGCTTCACCCCATTCCTGCGGGTCCTATCACTGGTGTTTATGGAGAATAGGTCATCCACCTCTCCACTACCTCTGGCGAGGAAGGTAGACCACGATGAGGTCTCCCCTCAGCCTCCTCTTCTCCAGGCTGAAAAGTCCAAGTTATGTTCTTTATCAAGAAAAGAAGGGAAAGACCCAAGCACTGCTCTGACAAGGTTCCTGTATATTTTCAGTCAATAAATGTACTGATACAAAAAAAATAACATTTTTGTATATCTTATCAGAGTTGTATTTTATGAAGTATTCAATGGCTGATGGAAAGCCAGGTTCAGGGGTTACCAAATGCCTGAAAACCTGCTTTCTACTGTGATTTAAGAAACCCAATCAATTTAGGTTATGAAAGAGAAGAGAATGAAATAGTTCTGCATTATAGCAGCATGAGGGAAAGTTCCTCAGGATAAGGTCTTCCAAAAAGGTATTTTCAAAAGCTCAAAAGCTATTAGCTGGAAGTGGAAACCAGACACATTTAGATGCATCTATGTAACAGTAATAATTACCAGAAAAATTTACTTGGATATGTTGTAGATTCTGTTACTTCATATCTTTAAAACCAGAATGACAATCTTTCTAGGAGGTGTTCTCTGTGTCAACAAGTTGTGGTACCTTTGTAACAGTTACATATGTTTTTTTTTTAAACCCATATTATTTATGAGTACAAACTGTGTAGTGGCCATGGCTCATTCTAAGCTTAAATCATAATACTGTCATTTAACATATGATGAACCTCATGTTTTGAAAGGAAAGAACATATTTGTGTTGAATAGCTATGATGTAGTAAGTGAAAATGCTGTGTATTATTGTTGGGGTTTAAGGGATTATAGTTTTTTAGTACACAATTTAAAGTAGACTGTAAAACACTGTACCTTCACCCTGAAATATAATGAAATTAGAAGGAGAAAGTCACAAAGAATTATGATATTCTGCATATACCAACAGCTTGATATATATACAGTGATTTGTTTATGAGGCTTCTCTTTTAAAGAACCATTTCCCTGAAGTATTTTCAATGTTATGAAAATGTTTAATACACACATATTACTCTGAAGGCAGTATTTCATAATTTAGAGCTTAATTTAGTTTAAAATAGTTTAAAATACATTACTTAACTTATTTTTAAAGAATTCATGACAAAATGCTTTGCAGTTGAACCTAGAAATAAAGCTTTTCACCTTAAAGTGTACATTATTACAGTAGAGTATACTTTATCATTTGGCATTAGATATAAAATAAATTTCATAGCTCCTTGCAGTATATTTCATTTATGACAGTTTCATGTGGTGAAATGATGAGTCACTAATGCCATTCTCTTTTAAAGTATATTATCAATGTTTTTAAACTGTACTTACTAAATATGGAAATACATATTCTTTATTATTATTTTAAACTAGCAGGTATTAAAAGTGGAGATTAAGTACTCCACTCACTCCACTCACTCTCATTCTCCTAATATGTTCTCAGTCAAGAGTAATTATTCAATTTTCCTACTAAGATCTATAAGGTTATAACAGTTGGGGCACTGTTGAAAGAAAAAAAAAAAAAAAAAAAAAAAAAAAAAGGGAAGGAAGTTCACACTTCCTTTTTCTTTTTTTTAAAGTCATGCTTTCTCTTCTCTTCTAATATTTTCCTCCCTTCCTCCCTTTGATTTCCCTGTTTCAGTAAACATTCCTTAATACAGAGAAGTCCAACAGAAGTGGAAATATTCTTGACTGTATTTTAGCCTATTTAGACTTCTTGACTATAAATATATACATATATATAAAGTTTTAGTTCAATTATTTTTGCTTATTTTTAATGTCAGCAACGTGAGAGGTTTGGCAAAGACTATCATAAAAACAGAATTTGGCACTTTAGTATTCCCTTTGAGGCCCCATGAGTGAAACATAAAATGCCTAATGTGCCTATGAGCCTAAGGCACCCTAAAAGTAAGAAATTATTTTACTGTTTTATATCTCAGCACAGTGATTTGTGATGAACCTCTGGACAGAGTGCATATAGTGAAGAAGACCTCATCATCATATCTCGGTTTCTTTCAAACATGCTTGTGAAGCAGCTGTGCAAGAAAGTTAGGTGGCAACTAACTTGAGGGTACCACCTTATTCTTCCCAGTATTGAAGGTTCTGCATGAATACTGTGTGACCCCACCAAATGACCCAACCAAGCTGATAAAAATTCAGTCAAAAACCATTCAGGTAAAGACAAATTGGTCAGTCAAGTACAAATCAATTTAATTCCATGAAATTAGAAAATTTACCTGTACAGTTCAAGTTGTCAGCATATTTATTAATTTTTCTTATTCAGCTATCCATCATCACTGACTGGCTATTATTCAAAATGAGTAATTTCATCAAGTAATTAGTTCCGTTATTTTTGCCTCTACTGATTTAAAAGTTATTCTTAAAACAATTTCTGGAATGTTTAAGGTATGTTCACAGTTCCAAATATATATATATATTTCTATTATTATTTTTAGGATATTTGCAGGGATTCAATAGAAGTGTTCTGTATTCAGAAATTAAGTTTTGTTTTGATTTTACCAGCATATTAATAGAATTATTTTATGATTTTTAACTGGATAAGCATAGCACCTACAATTATTCTTGTCATATGCCATTTATGCTCATACCTCAACACAGTGGTTGAAACATTGTAGAAATATTTTTTTATATTTAAATTTACTATTTCTTCAGATATGTTCAGGGCATTGAAACTATTTACCAAAAAATGCACTTAAAAATCCACTGAAGAGGCATGAGCACAGTGGAAACAAATGACTTGTGCATAAGTAATGGCAGAAAAAAATGATATACTCTTTTAGAGTATATATGTGTGTGTGTGTGTTTTCAAACAGATTAATATGCAAAGAAAACCAAAGTAGCTGTTACAGGACTTTTGTAAAAGTTTTTAATTAAAATTGCTGGTGTAAATTTATGGATTAAATACGGTTCTGTAGATTAGGTTGAACTGAATGAAGCTTCAAATAAGTTTAGATGTTTTGTCCTCTGCTAGAGGACAGAATACTGACTAGGAGGGAATACAGCTGCTGTATTTTGCCATGTTTTTAAAAAGCACTATCTCCACAGACTTTCTATTCTGCACTTCCTTTTCATGTGACACAATACTCTATGAGTTCTTACTTGATAAACTTGTTACTTTTTAGAAGTACCAGTATTTTTTTTCAAATTCTTTATAAATTAAATTTTCTTTCCAAGTTTGCCACAGCTCACAAACATTTCTCACAGAATTTCATGAAAAATCATCCACTTCCAAAATCACTGACATTTCAAGTTATTTGTAACTAGTGTTACAGGGAAAAAAAAAAAAAAAAAAAAAAAAAGTATTTGCAGCAAATCTCATCCTCTGAAAATTAATTTCTCTGTTTCTTATTACTTTTTATGACAGTAGAGGTGAAGTGAGACAAGTTGATTTGAACAAGTGGCTTATGACATCCATCAAATGTAATTCCATTTGGTAGCTCTACTATAAAAATAGAAATTATTTACATTCTATCTAATATGTAAGAGCAAATACATAACATGTAAAATATGAACCAGCTACTATAACTATGAAAGATAAGATAGTTAAAGTTCTTTAACTGCTTTTATATGCTGCAGAATATAAATGGGCTGGGTCAGTTTTTAGTTGGCCTTTTTTGTTTTTAACTTTAAAATCAGGAAGTTCAATGTTACAGTCCTGTTAGGCTCTGCCTTTAAAGAAGAGGTTTCTATGCCAAACCAAGGTGGTTTTTATTTTGTTTTTGTTGTTGTTGTCACTATTTTGTTTTGTTTTGTTGTATTATTTGTTTGGTTTGTTGTTTTTTGTTTAGCTTTTTGACTTTTAGACTGAGTTGGTAGGAAATGTTAAAATAAGAAAAATTCAGTTTTGTTTTAAGCATGACTGTTTTCTTCCAACCCAATGAACTTTCTACCTCATTTGCTGAGCTGATTTATCTCATACCTTCAGAAAGGGCTTTTGTTTATTCTATCAGTTTTCTCCCACACAGAAGTTCATTGGCCTTGGGTAAGAGCAGAATGTTCTTAGTTTCCCTCATCTCTTTTCCTACTGAATCAGTTCAGAAACCTGGGTTGGGAATACAGCTGGTGAGTATCAAAATATAACAGTCAGGATTCTTGACCTGGGAGGATCTGGAATATGTCCATGACAGGGCAAGGTAACCACATTGTTGACGTTTCTTGATACAGTCAAGATTCATAGTACAAATATAACTGAAGTAGGTTTTCCATGAAGTTCTTCCTGGGTCCTGCACTTTGGCTACAACAACCCCATGCTGCGCTACAGGTTTGGAGGAGAGTGATTGTCCCCTTGTACTCTGTTTTGGTGAGGCCGTATGTCGAGTACTGTGTTCAGCTTTTGGCCCCTCAGTACAAGGACACTGAGGCCCTGGAACATGTCCAGACAAGGGCTACAAAGCTGGAGAAGGGCCTGGAACACAAGTCCTGTGAGGATCGGCTGAGGGAACTAGGGTTGTTCAGTCTGGAGAAGGGGAGGCTCAGGAGAGACCTTATTGCTCTCTACAACTACCTGAAAGGAAGATGTGGGGTCAGCCTGGAGGTCAGCCTCTTCTCACAAGTAACTGGTGAGACTAGGTAACTAGGTAACTATTTAACAGGAAACTAGGACTAGAAGGAATGGTCTCAAGTTGTGCTAGGGGAGGTTCAAGGAAAGTTTGGACCTGGCGCTTAGGGAAATGGTTTAGTGGGTGACATTTGCAGTAGGATGATGGTTGGACCAGATGATCTTGGAGGTCTCTTCCAACCTTTATGATTCTATGATTCCTGCTGGTAGTTCTTACTGGCAGTTAAAATAACAGGCATTTTCACAAAGGTTTTGAAGTTCTTTTTCTTTCTGGTGGTCTAGAAAAGGTAACATATTGGCTGTCCAGATGTGAAGCTCAATAGACTCTGTAGTGTCATTCTGTTAAAACTATCATAAAAATCTTACCAATGGTCTTCACAAAGTTTCTGTAAGGCTTTATAAATATATACAGCCCTCCAATACCTAAACGGGAATTACAGGAAAGCTAGAAGGGACTCTGTCAGGTAATATAGTAATAGGACAAGGAGTAATGGCTTTAAACTAAAAAAAAAAAAAAAAAAACTAAAAAAAAAAAAAAAAAGTAGATTTAGATTAGGTATAAGGAAGAAATTCTTTACTGTGAGGGTGCTGAGGTACTGGAACAGGTTGCCCAGAGAAGCTGTGGATGCCCCATCCCTGGAAGTATTTAAGGCCACGTTGGATGGGGTTTTGAGCAACCTGGTCTGGTGGCAGGTGTCCCTGCCCATGGCAGATGGGTTGTAATTACATTGTCTTTAAGGTCCCTTCCAACCCAAAGCATTCTATGATTCTATGAAGGCTTCCATAAAGTTTCTCTATGATGACACTTGTAAATTTTTTTCTCCATAATTAAAAATTTCTGGGACTAGCAACAGATTTTCAGGGGTGACACCACTCAAACTGAGCTACCAATTAAAAGCAAAGACAAGAGACCATCTGCAAGCATAGAAACCCTTGAGCTTATATGTTTTTGTAAAATTCACTTTTGCTTGGACTTAAAGAGCACAATGTACTTGGAAGAATATTTTTAAAGGAAATCAATCTCTATTTCTGTTAGATGAGGTCAAGGTCTGTGAGTAAGACTGGGGCTGTAGAGTGTCTTATAAAACAATGTTTCATTAAATCAAAATTACTTGGGTGCTCTTCTGTGGGGAAAGAAATATTTAACATAATGTTTAGAGCTTTTTTTCCTAAATAATAAGGAATGCAAAGCTGTAAGCTAAGCACTGTAGTGCATAGGACTAAAAACAATGAGTTGTCTGGCTTGTCAGTTAATATCATGTCTTCAACGTACAAGTAGAAAAGATATTAAGATCATGAAAACCTCTGGCATGAAAAGATCAGGCAGTAATTTAACTACAATTCCTATTGCAAACATGCCATGCTACAGACTTGCAGAGCAGGTAATAATGTGGTATAAAATGTTTTAGTGAGACACACAGCAGAGCACTGTATAATAGTGCAAGTTCTGTCTTTGACTGGCAGCTTCCATTAGATCACTGGCAGTCACTGGATTCTACAACGGCTCATTTGCTTGGTCACATTATTGTACTTGCCATGAGGATCAAGTGCTTTTTTAGTGCAAGGGTGTTCATTTTCACTGCATGGCCACATTGCAGAGCATGGAATTACTTGCCTTTCACAGGGAAAGTACTGCACATTGCATACAATGAATGTGGTTTTTATCTGCTGAGCATTCCATTCCAACTAGAAAAAACTGAGCCTTCAACATACATAAGTGACCGGCATGCAGGGATCTGTAATCTCCATATGTATATCACTTATTTAATTCTGAATGGGTTTTTTGCCACTGTGATAGCCCCTCTATTTTTAGGGGTCATCAGTAGTGTAGAATCATCTGGCATGTCCCTGGCACTTCCTTCCTTTTGCAATGCTCAGATATCCTGAGAAACATTCTAAATCACCCTGATTATCTGTAATTGTTAGAAAGTAATGACTGTAGTCCTTTCATTTTAAGAAATCTTCTATGAGGAAAGCAAGTAAAAGGTCTCTAGAGTTGCAAACTTAGGTGTGACAGTAAGAAACCTAAAATGGAGTAACCCAGGTATGTATATGACAACTTAGTTACAAATTTTGGAGTATCTTCCTTTTCATCCTCTTTCCCTGTCTTCCCAGCCCAAAGAGCGTTCTGGAAACTCAGTGTAGATACTGCTTAAAAATAATAATAATAACAACTTAAAATAGCTGAAGGTCATAACTTTCATCATCCTGCAGAATTAGAACAATAAAATACAATATCTAAACATATATATGAGATATACATGTTCTATACTGCTTATATGCCATTTATCAAATGATTTGGTTTAATATATATATATACTGCTCTTACATGCATGTTACACAGACATAATCTCCTCATTGACTTATTTCTGAGAAAATAAAATATTGATTGTCAGTTCTGAATTCATGATGGAATTCACCACAGATTATCCAACCAATGTACTGTACCTTAGTGTGTCAGAACAGCTCTGTGTCCTATGCCACAGAAAATGCATGAGCAGTCTAATTACATAGTATATTATTACTCACTGGAGCAGATCAGAATTTCTAAGAAGCTAACTGTTAATTGTGTGTGCAAATGAGGAGAGTGGAAGAGCAGATGATCACAGTTGAATATTTCAATTTGAAGAGCCAAGATTTTTGCATGCAATCCTGCCTATTGCCAGTCACACTTCTAGCAGGATTGAAAAAAATCAGTCTGTGTGTCAAAATGTTGCTGACATACTGCTGCCGAAATTCTTGCAGACCTTGTAATGTATTTAGATATGACTCAGAGATTAATTACATGTTAGGTTTCTTTAATGACTACAGTTTTTGTGACACTACCAGTGAAGAATCAACTTACTATTAGCCACAGAGATGAAGAAAAGAAACCCAAGCCTAGACCTTTGAGGCACATAATACCCTGTTACTGACCACCACAGCTTCTCACCAAAAGCACATAGATGAAAACAGTCATCAAATGTAAATGTGAAACTTATCACCACAAGTATATTCAAACTAAAGAGTGTTAGATGCAGGCAGGATTCTTTTATTATTATTATTTATTAAATCTTTTGGGAGGGAGACTTTCTCCCTTTTTTTTTTTTTTTTTTTTTCTGTATGGATATGTTTAGATTTATATGTTTAGATTTAGAGCTTAGTGATATGGTTCAGTGGAGGAGTTGTTAGTGTTAGGTCAGAGGCTGGACTAGATGATCTTGGTGGTCTCTTCCAACCTATGAGATTCTGTGATTCTGTGATACAATTCTCATGGAACTTCTCTGAGATCACCTAGAGTTCAGTTACATTTTTTCCCTGTTACTCCCACTTACTGTTAGAATGTTTATGTTAGTGCTCAAAACATTTCTCTTGAAGATTCCCCTTCTCCTGTTCAAAATTAAATTATATTTTAAGTATTGGTTGCCTAGTGTGACTGCTGAAAGGGAAGCAAAATGCAGAAATGCTCTTGAGAATTTTACCCAAGGCACAGTATCTTTCATACTAAATGCCAAAATGGATTAGGAAAATAATGTGAAACCTCATTTTCTTCTGAACGCCTTTAATAAAATATGTGGATAGATGTTTTTTAGAGTATGTACCTTTTTATTGATGTCTAAATTTTCATTACTGTGATGAAACATAACAGAAAGGCCATACAGGATGGCTGCAAAATATCAAGACCTTTGGGATAAAGTGATACGCTGTAAAGTAAGGAGCATGTTGAAGTTTGATTCTCAGCATAAACATACATTCCTAGTGTTTGTAAAAGTCTGAGAAGGAGGGAAAGGAATTTCCCAGGGAACATCCCATAGTGTGTGAGTAAATAAATAAGCAATTGCTGAGAATCTATGTTGTTCAATACGGAAATGAGAATCTTTCTTTTATTGCCATAGTGCATAAGATGGGAGCATGACTACAAATAGTACTGCTAAAATGCATACTTTATGTCTTCTCACTTCAAACAGTAACCCAGCATTTCTTTTTTTTTTTTTTAAAAAAAAAAAAAAAAAAAAAAAAAAAGGCACTGTGATCTGAGTCTCAATATGGTCCAAATGTGTGTGAAACACACATTTGTGCATGTGATTACATGCCTTCCTCAGTCAGAGCCATACATATAGGACCTCACATGTTTATGTTGCCTTCCTAATGTGCATCAGCCCTTTGCTTTCTGAACCTGGCACAAAGCTGAGGATTCAGAAGTGTCATCTAACTCACTGAACTCATCTTAGAACTGCATTCGTTGAACAAAAAATATCCAACATCTCTCACTCTTTAGTTTCTGAACAAGCATGTATATTAGGCTTAAGCTGCTATGGTCATGATGATGTTTAATTAGGGCTTCTCTGTTGGCATGTTGCATATAATATAGTTACATTGCCCACCTTCTGTATATTGTTATATCTCATTCGTTCTTCTAATTAAGCTACACACCCTGATACACAATGATACATATCATTGCCATTCTGGCAATTGTCTTAGTAGTTATTGACCTTATACTTTACATCATGTCATATTTTGCACATTGAAATTTGCATTGCTCTGAATCTTGAACTGCTACTACATACTCAGATTTTTGAAATAAAATTATCAGTGTTGACTGTTCATATTGACCCTATAACAGAAATTTCTAATTATGAAGATTTATGTCACTAATGACCACACGCCATTTTTGATTACAGTAGTCGTTTTGAGTTATTAGTTATCCATTTTGTACTACCTCCTACATTCTCCTGTTTTATCTTCTTACTTTCTATATACCTATATATATGTATGTTTTTAGTGAAATCATTTGCTACCTCACTGCTTTTCACAGCTTTCCATGACAATGTAAGAAATGTAATTCTTCAGTCGAGATAAAATTGGAGGGGCTATGTAACATATTAGCAAGTCCTTAATTAGAGAAAATTTTTCACATATATCTAAAGGAGAGAATATGTTTCTTGAAGACATTTTATGAATAAATTTGGAACACACAAATAAGCAAAACAGATTAGTTAAATAAAACTTGTGGAAGTTTATGTACTTTATGCATTCAGGTTTTGTTATTTTGTATGCATTTTCAATTTAATTTTTAGATTAGAATTAATTATGCATTGTTCTGTCCACTAAGTGATTCCAACAAATTGTTGTGTATTAGGGACACCATATTTAGCAGCAAGGATGAATACATTTCTATCCTTACCTGGGGCATCCTCAAGAAAACAAAAGCAAACATAATGTGAACACTGAAAGTAATAAGCATTCTTTAACCTCACAATCCTGTATCTATTTAACATCTCATTTGCTCCATGCCGTCAAGTGTTTTTGGTCTGTTGTCCATAGAGTTGCTATTTCCATTGTTTATTAATATGCAATATGTTCATCAATTATCTTCACTTATTTCATGAGTAATTAAATGTTCCTAGTTTGGCCAAAAAATAATAATACAATAAAAGTCTAAATTTGCTTCCTTTCAGCTATTCATGACGTGATCAGACAGCCCTGCCTCCAGTTGTTAATTGCAGTAAACATTCATTGATAGGTTCAGCCAACACAATTATAGAAAATGATGCATGCTTTTTGAAAAATACTGATGGAACTGGATGAGACAGTAAAGTTTATTTATTCTAGAAATGTTTGAACATATTAACATATTAAAGTGGGGCTGAGGTGTGAGTATGATTTAGGTAATGTTATTTTTATTTTTATTATTTTCCATGAAGAAGAATTACCCACTATATATTTAAGAGAAGCACCACTCATTCCTTCACTGCACAGCATATCATACTTGTTTCCTTACTTGAAGGTGCACCTTGGGACATTCTTCTTTGTTTCTAATTCATTCTACTTTCAATACTGTAATAGTAATCTAACTGAAGTAAAACAACGCTACAATCTAGTTAATTCTCATGGTCTTTTATCACAATTGGCACATGGTAAATTCAGGGTCCATCCCTCAATAAAGGTTTTCCATGTGGTTGCAGCAGAAAAACACTCACCAGTATGAGAGTTGGGGATAAATGGTTTTTACTCTGAATTACAATGTATATCTTCTGTGGTTTTCCCTGTTTTTTCCTCTCATTACTTTTGGGTAGATCATCCTATCTATTTTCTGCTTTTTTCTCCAGCACTTCTTCATGGAAGATTAATTGACAGCTCAGATTCAAAACTGGTGTAGAACTAAATGTTATCTTTTCTCTTAAACATTTCCACCATCCTACATGCCATGCAAGCTCATATAGCAGTGTTTAGCCAAGTTTGTTATATATACCTCCACAATTTACGGAATCCCATCCTTTTTTCTCTATAACAGAAAAATGTCACTTTTCATAAGTTTTTTCACTTTTTAAGACTTCTTGCCCGTTCTCCTTAGCATCCATATTGCCAGTCCATCTAAAACACCTCTTGTAACATTGCTGCTCTCATCAGTCAAACCATACCCACAGCTTTTAAACTCATTTTGCCTTCAAAATGTTCCAAGCTGTACTGTCCCAGCCTATAAATCAGGTTGTTTCTTGTGTTTCCTCAGCCCAGCCATTCTGCTTCATCAATATATTAAGACTACATATTCTTAACTATTCAATTACATTCTCTGTACCTATCATGACTTCACTATTCTGTAAATTACTGATCCTTTGGTAGGCCTTGTCTATCTACACTAGTTTTCCACAGCATAAAATTGTGAAAAATTCATAGTCGTACAGATAACAAAAAAAATGAAAATATATCACTGGTTCTGGGGATGACCCACTTTACTGTACTTCTGTGTCTTTCTCATGTCTTTGGGGCAAGTTTTTACTATTTTTATCTTATATGGCACGCTCATCTATTGTTAGCCATAAGATAATCAAGATTAATCATCTTGAGGGCTGTTTCATGATTGTTAGTGGAATTAAATAAAAATTAATTGGCTGAAGCCTTGCTCTCACAAGCATTCAAGTATGATAGATATCTATTCATATATAACGGAGATTGGAGGATTTTAGTTTGGTCTTTATATTCTTTGGTGGTATTGTTCTTGAGTGGATATTCTTGGTAAAGCCATGTTGACCAAGAATAAAAGATCATCAATGATCATCATAAGATCATCGTCAATGATTCAAGAAATGGATTTACTTCTACTTCCCTTTGGATGTTCTCTGTTACACAGTCTAATAGATTGCATTTTTAAAGGAGTTGGTAGGGATAAAAAACTCTTTAAAACTGGCAGATTTTACACTACAGCACTGTCGCTACAGTATAACTGACAAGGACAGCTCTCTGGATACACTGTTTTTATTCTTTCAAAAATGCCTCAGACCATGGCACCTTAGTCCTCTTCAAGTAAGCCAGTGAACTCATGCGTCTGGAGTATTTCAAGTGCCTTTTGTGCTATTTTGAAAACTGGTTTTAGAATTCAGGGTCTCCTGAGAATGAACATTTTCTGCATTTCAGGAATCCAGTGAGGGGGAGTTAAATGAAGGATATCCACTCTAACTTTAAAACATATTGAAAAAGCTTACCACAGATTCAGAAGAAAATATGAAATATGTTCTGATGAAATGCAAAGTAGGTCTTTCCAGACTGACATCAACTTAAGCTATTTTAGAAAACTTAATTGTTGCCACTTTGCCAGTAGGTACAATGTCTACAACCTGTTAAAAAATGAACTGTATATGAGAGAACACTGAAAAAAACATAGGGGAAAGCTTCTTGCAATGCATGTCTATTCATACTCCAGGAAAGATCTCAAGGATGACATTTCTGGTAGTATGACTTGATTAGCCATTCTGGAAGACAATAAAGTAGCTGAGTGATTCTCAGTCCAGTTGTGTGTAGTACAACAGGGCGTACTCTAAAGTCTCCCATCTACTCACCAGGAGCTGAGGTGGTACCACAAGAATGCTTTAACACTTCTGAAACCCTGTAATTTATGCATTAATAGTTCAGAAATTGCAGTAACAGTTGTGTCCAGCGTTTTGCTGGTGGTAGGGCTGAAATGAGGCTAGCTGGCTTCAAACCATGTAGTTATTATATCACTTGTGATGAAGATTTTCTTTTTCAACTAGCTGTAATCAATAGTCTATAACATTGTGAGTAACTTCAGGACCAAATAACTGCAAGTGGATATTAAGTGTTGAAACCCCTTCCATACATTGAAGCAATGTATGAGTGTTATGTATACCAATTTCCTTGATGCCAGAGGGAGAAGGGATACCTAAACACTGCTTAGTACTCTGAAAAAAATATGGAAAAAAAAAAGTCAAGACATGCATTGTAAGAGGAAGATTAAAAAAAAAAAAAAAAAAAAATTTTTTTTTTTACATTTAGGGGTAAGCAAACATTAGATATAATCCCAAATTAACCCAATATTAAACAGCTGGTCTGGCTTCATTTTGATAGTGAAATTTATTGCCGTTTTATTATTACTTTGAAAAGAGCTTACTGAAATCATATTTTGCTACTGTCTCAAGACACAGTTCAGGTAGGTAACACGTATAAAGTAAAACTGTACTTGAATTATGAACATATATGCACTGAAGCCAGAGAAAAATTTTCCTGTAATTGCACCATGCCTTATATTTGGCCCAAAGTAACCCCAAAATACTCCATTAGGGATGTAATCTCTTTTAATCATTTACCAAATAATTTATTTGGTCATGAAAACATGCAGATGATTAATTAAGGCCTCCTAGAAGGCCCTTGTCCATGAATGTTTTCAGGACTGAGGTTTTGGAGTACAGTGATACTTATCTTGCTGTGGATTAGCAAGCAATGGTGGGTTCAGTATCAGAAAATGTTCTTGCATCTGTGCTCTAGCTGGTGAAAACAAAATCTTTTTACTTGTATGTTATTTAGGCACCCTGTATCACTATTGGCATGGGAAAGATTAGGTGAGAAAAAGAATCAGAGAAGGTTTATTCCAATTATTTTTGTAATAAGAATGAATGAATGCTAAAAGTGCACATGTGGTTTCTCTCATAGCTTGAGTATCTCATGCTTTCTGCTGTATTTCATTTTTGTAGGCCTTTCTCTGAGATCTGCCCGTTGCATAGCCATACGTATTAGATGACTTTGGGACTTGCTTTGCGTCAACAATGAAGGGATTATCTAGCAGCCGTAGTCATCATCATGGGGTTACCTGTGACCCTCCATGTGACAGTCTGCCACATCACCCAGACAGAAAGCCATATTTGTTAAACCCAGTGGATCCTCATCCTGCAGACCACCCTTACTACACTCAAAGGAACTCTTTTCAGGCAGAGTGCATGGTGCCCTACAACGATCAGATTGCCAGCAGCACATTTCCTCGGAGACATTACAACTCCCACCACGAACTTAAGGAAGAGTGTGCTCTGGTTCCCCACGGAACTGCCAACAAGACTAATCGCATTCCTGCCAACCTTTTGGACCAGTTTGAGCGGCAGCTGCCCCTGAACCGGGATGGCTACCATACTCTGCAGTACAAGCGGACTGCCATGGAGCACCGCAGTGACAGCCCAGGGAGGATCCGGCACCTGGTTCATTCTGTCCAAAAGCTCTTTACCAAGTCCCATTCACTGGAGGGACCATCCAAGGGGAGTGTCAATGGGAGTAAAGCAAGCCCTGAGGAATCACAGACAATGAGGTATGGGAAGCGCAGCAAGAGTAAAGAAAGGCGATCAGAAGGTAAGGCCAGATCCAATGCGTCAGGATGGTGGAGTTCAGATGACAACTTGGACAATGATGTTTGCATTTATCATGGTCCCAGTGGGGTCATGACCATGGGAAGATGTCCTGATCGTTCTTCTTCCCAATACTTTATGGAAGCCTATAATACTATTAGTGAACATACTGTGAAGTCATCCAGAAGCAATAATGATGTCAAATGCTCTACCTGTGCAAACCTGCCTGTGAATTTGGACTCCCAGTTAATGAAGAAAAGTTCTTGGTCTTCTACATTAACCGTGAGCAGAGCCCGTGAAGTTTACCAGAAAGCATCAGTTAACATGGACCAGACAGTGGTGAAGGCAGAGACGTGTCAACAGGAACGGTCATGTCAGTACCTCCAGGTACAGTGTGGAGAACTGATTGCTGTTAACTGTGCTCTGCCATGTCACAGGTGTTTGTGGGGGATGGAGGTTTGATCTGACATTTCTTCGTTCCTGATAGATTTCTAATCACCAAACATGGGGTAATGCAGCTGAAATTAAAAATAAATCTTTTTTTTTTTTTTTTTTTTTCTGATTTCAATTTCTTTTTTCTTTTTCTTTTTTTCTCCTTTTTTCTTTTTTCCTTTTTTTCTATTTTTCTTTCTTTGTCAGCATTCACTGTTTCAAAGAAACAGTTCGTGTTGGAAAAGGCTTAATTTTTTCATGTGGTAAAAATAAGACCTTTTTGTGTACTTCTTGAATTTATAAGGCAGTCACAGTAGGGGTATAAAGAATGTGATGTTGTAGTGCTTGCAGTTAGCATTACAATGTCAATTAAATGAATGTTACCAGGATACAAATTCTTTGATTTCTGTAATTTCAGGATTTGCCTTCATTTACTGCTTATTTTATTTTGAAAGCTTTTGAGACCCTTTTGAGAAACTTTGAGGTACCTTAATACTTTCTCCAGCTGGAAAACAATCTACTTTCCTTTTTTGTCATAGCATATAAATTCTCATAAAACACTTATTGTAAAGTGTCCAGATTTGTTTGTCTGGCTATTCCTCTTTCTCATGGCTTTGAGTCAAAAATATAAAAGCAAAAGGTTGAAATTATTGCTTGTTCTGATTATACATTTTAGGAGTACATCACCTACTCCCTCACAAGCTGTTTGCAGTTAATACAGCGTCACTATTTTTCACCAGTATTGTATCTTTAAATGTCAAGAATCAGATGTCTGCTCTTGGAGCTATCATACTGCCGGTGAATGTTTGTGGCAGGAACATGGATCAGAAAATATTAAAACAGTTTCATTCTTAGGAGAGCTGCGGATAGCTTTTATGCACTTTAAACGGAGCACTTATGGCACATCTAAGTGTATGTGTAAGATGGAACAACGTTGCACAGAGAAGAGAGAAGACCATGAGGAAAAAAGAGGTTTGCTAAGACAATTTGGTTTCATTTTAATGTAGTGGGACTCTTGTCTGTTTGTATAGAAACTGTAAGGAGTTTTCTCATATGGCTGCTTTAATGATACAGTCAGCTTTCACATTCTGTTGTTTAAGTCAGTACGAAGAAAAAGCGTAGGACCGAGGCATACACATTTAAAAATTGATTGTAAAAGGTTTTATTGAATGGCATGCAGAATAATTCTGAATGCCAGCATCTGGGATTCTAATCTTTATATGTGGATCAGTGTATTTTCTATTAATTGCTGGGAAAGTGAGGTGTGAGGACAGGGGGGTAATATGAGTGCTAAGAGTATGTTTACAGCTGTGCATATGGACTGGGGAGGGACAGAGGTTTCACAATAGCCTAAGGTTACAACCTTTTCAGATTTGTTGCATTAAGTCTATTTGTCTGAATTCTGTGAGGGACAAGAAATTGTTCCTTTAGAGTCAATTGTTGTGATTACTTTGGACCTTGAGAATTCTTTTGTTGACGTTTTTGTTTACTCCTTCGATCTCCCTCTCAGGCTTTGATAAAATAGCTGACAACTCAGTATGTGACCAGATGGCTAGAAAAGAGCAAAAAACTCTGCCAGAATCAGCTTTAAACGAACACCTCCATAGGGACTTTTAGACAATGTTTAACTGATGGGAATAGACCCTTGAAGTGGAATTAGGGGACATTATCTGTGTCTGTATGAAAATATGTCCAACAATTGTCAAGGGCAGGAATTAAAATAACTAATTTCTCACTTTGTTTCTCATACTGTTTATGTTCTCTTTCATAGTTTTGTTTTACTTTTCCATTTCATTTCATTTCATTATTTCATTTTTTTCTAATTGTATGTTTGTAAAAGTCAGAGAAATGTAACTGGATTGAAATTGTTTAAAAAAAATAATTTGAATCAGGTTTTGGTTAACATTGGAAAAAATACTCATACAGAACAAGGTATATTTAAGGGAGCAGGTCAGTATTATTATTCTCTCTTGGAAGTTTAAAAAGATAACAAATGGGCATAGATAGTAAAAAGTGAGTCTGTATTGCTGAATGCATCCCATTGCCTTCCTCTTCCCTGCATCACTCATCTTTTTATTCTACAAGCCCTTTAGGGCTTGGACTTTGTTTCCTTTTGTGTTTCCCCAGTGCCCAGCACAATGGGGTTTGGAACATAATTGAGGCCTTTTGGCTGTCCTGCCATATGAATATATGTTAACAACAGCAGAGTATCACTCTGTCAGTGGGCTGTAACAGTATTCAGAATATCTGTTGTTTTCTTGGTGACCTTCTAATCATTGTACCAAAGGGCTGGTGTCCTACATTGTTAAAACAATTAGAAATGCACTAAATGAGATAAAAGCTATTTAGCTGCAAATTCATGACAGTACTGGACAACTCTGATAATGACATCAATTAATACAATGTTTCTTTGTTGCTTTATTTAAGTCATTAAATGTTAAATAGATGCTCTTATCAACTCACTTGTAATTTAAGTTGTTGTTTATAGCCCAGGACATAAACTCCCTGATCCTTGAAAAAAGCAACTGTTTTGCTCACAAAAACTGTTCTTGTGGTAGTATCTGGATACAACAAAAAAGAGAAGTTTTTTTTCCAGCTCAGGGTACAAAAACATTTTCTTTGTCCTGGTAGCTATGAGTCTATCAGAGATCACAGAAAAATAGAGTTCATATTTGCTTGTAACAGCTTTTACCACTGAAGTATCTGGATGAATTCTCAGTGTAAAGATATGGAAATAACAAACAATTATCTCACTTAGTGTGATATTTTCCACATAACCATTCTGTGAAAGGAGCTGGCAGTAGTTCATGTTACAGATGGGCTTATTTCTCATAACTCGGAATTTGGACTGAGTGCAGCGTCCTCCCGCATTGCACAGTCTTTCCTTACCCCGGCAGGCTCCACTTCCAGCCCAGGTGCTGAGGTGAGATGTCCAGCCTCTGAGTTCAAGGGCAGAGAGGAATCAGGAAGGCTTGGCTCCACTCTGTGCCTCTGTTATCTCAGTTATTCATTCAGGGGATGGTTTAAAGACAGTCAAGTAAACCTTTTCCTCTCAGCAGCATTTCAGGGATGGAGTTCTTTTTCTCACTTCTCTCCATTTCTACTTTCAAAAATGAGGATCTGGACAGTAGAAAGATAAAGTCCTTTATTGAGCTGCTTCTTACTTCAAGAAAAATATTTCTGTTTGATCCAGATTTGCCATCAGACTAATGTGAAGGAAGTTGAGAAGGACCTGTGGTTTTCTCAAAACTCTTATTCAAAATGGTTTCCCTGCCTTGAGAGAATAACCTATAAAGCAGCAGACAGCTTCCACTTCTGTCATAGCTTCACCTTTGGAATAATTAACATTAAGCAAAAGTATAGAACATGAAATACAAGCAGACGCCTTTTTCTGCAAATAATAGGGCCTAAATACACTGGTAGATATTTCTGACACTTTTGTTTCACTATGAATTCATGATTGCTGAAGTTAATAGAGTATCAAATACACTGCATAGTTTGTCTCTAATTATAATTTTGCTGTTCATTATTCCCTGTAATTACTATTCCTGCAGTCCTTAGTCCATTTGTTAAGAGATGAAGAATACAAAAGATGACATTTTTCGTATTATTCCTCTTTTCTTCTAATGTGGGTCAGTCATATGTTTTCTTTTGACCCAATTTGATGAGACTGAAGTCAGTTGTGTCAGATATTCAGGGCTGAGGAAGGAAGTTTACTCCTGAAAGCTGAAGTGAAGTAGGTGGGGACGACTGTGCAGTCATCCAAGCTCTGCATTTGCATCAATAATCCTTTGGTGGGAGAATATGGGAAATACTATAAAAACTGTAAGCCAAGTTTTGGGGTGTGATAAGCATTTCCTGGTTTTTCAGAGACTGGATCTGCTGGCAAACAACTCTGGTTGGTACCGCATTCATTTTCGTATGGGAAGGTTTTCTGTAATGTGCAGTATGTCCTGTAGTGTTAAGAAACTGATATAGTTAAAGTGACTTGCTTTCCAGTCCTGGAACAAGGCACTTCCATAGTTTCTTAGGATATACTGCTCATTCCCAGCATCTTTCTGTTGTCTGTGTCCATGGGTGGCCAGATACAGGGTATGGCCTCATCCCAAATCAGGATGCTAATAAGGATAAGGATCTCTCATGTGATTTGTTAAAGCAGCATGTTAATTGCAGTGTCTTTATGTCACAGAAACTTCTTAGGTCTGTTATATTGGGCTTAACTGGGCAAGTTGATCTGCATTTTTTGCCGTAAAAGTGCTGAGGGATGGTTAACATGAATAATGAATAAAGTAATGAAATTTGAGGGCAATGGGAATTATAAATAAAGCAAAACCAACTTTTTAAATATATATACATAAATAAAAATAATTCTGACAAGCCTACATATTGGTTATTTAGCCTACCTACAAACCTTCTACCTACAAGATTTCTTTACTATAGTGGGAGAAAAATTTAGGAGAATATTTCAGTGTAGCCATCCTCTTCATCCTCTCAGTCCTTTAATTTACCCTTCTAAAAAAATTGTCAGCTGAAAGAATGATGAGAATGATATTGCTACATATTTCACCTTAACAACTGCTATGTTCTCATTCAGTTAATTAAAACCTGAATTGACCTTTGGCATCTGAGTAATGCAGAAATGGAGGCCACCTAAGTTCTAAGAGTTGTTCTATGGCAATGTCAGTACTTTGCATTTAGTTCTAATTTTATCTGCTCGTGCTCCTTAAGTTGGCATTTTTCTATCCATTCTGTTTTAACACCATTCTGTAACTTCTTAATATTGAAAATACTGGCACTGATGTTATTTTTTTCTAGATTAACTTGAAGAATTACTTTTGGTTCATTCTGTTAACATCCCTATGTTCTCACAGTGCATTCATTAATGAACATAATTCTGCCTGCTGAATATCTTTTTTTGTGTTGCTAGCATACAGTTTAGAGGATTTAGTAACATACTTGTGCAACACTATGTTACATATACTGTTATTGTCAGAAACATTTGTGAAAGTTATGGATGCACTTAAGCCAGCATTTGTTATCTATTACATTTCCTTTTGGTACAAACATAGATAAGACTTGATTCAGTCCTGGAGTTGAGCCTTAAATATCTGGAGTGTTCTATTCTGATTATTTTCATTAAGTCCACTGGAAAAAAAAAAAATAATAAATAAATAAATAAAACTCTACCAAAGTCTTCAAAACAAATCCAGTCCGGCAAATAAGATCATTTCAATCTGTATCAGAGTTCAAAATCCCTAACATTTGTTATGGAGACTTGCACAGTAAGTGGAAAAAAAAACAGTGAGTGGTGACATGCCTTCCTTATTCAGTGCAAAATAATAAGGAATATTTTTCCCATATCCAGCTGTTGATTTTTTCATTTGTTTGTTTGTTTCAAGAACAGAATCTGCAGCACATATCTCGAGTGGGGAATGCCACCGTGACAGAAGAGTGGTTTGAGCTGGGGGCAGCTGGCAATGGTCTGTGTTCAGCTCTGCATAGTCTCCTGCACTGTGCTTGCTGCACAGCTAAGCTTCTGTCTAGTAACGAATTAAACAACATGAACATGAATCTGTTGTACATGGTTTCTCCTTTGATCTGCTTACCCTGAGTTTGTGCAATGGCCTGTCTTGTTTGGGTAGAAGATGAAAAGACTATGTGACTTCTGATAAATAAATATTTCTCTTACCAAAGGCTAGACTATGTGCCATGAAGTTAGATAAGACACTGTGCCAGTATTGATAGGCTAAGGCTTCCAGAGACCTTAAATTGTGTCTGAGATTTTTTCATGCAAATAAATTTATGACTAATTTTGCTTTACTGACATAAACCCAGCCTGCTGATCAGTTTGTTAGAAAATCCAGATTTCCTGTACTCTAGCAATTCAGTTTCTAGCAGAAGAATGTCAAGACCATGACCTTGATTAGCCACTGCAATGCTAGAGCAGAGGTGACGATTTGGGGTCACTGAGACATACTATTATGTTCTGAAACCAGTAAAATTTCTTTAGAGCCGAATAAAGGCTTCTTAAACAGACATATTTCATTGCTGTAATCCAAAAGAAAGCATTGTGGATGTTTCAGTGAAGTCTGGCCATTGTATACTAAAATATGACAGAAGCTAATAGCCAGCGGAGATGGAAGGTTAACTGCATTACTTACAGTCATTGCCTGTGAGAGTGCGACATTTGCAAAGCATCAGAGATTATCCAGTTATAATCAGCCAACAGAAACAGCATCAGGGCTGTTTCCCTCAAAATACTCTCTCCACCACATCTGTTTCTCTTCCAAGGATTTCAGATTCAGCTACATGTTCTCCATCCATGAGCCATTTTCTTGCCAGTTTGACTGCGGGCTTGTAGTTATATGCAGTGAAAAAAAGGTAAAATGACATCTCCTTTAACAGCATTGGCTTTTGATGCTAGCTATTCACTCTATGCAGGAGTTGAAGTGACTAGGGAGAGCACTGATTCACCCTAAGGAAGTTATCTAGCGGTGAAAGAACATTTCTCCATTGCCAGTCATTAAAAGTGTCCTTTGAAGGACTGGTATTCACGTTAGCAATCATACATTAGGTTCTCATTGTCCTTCCTGGGTGAGGAGTGAAATCTCATTTTAGCCAGTTCAAACTGAAAGCTTTAAGGGTTTAGAGAAAGATGGGGACTAATGTTTGCCCTCTGCCACAGAAAAGATAACATCCATGACTACCGACAAAGTAGTTTTAATCTGGGGTCCTGGCCTACACTCAGGCTCTATGATCTTCAGTTGTTTCTTTTAGCTAATTGAGGTGATAGCTGTTTGTCATCCTTTCTGCAGAATATGTTTGGGAGTGGTAAAGTTGCAAGGCCCTTGGCTGTAATCATTGTGTCCAAGCGGCCCTCTTCACTCTCGGTTGGACTTTTATGTGTAAAACAGCAGGAGAAAATTTATTTTGTAGTCAAGTCGGGACTATCTGTGGAGGAAACACAAATTCCTCTTCACAAGACAGACTGTGAATCACATTCAAAATTTAGTGGTCAAAGCACCTTTTGATGAATGAAAATGATAAACTGTAGCAGTACTTGAAGAAGTTTGTCTATTGACTTACTCCATGAGTATTCATACTGCTACCAAGGAAGATTACAGTTCTTCACACTGCTCATTCAGGTTTGATGCAAGTTGCAGGCACTCAGGATTGAGGAGGTAATGTTCTATCTCAGGCAGGTTCCTTGTCCTGGCTATTAATATTCTTCATGTAAAACAATATGAAGATAAGTCAGTTAAATTAATTGAATTTATAATAGAACCTGACTGCTGAAATCATACAAGCTAAAGCAAGAATTACTGCAGATACAGAACTTGTTAAGTTTGTCCTAAATGGAAGCAATGTTCTTGTCTGCCTTTTTGAAAACACTTGAAGCTTGCTAAACATATATTGTTCGAGGCTTGCAAGGTTTCCTTGTTTTTGTGCTTTTCAATGATTCTTAATGCATGCATGTTGATAGACTGAAATGCTGCTTATCTTTATTGGTCTGATTAATTCAATATTCATGAGTGCTAGGAATAGGCTTAGTAAGTGGAAGATAGCAATTGAAACTTCCTTAACAACACACAGAAGAGGCATAATAACAGCTAAGAAAACCAAATTGCATGGGTTTGAAAATCTGCACTGAGCAGTCATTAAGCATTGTTCTTCAGTTGTGTGATTTCATTTCATTAAGTATTTGCATACTAATAGAAAGCTAAAGTTACAAGTCTACTGCTGTGAGCAATGGTTAGCCACTCCCTTCCAGTCCTTGTGTTTACTTCTATCGTCATCCACATTGCTTTGGCAAAGCACAGGGAGAAGCTTTTATGCTTTCAGCTGCAATAAACCAAATCAAACTAGAGATCAATAATGAACTTAATTTGCTATAGAGACAGTCTGTTTGCTATTTCATCCAATAAGGTAAGTTAAGAACAATTCTGGGCAAAAGGAAGGAGACTAGAGGTTATTAGATATTCTAATTTTTATTTGTTAAAGCTTGAATTAAAAAAAAAAAAAAAAAAAAGTTTTCTTTACATTTGTCCTTACACACTAGGTTTATTTCACATACCACCAAGTGTGAGCTGCTGAAATTAATGGTTGGAAACTGTGGGGCCAGTATACCTGTTTGCCTGGTTTCTTTATTCAGGTTCCTAGATTATCTATTAGAAAAATCCTGTTCCTTCATATATATAAATAAATAAATAAATAGATGACCAGTCAATCCGGCCTGGCTAACAGCAGCATAAAGACTTCCAGAGGGCCATAAATTTAGTTAAAAGATCAGGGTAGGTGACCAATACAATAAATGAAGCTGAATCCAGGTAAGATGTTGGCTGGTGGCAGTATTATCTGTACAGTCTGTTCTGTTTAGAAAAACATATCTGCCATTTAATCAGAAGAAAGAAAATATAGTCAAACTTAGTTTTCGTACTTGTAACAAACATTTTATTTCCAGGTATATGTTGAAGAACTAAAGTCATAAATTCAGTAAGTTACCTGGCTCAAAGGCCATTGCTGAATATTTTCTATGTATTTCAAGTAATAATGATTTTATGTTTCACTGGGCTTTTATGTATGATCAAAGTACATTCTTGATTTTTAGGTGTGTAAAGAAAATTGTACATGATCATAAAGATTAGAATGAAATGTTTCCAGGATCTCTATTACTTCAGTACTGTGAATAATAATAGTCCTATTTTAATAAAAACAATGATGTTCATTGTTAGATCTGAGTTTAGTTCTTCCTCCTATTTCATGAGAGTAGAAACAATCATACGAGTCATGTATCTGCTTGATATTCTGATACTGAAAAAATGAAATTGCCAAGGTAATTGGATAACATGATTTTCTTAAGAGCATGAAACAGCTTTATCTCAGGTATATCAATCTTAATGCCATTAATCCTTCAAGGCAGTTGTTACTGTGCATATGCACTTGCATGTAGCATAGTATGTGACCTTGCAAGATATAATATTGGACATTCAAGAGAAGTTCAATAGTCCAAAGTGGGAAAATTTGGACAGACTTCCTGACTGAAAAAAATAAATAAAAAAAGAGATGGAGGTTCATATAGATACTTCTCCCAGCACTTTCCAGATCAACAGAAAGAAATATGCTACAGTATGTTCAGTATCACATATATAGACAAAGAATGCAGGAAATAATGTGACCGATTTTATTTTCCTAATTTGTATTTTAGCTAGGGTTTTATATTTTTCTTCTTTCCTATGATACAAACACTTCTGTTTGACAGTAAATTGGATTATGTGCTATAAGCAGCTACTGCCATTTGTATTAGCCACTAAGAAAGCAACTCTGAAAATCAGGTCACTTGTTTTAGCAAATATTGCTTGAGGTATTTGTCTGTAGACACAGCAATATAAAAATGTTGGCATTATTTTATGTTTCTATTTTCTAAACAGTAAAATAGTTATAATAATAGGAAATGTTGAGCTTTAAGTGTTGTTTGTCTTACTCAAGTAATAGACAGTGCTCTGAGATCCTTTCATAAAAAGCATAATTGTTAGTAGCCAAAGCAAAAATCTACTACTTTTAAAGCATTTCTTTACCTCACTAGTGCTCTCAAGCAGTTACGCTGTTTTGCTGCTTTCTCCTACTCCATCTTCTGAAATCAGGGCTTTCAACTCCTATGAAACTGAAATAAAATAGAGGGGAATTGGACCCCTGATGTTCTTTTAAATACTGAAACCTTAATGGAAAAAAAAAAAAAAAAAAGCCTTAGATATCTACATATCTGCAATAAAACTGGTCAAACCGTTTAAACAAAATAGTAGATATCCCCACCTTTGTAGTCAAATATCTATTACATTCTTCTACTGAAGTTTTGCCTAGGCAGGTAAGATAGTTTGTACAAACACTCTGACTTTCTCAATGTGTAAACTGAAATTTTATATATCTGGATTGATTTTTTAGGCTGTTCTCTTTTTTAGGCTGTTCTCTAACTCTGGGTGTTTTTCCTAACTACAGGCATCCTTTTCTTTTTGGCCCATACAGGGTTTATCCTTAAAACTGTGATTTGGTAATGGGACTTGGTTTGTATTTGTATAATTTTCTTTACTTTTGCACATGCAAGTAGCTTTTAGTACACAAAACATCTACGGGGTTTGTGGCAGTGCCTGAGACTGCTTTGGCCCTGCTCTCTATGTGAACAGCTCAGCTTTTGTTTCTGCAACTAGTGTTTAAAAGGCCAAGGAGCTACTAAAAAGATAGTGTGCTGTTATTCATAAACTGCCCTACTTCCCTGAGCCAGCAGAGCTCAAACTGGAGACTTCCTCCTTATCATCTCATGCAATTTGTGCAGCTAGAGCTTTCAGAGCTCATCACAGTACATTTCTATCTATCTGCAATGTTTGCATGTGTAAATAGGAAATTTTGTGGCAAATCCATTGCAACCAGCTTTCAAAACCTGGTCTGTTGTATCTAAATCATTTTGAGAAGCTTTGGGATGAAAGGTATTGTACTTTTATATGGGATTATTGACAACAGAACTCAAGAATTTTAGAGTTATGGTGCCCAGAGAGCAGCTACATCTCACCTGTAATGCAGCTACAAACTACAGCGCTAAATTTAACTGTATGTCTATAATTTAATAAAGCTACAAGTGTTCAGCTTGCCTATATTACGAGTGCTGTATGAGTCTAGTAACTTTAACTCCTCTGACTTTTGCTCAGTTGGAGACACAAACCCTAATGTTATACCAACATATTTTATTTAGTGCATTAAAGACTAATTCACTAATTTATTTTAATGAGAAAGATCACAGATCTTTGACTAAAGCATAATGAATAAAATATTAAACAGATTAAAGTACAGGTCCTATGAGAAGTCACAGATTCTCTACATACTCTTAGCTATTAAATATCTACCTTAAAAGCGATTGGAAAGCATTTCATCAAAATGTCAGCAAAGCTTGGTTTTACAAATCCTCTGTTAACTTATTTCTTGTACAAGTCATTTGAAAAGTCAAAGTTGACAAGCAGGAGCTGCAGGTTCCTAAGTGTAGATGAGGGGTTTTATGAGTACAGATTGTATTTTCTCTGGTTGCTGATGCTGTAGCCCTACAAGCAATGCAAGCATCAAACCTGGAAAAAAGCTTATTGTCTGTCATAAGTGCGCTGGAGGAGGATTGTAAGATTCTCCCGTATGTCAAAAATCAAAAACAAATCCACTAGAAAGTATTATATTCATTTGTATATTGAGATGGTGTACACACCCAAAAAGGATGTCATCAGCTTTCCAGACCCGTGATCTAGGCATAAACTTAAAAGTCACAGAATTGAAACATTGCATATGTTTTTTATTTGAAATTGAGATTTATCAGAACCATATATTGAACCCTTTTCCTCCAGCGGGTTCTGTAAATGCCTTGTACTTAGTTTGTAACACTCTAGTACTTAGTCTTCCACTTTACTAGAAGAAGGATATTGCAAGTGCTTTTAAGTATAGTTCTTCAATTACTTCCGACCAATACAAATTTCTGCATGCTATTGTTCTTTTTTTTTTTTAAAAAAAAAAAAAAAAGGACTTTGAAATATCTTCCTTCCTTAAGGCACTTATATTCTTGACTTAAGATTTTCTAAGATGGCATGTAAATAGTACGGCTGAAGTTTATGAAGCAACACAAGATACTCACCAGAAGTTAAATGTTGTTGAAGAACAAACTTTTCATAGAAAAGAGTCATTTTGTGATTATCCTGGTGGATGTTAGTATTTATAAGCTGTGGGGCAAAATTTAGTAACCCAGATTTGAGACTGTGTTTAATCAGAAAAGAAGCAAACAAGTGGAAGTGTGTAACTACTTTTATTTAAATATAACATTAAATTTGCTTAACTAAGAAGTGCTTTTGCAGTGTCCCACTTACTATAAAATAGTAAGGGATCTGCAAAATAACTTTAGGACAATTATTTCAAGAACCTTGTTCCACTGCATGTTGTTTCTGCTGTTGCAGAAGAAGAGCAGGTGTTGGTTTACAACGGTCACAAGCCCCAAGAGTGGGCAAGGTAAATGTGCTCTTGGACTGTCCCCTTGCCATGTCCTAAAATCTTGTGAACACACATTCTTGGTGCTCCAGATTTCCATTGCAAAGAATGGACAACACTTACTTCAGATCAAGAGAAATAATGAATACTAATAAGAAGAAGAAAAATAAAAGAATAGAGGGTTGTATGACTCAGATATGCAGACTAACATAATTCAAAAGGAGGATCCCTGCAAGCTGATGAGAATCCGTTTGCACTAATTATGCTATAGAAGCAACATTATTGTAATTTTGCAGTTGCAAATATACTTTTGCTATGCTTAGTACATAGCCATACCAACTTGAAATATGTCTTTAACCAAAATCATTCTGGTGTGTGCAGATTCACATATAGCCGTGCATGCTCCATCTGAAAAGACTGTGATTTAGAGATTCATGTTACATCTTGCCTTGCCATGTTTATTTGATACATTGAGCTGAACCAAAATTACTCTGTAATCTGTCTGGAAATCCTTTGAATGAAATTGGTAGTCACCCCAAAAAAAAAAAAAAAAAAAAAAAAAAAAAAAAAAAAAAAAAAAGATTTATCCAGGCCCTAGTGTTAGTGAGGCTCCTGTGTTAGTGAGTTTTCTGGAAAGTTCCCAGATAACTGTTGGAAAATAACAGACCTCCAGAGGCATTTGTGACTGTACAAGGAGAGAAGAGAGCCTCCATTGCAAACCACAATGCACAATCAAATGGTACTGAGGATGGGCCCCTGCCCACGTGAATTTTTGTTATGTCCCTGTGGTATCTTAGCACGGTCAAATCTTGCTGTGCAGTTACACCAGGGAGAAGTGTACTAATAAGGCAATTGTGTTTATAACTGCAGGTTCCTCAAGATGAATGGTCTGGATACACTCCACGAGGGAAAGATGATGAGATTCCCTGCCGACGAATGCGTAGTGGCAGTTACATCAAAGCCATGGGGGATGATGACAGTGGAGATTCAGACACAAGTCCGAAGCCATCTCCAAAGATTGCCGCACGGAGAGAGAGCTATCTTAAGGCCACACAGCCATCCCTTACAGAGCTCACCACCCTGAAGTAAGTCAGTCTTCTACATCATATAGAGCTCTCCATTGAGACATACATTTTCTTTTTCTATTTGTTTCACTCGTAGGCACCAGTTAAGGAAAGTATTTTAACAAGTGTGTTTGGTCATACTTACTTCTGGTATGAGCTTTTTGAAATGATATATTTGACCGTGTATTTAAATGTTATTTCAAAAAGGGGATCTACTACCTGCCCTTTGAATTTGCAAAGTAATTCAGCCTGTTAGTATTAAGTGAAAGTGTTCAGGTGTGTACAGTAGGTCTGTTCTTCGAATACTTTGCTGAACTATAACTTAGGCCTACAGAAGCTTGACATAATTGCATGTGTGGATATATATATATATACTCAACATGAATAGCACATGTGAAATTAGCCCTAAGCTAGTCTTTGCAACTCATCAGAGAGCATCTGACATTTAATAAAAAAGAACAATGACTACCTGAAAATAGAAAAATCTGTGGTTTCCACTTTTAAGTTCACTTAGAATCACACTATTTATTTTGTGGAGAAATGCAACTAAAACTGAAAATCCTTAAATTGTTTATGAAACCTTTAGTCAACAGAAATAATGAATTTATGTTTTTTATGACATTTTTTATTTCACTGAATCCTTTCAAAAGAGACCAAATTCTCTTGAAAATGGTACAAATTGATAGTTTGGGTATTAGTGTTTTCTTTCAAATGATTCTAAAATAGAGAGCTTTCATAAAGAAATAAAATAAATTATATCCATAAAAGAAAATAGTGTGGATTTAAATCAACAATTGTTTCTGTCTGTCTTCTGCAAAAATTTATAGTGAATCATAGTTCACCGAACCAAAAATAACTTAATTTTAGTACAACATGCCTAAGGCTGTAGCTTTAAAATGGAAATAAAAGGAGCTGTATCTCTTCTAGTATCTGTGATTAGAGACAAAAGACTCCTGCATTTTCCTCATTAATTTCCTCCCCTTCCTTTCCTCTACCCCATTTTTTCCCAAAGATCTTTTCTGAGAAATAGATTGTAGGGGAAGGTGTTTGATCTTCGTTAAGAATGTCATGCTCTTGACATCAGTGATGAATAGACCAGAAGACCAGAACATACTTATTCCAGCTCCCCATAGCAACCTGCCTGACTGTCTCAGGGGAAGCCTGGAATTGTGGCTGTCCATTAATGTCCAGGGAGAAAACAGTCTCATTGTCTGTGGGGATTTTCATGAACTTTCTGGAGGTTGCTCAAGGTTCATGACTACTCTCATCATCCAGCAGACTTTATCATACCCTTTCCTCGGCCAAAACTCCTCTGCAATTAGGTATAACAACCTAGGTATAGCAACCTAGGAAGGTAAATATAAACATTAGGTGCCAGCACAAACTCCATATATCCATGCTTTGTGCATGGACACACCATGAGGAATGAAGCTTATCCATTCTGAGACTTAAGAAAAATACATTCTGTGGTTCCATATTATATAAGTGAAGTACAGCGAATCACAGTGATTTGCTCTTGGTCATTTCTGTTCTCTCTAGATAGGAGATTTGCAAATTAATATGGAATTATTAAAAAGGCTTGCATGTCACTGTTCACCCACAAAGGATGTTAGTTAGATCATAGGGCCTAGACAGCAGAAGCTTTTGGGTTTAGCTTTGAAATCATTGTAATTCAGCAAAGTTCTGTTATGAATCCTTCATTTCACATATGTCCTTTAATCCATTCCCATTCGAGAAAGCTTTTAGGAATGTGCTTTATTTTAAGCTGCACATGAAAAATATAATTTAAGTTTAGGAACTATGCAGAAGTGCACTGTAACTCTCTGGGCAGAAGAAATAATAGGAAAATGGTAATAAACAAAACAAAAACAAAAACAAAAGAGGACAAAATATAAAGTAACTAATTTTCCAATGACTTTTCAATATAAATCGGCGTGAAGTAGAACTATTTCTTTTACTCTAGATTGATACATTATTGAAATATTTCTTGCTGGGAAACCTTTCCACTTTCAGAGACCAATTGCATAATATATAATTATGCGTGGCTTTTATTCCTTTCTGATGAACTTGATTTTTTATTTATTTATTTGTTTATTTGAGAAGTAGCCAAGAGCTCACTGTGGGAAATGAAGTTTGTTAAGTGAGGTCTTTTTTGCAGACTTCATACCTTCCTAGTAGTATAACTTGACCTTGACCTACAGAGGTTTGCTTATTCATTCCAGGGCTGCACTGATTACTCTGAGAGTTGTGATAGAATTTTACTAGCTTGTCAGCCAAAGACTAAATTAGAGCCCCTAACTCACTGAATATAGGCCATCAAGCAATTGTGTAATGTGTGATAACAAGTTATTTCCTGGACTTACTGTTCACTTGAGCTCATTTAGCACCTGATTAAAAGCTTAATGGAAATGAGCCAAAAGCTACTCTGTTCTGCAGACAGCCTTTTATTGATACTACTGGACTTTCTATCTGACCTGGAGAACATTATTAACAGCTTAAAGCTGAGTGGTATTCACTTTTTTCATTAAGTTTCTTTTGTCAGCATAGAAAAACGTGCCTTGTGAAATCAGTGTTCCTACAGTGATAATTGTCAAGGATCTTTTTCATTTCTTTCTGCTACTCTCTTTCTCTGTTTTTTGTATGTAGTCTCCTGTACGACAGGTAGTTGGCTTCACTTTCATCTTGGGCAGGAAAACAACTTAAAAATATGTCCCCTTTTGCTTTCACTGCTTTTTGAAGGGATTTTTCATTGTGTGGGACTTCTCTCTGAGTCTAATATTGGTCTCACAACCCACGCTATTTCTCCCACCTACCTACCTACCATTGCTCATGCGCCTACTCTTCTAAGAAAGGGTTTTCATTATTACCAATGTTTCTTTTAATGTTACGAATAACTTTTGAACAGCACAACTGTGTCATTTCCCCTTTACATAATACAAATTTATTTTCCTGGGATTTTTTTCTGAGTTTTTTTTTTTTTCTTCCTATACTTTACAATCTCCCTCCTACAATATTCCTCCCATGCCATGGTTTCTATGTGGTTACAGCATAAATCAAGTGCTATGGTACCATTCTGAATAAAGCACAGCTTGCTGTGATCTTGAAATACACACCTCAGTTGCTATACTCTCATTATCCTACCAGGAAGTAAGCAGCTTTCTCTCTGTGTGCTGGCAGTATCCTCCTGGTGTTTAATTTTTCAAAGCCCAGATAAACTGATCCAGCTGGGAAAAAAAAAAAAAAAAAAAAAAAAAAAAAAAAAAGTGACATTTTCTTGCCCATTCCTGAAAGGTAGCATAAGTTTATCTTGCACTTGTAAGCAGATAGAAAATGACTGGTTAGCTAACTTCTCAAGAAGGTGCAGTCAACAGATAACTGACATTTCTATTACAGCTGAGCTTCATTCTGGACTTATTCCTTCACTATCTGTATGTACCTCTGTATGTACTTTGGTTCTGTTCAGCCTGGTTTTCACTAAAAAAAAAAGGTATGCAATTACATCATCTCTTTACATGCCATCTGTCACTTCAGCCTCCCAGTACCTTTGAAATCCATTGGCCAACTTTAGTCAAGTTTGCTAGAGAATGAAGTCTGAAAGATAAGAAGTTCCAGTAAACTTTATGAAGATTTGAAGCTGGATAAGGGAGAGAAAATCTGCAGTAGTCTTCTAGTATTCCTTGAAAGAATATGGGCCTAGTATCCAGTGAGTCACTGCAAAGTAAAGCTTGATGGCAGCCTGAAAAATGAGACGTATGGAAAAGATTGAAAAATCCTGCTGAGGACAAAAGGTCTAAGAGATGTATCCTGTTACCATAGTTTTTTGTAATTCAACGCTGTTGCTACTGTGAGGACTTCAACTCTTTGGGTCTCCTGCACATCTTTCATTACTTTTTTTTTTTTTTTCCTCAAATATTGCAATTCTTAATGGTAATCCATTTGTGCACATTTTACATAGATTTTGGTTTATACAAAGCTGCAGACTTGTTGCTTTGGACTCATATTTTGTTATACAAACTTCTTTCTGACAGAAGTCATACTTACTGACCACAAATGAACCATTGAACCACTTTAGTGATTTTGATACTTTGGAGATGTATGCATACAATTTATGCAAAAAGGGAGAGAGAGAAGAGTAGAAATTACTTTTTTCTTAGCAAATCTTTATATTCAAGGGTTTTTTAACAGATACATCATGTTTTCCCAGACAGTTGTGACTTGGAAAAACACCCTTCTAAACACTGTAAACACTGTTTTATGAGCACAAAGATACGCCACTGATGATGTCGACAGTATTTGAGCAAAGAGCAAAAAGCATTAAGCTTTTCTTTTTCTCTCTCTCTTTTTTTTTTTTTTTTTTTTTTTGCATGGTACAGAATTTGTCTGTGTAATGTCATAGCTGCATCTCTTCCAGTGGCTTACTGATTCATAGGTGACTGATACTTAGAATAAGCCAGGCAATTCCTGACTTTCTTAGAATAAGCCAGGCAATTCCTGACACCTCCTGATCAGAGATGTTCCAAAAATAATATTTCAAAATATGTGCATATTCATATGTGTACAACCAGGCTTATATTTTTATGTATTTACACAAAATGTGTCAGTTTTTCTTATATGTTTATAGGAGTCTGATTAAGGACATAATCTCAAACCAAGATAAAGTTTTTTGAAAATCTCACTGTCATTTTTTTTAATGTCCTATATAATAACAGGAAATGGTCAAGCTCATTTAAGAGGGAGAATCTGGTAGAAAACCTAATAACAGTGAAATATGCAAGAAGAAACAGAGGTTGAGGTAGAAAAAAATACCTGATTTATACATCCTGAATTCAAATTTTTCATCACCTGTCTGAATTGATATAAGGTCAGTTCCTAGAGACCAAGCTTTCAAGCTAGGGTCAACCTACATTAAAACTAAATCTTGAAAGATTTGCTCTGATAGGATAATTTGCAGAAAAACTCCAATCATCCCACTGTTACACTAGTAAAAGATGTCTCAGGTAGAAAATCCTGTGATACCTGTAAAAGTTAAATGTATCAAAAAATCCAAAAAAATATATAATCTGCTGTGATGGTTTTACTCGGGTGGGCAGCCGAGTTCCACCACAACCGCTCTCTCACTCCCCCTCCTCAAAGAGGAGTGAGGAGAAAATACGATGAAAGGGGCTCAAGGGTTGAGATAAGGACTAGGAGATCGCGCAATAATTATCGTGACGGGCAAAACAGACTCAGCATAGAGAGAAAGTAAGATTTATTGCTTATACTAACAAGCTA
This sequence comes from Nettapus auritus, assembly GCA_011076525.1. Classification (NCBI taxonomy): domain Eukaryota; kingdom Metazoa; phylum Chordata; class Aves; order Anseriformes; family Anatidae; genus Nettapus; species Nettapus auritus. The sequence continues at coordinate 105,996,690 of CM021766.1, read as the reverse complement.
GAGAAGTAAGAAACAAAGAAAAGAAACGAAAAGCACCTTCCCCCCCATCCACCCTCTTCCACCTCCTCCCCCCGAGCGGCGCAGGGGAACGGGGGAATGGGGGTCGTGGTCAGTCTACAGCACTTCTTCTCTGCCGCTCCTTCTCGGTCACTCTTGTCCCCTGTGCTGTGGGGTCCCACCCACGGGATGCAGTCCTTGCCAAACTGATCCAGCGTGGGCTGTCCACAGGCAGCAGCTCTTCAAGAACTGCTCCATATATGGGTCCATACCACGGGGTCCATCCCTTTGGAGCAAACTGCTCCAACCTGGGTCCCCCACGGGCAGCAGCTCCTGCCGAGTCACCTGCTCCTGCGTGGTCTCCTCTCCACGGGCTGCAGGTCCGGCCTGGAATCTGCTCCGGTAGGGGTCTTCCACAGGCTGCAGTCTCCTTCGGGGCACAGGCTCCACCGTGGTCTCCTCCACGGGCTGCAGCGTGGAACCCTGCTCCACCGTGGTACTCCATGGGCTGCAGGGGGACATCCTGCTTCACCATGGTCCTCACCACAGGCCGCAGGGGACTTCTGCTCCGGCGCCTGGAGCACCTCTCCCCCTCCTTCTTCACTGACCTTGGCGCCTGCAAGGCTGTTTCTCACTCCTCTCACCCTCCCAGCTGCTGAGTGGCGCAGCGTTTTTTCCCTGTCTTAAATATGCTCTCACAGAGGCGCAAAACAACATCGCTTATTGGCTCAGCTCTGGTCAGCAGTGGGGCCCTTACCAAACATGGGGCAGCTTCTAGATCCTTCTCACAGAAGCCACCCCTATGGCCCCCCCTGCTACCAAAACCTTGCCATGTAAACCCACTACATCTGCAAAGCTCTCAAGTTATTTTTGCTTGTGTGGTAACTTGTGGAGGTCAGAAGGGAGATGATATGCACACGTGGAGTACGTCATCTGCGCTGAGTGAAGTAATGATAAAATTGCGTAATGTCTGTATTCAAACATGATGCTAGGACTAATGTGAATCTGAAGATGAGAAAAGGTCTCAAAGCTTTTTACAGTGAAGACCTAGCAAGTGATATGATTCATGGCAAGGATGTTACTAAATAATAAGCTCAAAGCTGGAGATCATTCTAGCCTTGATTTTCCTAGTGATGCAACACATGCATTTGTGTACATAGGTATCTTCATGGCTACACAAATGCAAATATACAGCTCTCATAAAACTGTGGAATAAGAAAAACTCTGAAGATAGTTTTCCCACTTTCTCAGCTTCCTTAAAATGCTGCCCTTGGGAAATGTCTGTACTGAGGGAAACAATGCAAGAGGTAAGGCTAATTGTAGCCTGAATCGCTGACTAGGTTATTCTGGCCTTCAAACAAACTGAAGGTGAATCTGATGTCCATACACTGCACTTCAATGTCCACTGTCACATACATCCTTAGGTATGAAAAACATCTTTTTCTTCAGAATGAAGTCCTGTTTACTTAAAGGTTATTCTATATTCATATAACATGATGAAAAATACCTCCCCCCCCGTCCCCCCCCCAAAAAAAGCATATAAACAAAAGCATACTTTACTTTTTATTTTTATTTTTCTTAATGGAAGTGCTGTCCTCATTCTGCTAAAATTAGTGAAAATGTCCCACTAACTTCACTGGCACAGATCACAGAGGGGAGAGGGAAAAAATGAGGTGATGCAATATTCTCATCTTCCTTACAATTAATATTTTTAGGCACATGCTTGTTAATTTTCTTTCTTGTTGAGTGACTTCCAATTAGGGAACAATGATTTTCCTAATTAATACAAGAGCAATAAGTCTGATGAACCTTTTATTAGTATTTTACAGTGTTTCCGGTACAGTGTTTCATTGTTTCATGTTGCAATCATTTTCATCAAACCTCCAGCTTGTGAAAGACTTGTTTCCCTTTTTCCTTTAGGTGTATTTTTGTTTGTTTGTTTCCTTGAAGTGGGAGTTTTTTAGATATCCCATGAAAGAGACTGGAGCATCTCCATGAATTTTGGATGCTCAACTGAAAGAACAGTATTCTGGAACTATTGTTGGTTTAGGTAGCAACGTTCCCAGCCCACAGTCAGTGATGCATGAAATATTACTTAGCTTTTTGTATGTATTACTGCAATCTCTTCTCTCATCTCTACAAAAGCTAGAGAGAACCTGTTGGACAGCTTTCTCACTTTTCAGGCTGATCGGTCAGGTATGATTAAGGGCAGTGAATAATTTATAAATCAGAAGAAAATTTGAAGGCAAGAGAGTAATTAAAAAAAAAAAAAAAGCACATTTATTTTAAAGTAGTAGGTGGGCATGCCTCTGGATCTAGTGATTTTCTTATGGCAGTGGACATCAATTTTTTATATTTTTAAGAAGCAGAGTACAATGACGGAAACTTTATTGTAGAAGCTTAGAGCAATATTTGACCCTCTCAACAGGAAGCTAGCATCTGTAACTTTCCACTGGTTAATATATAAAGCTGATTAATCCTTAGTATTACTGGTGCATATGTGAAAATCTTGTGCCCCTGGGCAGCATCCCTTCTGGGCTTTGTGGCCCCTCACACACAGGTGTGAGTTCCTTTACAGTAATGAATCCTCTGTGAAGACAGGGCATTCCTACAGTTCACTGCATGGTACATAGGTGGGATTGGTACTCCTCCTCTCCACTTCTGTGAGGATCCTCACTAGTTTATCTTGGTAGCGAAGCTGAAATGCTCTGTCTCCAGTAAGCAATTGCAGTCTCACTGCTACATTACTTATCCCATCATAAAACCAGCTCTGGTATCTGTCCAGACCTAGCTCCATCTGCTCTTACACCCTGTTAATTCCATATTGCCACCGTTGTATAAATATTGGTATATTTTATTGTTCCTCTAAGATGAGAAGTCAGAATATTGTAATTTATGACCTAAACTACTGTTGTTGCTTCACCTATGCTCATACATAAACTTGCTAAAATTTCAGGAAATTAGTATGGTGGTTTCACACTAAACTCCACCAGACTGCTCTCTCACTCTCCCGCCTCAAAGGAAGAGGGGAAGAAAATACAATGGAAACAGCTCAAGGGTTGAGATAAGGACAGGGAGATAGCTCATCAATTACTGTCACGGGCAAAACAAGTTCAGAGTAGGAAGATTAATATAATTTATTGCTTATTGCTAACAGACTAGAGCAGTGAGAACTAAAAGCAAACAACAAACACCTTCCTCACCTTCTCCCCCAGGCAGCACAGCGGAACAGGGAATGGGGGCCACGGTCAGTCCCTGAGGCTTCGTCTCCACCACTCCCACACGATCACTCTCTGCCCCTGCTCCATGCAGGGTCCCTCTGCTCTCCCAGAGGCCCAGCCAGCATCACTCACTGGCTTGGCTCTGGCCAGCAGCATGTCTGACATGGAGCAGCTTCTGGACTCCTCTCACAGAGGCCACCCCTGCAGTCCCCCTTCCCACACTACCAAAGCTCTGCCACCTAAGCCCATTACAGTTACAATTAACTTATGTAAGAATAAGCATTGGGCAAAAACTTTGAATTCACTAGTCATCTTTTAGGGTTTAGGGTTTGTTAAAACTGTAGGCCAACAGTGCTGGAATCTGAAGTTGATTCTTTGCCAGGTCAGACCAGGTAGCGCAGTCATTGACTTTCAGAGATATGTTTTGCAATGGCCATCACTTAGACTTTTACAGGATCTGCTGAATAACAATTCTGATAATAATGTTTCTAACCAAGAACCACATCTTCCAAACAAGTTTATTTAACTGATCCCTCAAGTAACCTATTTGCTGTCAGGAGGCTGATGTAGTCATTTCTTTACTGTCATCATGACCCTCCAGGCTGGAGGGAATACTAAAGGCTGTCACATCAATTGCATGAATATTAGGTGGACAATTTTAATAAATAAATTCATCTTTCCTGTGCTAGATTTGAATTTCCTTTCAGGGAATATCTGAACAAGCTTCCAGAAAATATGAAGAGCATATTTGTACATTCATATGAATGATTTGTGTACAACTATTTACTATGAGAACATTTGTTTATATTAGGAAACATAACCCATAATGTCTGACTTATCTGAAAAATTAATACAGAGCACTTCAGTTCTAATGCTAATATATGATATTTTCTATTTCAAACTAAGCTTTGTGATTAATCCATTTGATAAACAGAAAAGTATCCAATAAATTTTAATAAGAAATATATTAAAGTAAATTTCAGTAAACATTTGGATAACCATTTTTATGCCACTCATTTATTTGTAGAGAAAGGGCATGTACAACCTCTGCTGGGATCATAATGTAACAATACCATCTGCCTGAATAGCAGTTGAAATAAGAGAAGAAAAGTGGTCTCAAACTCTTGCTCAAATACAAATTCACATTCAAATTTTGCAGCTTACATTTCTAAGCTAAGTGCTAGGGGAAAATGTTACGAAAAAAAATGTAACTGTAAAAAATACGAACTACATCTCCCACTCCAGAACGTAATAGTTGAGGTACTCTTCCTATAGTGGTACCTCTGGCATTCCCATTCAGCCTTATGAGTAAGAATGATGTGTCAGCCTTGAGAGTCCTTCATCTTTTCTTCTTTCCTTTCTCAAAACGTATTTTCAGATTCTTTCTTGAAAAGCTGTTCAATTAGTTTCAAACATAATCTTACAAAACAACAGCCACCATAATAGGAAATTATATGGGCAAATGTTGAAGTTAGTTTAAAATATGGGAGAACATGTTTAATTTATAAAAACAGTTTCACATTTTTTATTGTAAAGAGTTAAAACAGATCTGTTTTTAATTTTTGTAAAAAGATTCCTAGAATTTAAAAATATTTTTTCAAAGTTCTGTTAAAATGTTGACAAAATACTCACCTGTCTCTTCTGAGGAAATATGTTGTCATAAAGAAAAGAAAATCAGAAATTCAGTAATATTTTGTAGAAATTCAACATGGACTTACTTTTAGCTGCAAGAGTCATTAAAATGCCATGTGTGACAACATCATAATTCAGAGGAGTATATTGGAATATTTATTCTGCTTTTGTCCCTTCCAAAATGGTGTCTTTTTTCTCCATAGACTCATATACATACTTATATTGTTCTTCCTAAATGGGACATCTGATGTTTGAGTTGACCGTGTGGGAAAGTGTTGTCAAGGTCTGGGTTCCAGATCGAGTAACCCCACCTTCTTCATTGCTCTGATGTCTGTTTGACTGAGACCCTGTTTTCATTCACCAAAAAGCTTGTCTGGTTATTGCCATCACTGGAAAGTACTTCCTCACAGACATCACAACTATGAAGAATAGCCATGTAGATTAAGCAAAGTGTAATCTTGTGACAGTTCTGCAATTCTGCTTTGGAAGTTGTTGATTTATTAAATAAAAACTGCAGCTTCATTTCAATGATCACCTAATTTGCAGAAATGAAAATCTTCATCCTGTATCTACTTATCTGGCTCAATTTCACACAAGATTTAGCTTTACGATAGACACAGCTACAGATAAAAGGGAGGACTTCCAAATTTTTAGCTTCTCTCAGTTAAATTCTGTAAAAAACTGTTCATTCTAGAGCAAATGATTTTGATGAATTCAAGTCTGTCCTATTGCCTGCTTTATAAATCAGTTTATCACTGTATTTTATGTGTAAAGTGGGCACTTCTAGGGCTTACTTTAAGAAAGACAATTATAATCACCGAACCACAATGTGATTTTCAGCCATCTCTTTCAGGATATAGTTTTTACACACCCTGAATGTATATGTGCAAAACTGGTCTTGTTTATGTTTAGCCCTACTTCTCCCCACCTATTTAAAAGGCTGTCTCAGGCAGAAAGTTAATAATGTCCAGTGGGAACAGAAGAAATACTGCTTTAGACTGCAAGGACATGCACAAGCTAGATGTTAGGAAAATTTTCCTAATGGTAATGATAGTTAAGCACTGGAGTGGATTGCCAAGAAAAATCACTTCACTGGACATTTTCAAGAACAGGGTAGAAAATGTCTGTCAGGAATAATTTAGGTATTGCTGATCCTGCTCTAGGGTAAGAAGAGGGTCCAAATGACCTCATGAAATCCCCTCCAGACTGATATTTTATGCTTCTCTGTCTGTTTTTCTTAGGCTATTCAATATACACAGTATCACAGTTCTTACTTCCTTTCTTTAACTTATTTTTAAATATAAAAATAAAACCCTCATCAGGACCAAATTATTCCTACAGGCCTGCTGTTGAATAGTAAATATAGATATCCCACCCACAGCAGTGCCTCACAATGCTTTAATGTATTTTAAATGTTATTTCATTGCTAGCATTTTGAAATTATGTTCTGAATGCTGCCAGCAATACCATGCTTGAATCTCGATATGCGATCTTGTACTATCTGGTTTAGTTTGCTAAGGGGAGTTCAGATGATGTATTAAACCTGCCATGCAGAAAATTCACAGGCATAAAAAGAGATGTGCACTTGCACAGAATTCAGTGTGGAATCTTTAATGTCCAACGTAACAAGACAAGCAAGCAAACAATAATAAAGTCAATTATTCATGATAATTTTCTGTTCTGATCAGCTAGAAGTGTGCTATTCTTCCACTGTGAAATGCTGGAGCTGTTTTAGATTAAAAATAGAACAAGTTAAAATAGTGTATTTTGCTTTAGTTTTAATGTGAAATTACAAGACAAACAGTAGTGCATTTCTTCTGCAGACATGCTTTGGTACCTTCTGCCAAGTTGCATCATGTTAGGATGAGAGAGAGAGAGACATGGAAGTGAGCAATTGTTCTGCCCTTACAAATAAAATAAACTATTAGTATCTAAGTCATGCTGATGCCCAGTCATTTATTTCTTGCATTTTCTTGTGTTTTACTTGTTTTACTGATAAGATGGAGTAACTTTTTTGTGGAAAGCACCTTTGCAGCAGCTTCCAAGTTCCTATGAGAGACTTCTGTGTTTGCATCTGTAGCTGACTTTTGTGTGGCAATTTCCAATTCCCCTCTGCTACCTGACCAGCCCGTACCCCAGCTGCCCAACAGCTTGGCCTGCAGCAACGCCAGGGTCGGCAGACAGCACTAACTTGTTCTGTCACCCACGAATGCCAGCAGCAATGTTCAGAGCACCCACATCCTTCCCTTTATTTTGGTGGCAGCTTGCTTGGGTTGTGTCTGCATAGTTCTGCCCTGTGACAGTGATGTATCATGCTGAAGGCAAGCTCAGGAGCTTTCAGAGCTAGTACATAAATCTCTCCTCTTTTAAATCTGACAATTGCTATTGCAAATCTGTGCTAAGCCTTTATTATTTTTACACTTGAAAGGAAACCTTGAAAACCTTCCTTTAGAAGGCATTAGTTATTGAGACAGTCCCAAAAATATTCTGTTATTAGTTACGACTTTATCACACCAAAAAAAAAAAAAGTGGTAAATAAATAGAAGTTTATTAAAACTCTTGTAATAGTTAGTAATTATTACTGTCCACATAACAAAATTTGAAAAATGTAATATAATGCAAAATCATACAAGGTTCTCACCTAATTTATTACTTACACTCTTTGACTTTTGAAACTGAAAAGTGCTGCTTTATCTTAACCCCATTTAGAGAAATAAGGTGCTTCTAAACTTGACGTAAATCTCAAAATCACAGATACATAATGAAGAAAGTTTAAAACCACTGTGGGTAAAGTGGTGTCAAACTGAGTCAAGACTATCTCATAGCATTTATTTTTGTAGTGATTATAGAAATTATATTTGTAAAAGCTGGAATTTCATGAGGGGAGCTATCAGTTTTGTGTTTTGAAAATGTCTTTTTTCCTTATTTGAGTGGAATGTAATCCACATGTCATTCCAACATTCTCATGAAGTTGCAGACAAAGATGTTAGAAATTTCAGAACCATTGGCACCATCTAGTCAGAAGGGCCCAATCTAAATGTTTAGCCATGGATTTGACTGATGCAGAATCCTTTGGACTCATCTCAGTAGTGTGGCTGTAAGAGCTGTGAGACAACAGTGCTTTGGCAGAGATTTGTTGTTCAGACTTGTTTGAAATTCTGGTGAGTCAAGCTGTGCCACTGCAGTTTTTTCAGTCATCTACTGTTGGGTAGAATGTAATTTCTGGCACAGCACTAACTCTCTGCCTATTGCTTTCTCCCTTCTGGGAGATCGTTTGATTTAAGGCACAAATTGATTGCTGTTTACCTGTGATTAACAAAGAATTTTGAATTGAGAGGGAGTGGATGATGCCATATTCAAGTAAGATGATACACTGATAGGAGTTAGAATGAATATCAGCACTATGTCACTGTTTCTGTTGTCCCTTTCCTTTCTCTTTTCACTTCTCCCACTTTTTTCCTTTTTGAGTAATTCCTTCATACTTCTAAATCACAATTCTAAATCCAGAGCTAAGCATCCTTCCTCATAAGCCAAGACATTCATAAGACCCCATCTAGACTCACTGTCCCTTCATCTATCAACTCCTGCATTCTTCACTCTGCATGCTTTTTATCACCTAAGGCATGAGTTTGCACTGAAAAATGGCTCTGCCTGCCTTCATTTCAGGGCTCCATGGCCACCAACTGTACAGGCAGTGGTTAGTTACACTCCATCAGCCATGCTTTGAGCTATCCTGGGAGTGATTTCTTGGGCAGCTGGGTTTGTTGCCTTTGCTACTGACCAACAGTCAGGCAGCCCTTGTGCACGGCCCCTTGTGCAAACATATATAAACTCCGGGCAGATTCTTTCCCATTATCTCTAATTGTCCCATCTCCAGAGAAGTTAATCAGATTCATTATACCTCCTTGAGGACTGTGGTATCTGCCTGTGTGCTTTGCCTCCAGCAGAAGATGGGCAAGCCCTTGTTTTCTATTGAAATTACATGCTATATTTCTTGCCCCTGTTCTCACAATCAATATGTCCACATAATGATAGTTTGTTATTTAAAGTAACTAGTTCCCTTAAGGGCAACAGCCCAAAGAACGGCAAAATAATCAATTTCAAATTCGTACAAACCATGAATTCTCCTGAAATGCTGTCTCTTTAAAAACAGGGGTATAGTCTGTTATTGATGTTGCAGAGATTGTTCATCTCTTGCATCTGTTTTTAGATTATCTGTTTTACTTCATGTACCACCTTACATGATGTAAGTAACAGAGAATAATGATAAATAATATATGAAGGTAGAATCTTTATTTTTAAGGAATATCTTTAAAGAATAGATTAAATAAAAATGACATTTAAGTCATATGCAAACTGATGGTTTAGAACTTGATGCCTTTTTACAGGTCTGTTTTAAAATATTTTTGATTATCAATATAAAAAACGTAACTTTATCCCTTCTTATAAATAGAATGTTTATATTTCTGGAGAGGAAAAGTAAAATTAGTCCTATTTTTTGTAGCCATGAGCAGATAGTAGCTTCTTTCTGTGCAGAGCACTACAGTTTCTATTGTACCGTGTCAAATTTCAGCATTACTCCCTCAGTATTTCTACCATGGGCAGTACTGAGGCCAGAACAGGAAGGTTAGATCTGATCCAGGGTAGACCAGAGATGAATACCGGTCCTCTGCCTGGCTCCCTGGGCTGCCCACTGCCCCAGCACAGGTGGAAGACAAGGCTTGGGAGAGCATCCCACGCTATGGCAGGGTGTGTGCTGTACTCCAAATCTGCACTGAGCTGGTATTTATTCTAAGGCATGGGACTTATTAGGGATAGGGCACAGAAAAATGATTGTGGGGCTGTTTCTCTTAAGGTCCTTGGAAATGCTAGGCAACTGGGATCTGAGTCCTCAGTACTGTATTCTGCAGTGTGCTGTTTACAAGTCTCAAGTGTGGTGTGTTTAAAAGCTGAGCTGTGGAGGGTGTGTTGGTTGTGTGTTTTTTTCTCTGACAAAGTACATGTGAAGTTTTAAATGTCAGCCTCCTACCCAACACAATTGGATGATAACCTCTGCCATGAATTAATCAAGCTGCTTGTTAAAAACATTATCTTCCCAGTGTTCCTCCAAGTTCTTTTCAATCCAGGCAAATTTAACAGCTTTCTCTTCCATGAAATGATACACTAAGGTTAATTACAGCTCAGGAGCTCTCTAAGGTATGATTTGGCTGCTCGGGTCCAAGAAGAGTGTGAGGAGTGCACCTGGAACAAGCACTTGGCTTGCTTTGTTCATGCAGGGGTGGGCAAGAAGAGCTGAGCAAATAAAACAAAAGACAAGATGGAAAACTCCTGGGTCTGATGTCCTTCTTTCTGCCACAGGAGAGCAAGGGCGTGGTAGAGTCCAGCCCCTGCTCCTCCATGCCATGCCATGGCAGCAGAGGAATCTGTGCCGGGTGCCCAGCTGCTCCCTGCACATCCTCTTCCAGCTCCATGTGGGCAGGGATAAAAACATTCACCTCCTGCACATCAGGATGTCACTTGAAATGTGTGGTTACAGTCAGCACAGCAATTACAGAGCTTTCTGTAGAGGCTGCAGAAGCACTCATGCACTCACCATCAGTCATTGCCCCGTTGTTCTCAGCTCCGGCTTGTGGCAGCATCTCCCTGTGCTCACCGAAGTGCGTGGGGAGAGCTTGTATGGCACAAGCAGGGAGGCACAGTGTGGGGAAGAAGTTGTATCTTCCGTGAATTTCCCCACTGGTGCTGCTGAGAGCTGAGTGAGCAAGCTCTTCTGCCAGCAGAGCTATGGGATGAAAGGGTCGGTTCCTGTCAATCCTTCTGAACTGTGCTCCCCGCACATGTCCTGCTGCCAGGCTACTGTCTTCTGTCTTTCCACCTGCTCTATGTGTTTTTACTCTCCCCATGATGTGTGAAAGCCCAAAGGGGAGCATGTTGCTCCTAGGAGTAGCAGTAGCTCATGTTGCATTTTGCTGCGTCTGTTGAAATCCACAGCTACAACCTTCCCGTTACTTGACACATCTCCCCCTCTCTTCCCGCTGTGCAGCCCACACCCACCGTTAACATATGTCCCAGAGGTGGTTCAGATGCCTTCACAGGGGGTAAATGATAGATAGGCATGCTTCCCTCCAGCTAATCCTGCTTCTCCTCGTCCCTCTACGCCCTGCCCATGCACACTGACACACTGCTTCCTACTCACATCTCTATAAATTTTCTTTGTATTTGTTACCCTTCACACCATAGCAGAAGGAAATCTTAAAATGCTTTTATTTTTTTCCCATAAGGAAGGCCGTCAGAGCTAGGAAAAGATGCTTTAATATATCTCAGAGACTAAGCTGCCTTGGAATAGGCTGTGCAGAGAAGCAAGCACACCACATAGGCTGACAATCGCAGTCTGTCTGAGTGGAGGGGGTTCCCACTGTATGTTTTGTGCAAGCCTATTCCTGGAAAACCTGTGAATTTGCTGATGAAAAGCCATTTGGAAGGCTGCTAGGAACACTCATCTCTGTTATGGTCTCCTTATTTCTCCTCTTTGGAGTGGAGAGACAGCAGCACTGACAGCCCTGTACCGATGGCAACCCAACTCACCAAGAGCACAGTGCTGCCAGAGCAAGAAAAACCTGCCAGAGCTTGCAGAGGAGCAGGCTCCTACTTAGCCCAAGACCTCAGTGAAAGACCTTAGTGAGACCTTAGAACTCACAATAGAGAAGATTACCTATGAGCTTGCCACAATCTTTTCATGAGGAGTACTGATCCATTTTCTCCTGACAAATAGCTGATCCATTTCCTCCTACTACTTTCTTTCCTATTTAGACAGGTAGGACTGGGCCCATTAATGTAGGCAGAATTTGTCCAAGTTGAGGAAAAAATGCAACTCAGACTTTACCCTTAATAGACTTTTAGCAAAACTTAAGATTTGATCTGCCTAAGTCGTAACAATTGCCTATCTAATTAATTCTTTGCCTATCTCCAGATTATTAACTTTATTTAGCATCTTCCCATTACTGAATAGCTCTCATCAGTGAATAGTGAATAGCTGTACACACAAAAACCTGCCTTCAAACATCTAAATTGCTTCCTGGCTGCTATAAACAGATATTTATCATAGTTATCTATAGTGAAACAAACAAAACTGTTAATAAAGCTATTGCAAGTGTATTACTGTGTTGGGCTTTTCTTTGTTTTCTGCTTTCTGCTTTACTCTTAAAGCATGTGCAAGTAACTTTTTAGCAGGTTGCCAGTTGCTCTAGAGAAGGACAATTCCTTTTTCAACTGCAGTGCTGACCTCTCCTTTCCGGCCACTAAGGAAAAGTGCTTTCCTTCATGAAAAGCACATTAAAAAGTTTTAAATCCTACGGCTTTTGTAATGGTATAATGAATGCTGTGAAAGCAAATTGCTTTATGAATCCTAATTAACTGGAAATCAGATCCACAATTCATCTGGGCTGTAAAATCAGTCTATATTCTAAGATCTAATAGGTGCACAGCATTTTATATATCCTTTCTGTTTCATGAGCCCTTGAACTTTAAATACTTTCTTCACCAACTGTAAAAACTAGAGGGGTTTTTCCTTTCACTGAAGAGATTTTTCAAATCTCATGAGACAAGCTTCAAGAAAAAAACGTAACACGTTGAAAAAGCTAATTGCAATCATTGGCAGCACTAGATTATTCCTCCCTCTAGTGGCTGGCTGGCTCCAGTGAGAATAACTGGAGCTCTTTATTAACATCTCATTTAATGATTCCATTAGTTTAGCTACTGGGAACTTAGGTTTTTCAAGCTCGCATCCTCCAGCTCACTGCCTGCTTGGAAATCCTTGGTTCCCCTGTGTATGTAGCCACGACCATGTGATGTGACCAGCCTTGCAGCTTTTCAAGGCCAGCTCAAGCTTTGCCAGTCCCTTTTGTTAATCATATTACACGATGTCCATTAGCAGTCATGTAAAGAAAGTGACCCCACTTCTGTTGCATTTCTGTAGCAACACAGCACATTGCACCAAATCCAAGCAATTTAATGCAGTAGATCTCTGATATGTTAAACTGAAAAACCAATAAATTTGAAGCAGCTTAATTTGTCCGGTCCTGGTTCAATACTGGGGACAGTTTGGACAGTAAGCTGGGTATGTTTTGTCCATCTACCAGGATGGGTTCGCATATGTCTATGTACCAGTGGGCAGCTTGGGCATATACACATCATTAAGAAAGATCAAACACATCCCCTCATGAATTGTTCAGAAAAACTGAAAGGTGTGGCAGAGCTGGAATGCCCTACCTACTTAGAGGGACAAAGCTTGGTGTGTTGACAAATTGGCCCTTACCTGGCACATCACAGGTGAAGCCAAAGTCTTGGGACACTAAGCAGACCTTCAAAGGTGGCCCTAAGAGTGCTACCTGCACACAAAGACATGCTGGTACTCAAACACTCAGACAGGTCTCTGCCCTGTCATTCCTGATAAGAAATGGATTCATATATTATTAAAATGCTGTTGTTTTCCTAATCCAGGTGACAAAAATCTGAGCAGTAAACATAGTTCTGCTGCATACAAAACAAACATTTAAAGGAGAGGCCATCTGAGAAAGACAGCACTTACTCATCTGGCTCAATTAAGTTAAGTAATTTCAGGGCAAAATTGCAGCCCCCCTCATAAGAGCTGTGAGGCTCAGGAAAGTAATGTAGGTTCCATCATGCTTTGCTTAAAATGGGCATTTTAGACATTAAACCTTTCTGTGGCTTGCTGCAATTTTAGTAGGCTGGAGATATTTTCAGAGTGCTGTGTTCGCTCAGCAAACCATTGACTTGAGATGAGAGTGTAAATCACCATACATAGTCAATAATGGTTTTAATCTAAAAATGCATTTCTTCTAAAGTACCTTTTGACCATCACACCACACATTCTTCTTTATTGACAAGCTTCTTTGCTTTGCACAGAATATGTGTATCTGAAGCTGAGTTTTATTATTTCTTTAATTCTGTCACTTTTGCCTCCAGTAATATCATAAAATGCTGCTATTCTTTTCCATCCAAGAACCTCAATCACATTTGCTAACTTGAATTCAGCATCAGAAAAACACATGAGAGGTGCTGTAGGGAAGTATTAACATACCTGTTTGCTGAGCCTGAGTTAAAAAATAAATAAATAAATAAAAACATAGATCTCCAGGTATTTTCATCTGAGTAGTACAGTGGGTCATAGAATCATTAAGGTTAGAAGAGACCTTCAAGATCATCTGGGCCAACCATCACCCTGCTTACCAATGCCACCCACTAAACCATGCCCCTAAGTACCAGGTCCAACCTTTCTTGAACACACCCAGTATCATTATATTCTGGAATTAAGTTGGTTTTTTCCTATCTCATTCACAAGTGATTGGCTGGTTTCTGATTTATACAGTATTAGTGCACACAATTAATCAGTCCTCTGTGAAGAACTAGTTTTTTTCCTTTCCCTATGCAAATACAGATGTTTGGGCACTTTTTCTCTTTTTCATCTGACTTATATATATTTTTTTAATATTTCATTGGAAAAGAGCAGTATTCCAATTCAGTAAAGCACACATTTTAATTCTAAGTAAAATAATTAAATTCAAATAAGTATTTAGAAATACTTAAGAACTCCTGCTATTACAGGTCAAGATGCCAGCTGACTTTTTCAGATTTTAAAGGTTTTCTTCCTTCATAATGAGGTACACAATCCCTTTGAAGATCCTCAGCCCTGAAAAGGATCTATGTTTCACAAATATTTTTCACTTTCTCACTGCCTCTATCTGAAGCATTGCCCTTGACACTACCAGCATGATAAATGGTTCTCCATTCCTTTAGTCCCAGACCCAAATAAATGTTTCAAGGTATTTATTTTTCATGGGTTTAAAAGATAACTGTTTTAAAAAATCAGAAAAAAAAAAAAAAAAAAAAAAAAAAAAAAATCCCTTTCAGTTCCCAGCTGGATTTGGCATTATTATGCAAGCTTCTCAAGATATTTTTCCCTTTGTTCTTTCATACTACAAAATATCATTAATTCTGCTTCATCAGGATACATTGTGTAAAAGTCTGGCCAAAGGATAGCCTATAGCACATAAGGCAGCTGGTTTTGTTTTTTAAAAAAAGAAAGAAAGAAAGAAAGAAAGAAAGAAAGAAAGAAAGAAGGAAAGAAAGAAAGAAAGAAAGAAAAAGAAAGAAAGAGAAAGAGAGAAAGAGAGAAAGAAAGAAAGAGAAAGAAAGAAAGATTGAAATCTGTCTTAAACAGCATTTTAAATCTTTTGAGCATTCTACTAATCAGACAAGTTTTCACAACGGAAATCAAATGCAGGTTTCCAACTGGAGGTATTCAGTGTTTTGATCCTGTTTATAAAAGTAGTGACAAACCAAATTGTGTAGGCAATGATGTATTTCACACATACCTGAAATAATGCGTTACCACTTCACGTTGTTTCTCAGTACAGCAGTCTGGTCTTTTTGTAACCACTACAAAACAAAACAAAACCGTAATGACTTTGTAATGGAAAGAGAGAATTATAAAATATTCATGGACAGCTGGATTTTTTGAAATATATGGGTATCCTTCAAGGGATTTCTTTTGAAGTAAAAGCAGCTGAAGGGAAATGGTAGCAGCTCCTTTTTTCTGAGGAATAGCTCTGGTAAAGTTATATGCAGGCAAAGCCTCCCTGCTCCTGGGGTATCGCTTTGGCTGTGCAAGATTGGAGTTAAAAGGGAAAAACTCCTAGAGCAAGAAAGACTGCAGCCCAGACAATCAGCAGAGAATTTGTTAGAAGCCTTTCTTCACAACATCATTTTTTAATTTACTTATATTCTAGACATTACTTTACATAAAAATATAGAAGAAGTTAGTATTTCTAGATTTTTTGGTATGACGGGAGGTGGCAGTGTTTTTTGTTAGTCAGTGATAACTCCCATTTGAACAGTTTCCCCTGAAATACTATTCTAATAGCAAAAGACAGCTGCAGGTCACACCTGAGCTCCAAGCTATGCTCATCCAGACACAGCCTGAGAAACTCTTGGTAAAGTTATCCAGGAGGTCACTGCTCTATCTTCTCATCCCCCTCTCAAGCCCTCCTGTCAGGAGCAGCTGGCATTCAAGCCAAATTTCAAGTTGACATGACATTTCAAGTCAACACCTCCCAGGTGGCTGCACAGAAACAAAACTTAGTAAGTCAAAAGTACTTGCTTGGAAAATAAGAAAAAGCAGTCTTCTTTTCAGATACTCTAAAATGCTTAGTGTTCTTCAAATAAAAAGCAGCTAAAGCAGAGGATACTGAAATAGCCACTTAGTGAGGGTGCACATATGATCTTTCAAAATAGCATCATCAAGGGAAAGGAGGAGACAAAATCCCCCACCAGCACACATTACAGTCCAATTTAGCAGTTTGCAAGTGTCATCAAGAAATAACTCATAGCCACAGCAGGAGAGCTAACCATGTAGCATGCTTTTCCCTGTATTGCATCATGCTTTTTCAAGCGTCCTTTTGGAGGTAGTGCTGTTACTCAAAGATATGTGAAAGTGAGCTCAGCCCCCTAGCTTAGTTGGATTTGGTATTTTTCTCTTTTTCCTTAGAGAGTTACTTACCTACTCTCCTCATTGCTTTGAGATGTACTTTTCAGAGTTTCTCCAATGGTTTTGGTTTGCGTTGCACATCTGTACAGCTGGTGATGAGTCTGCTTTTTTTTTTTTTTTTTTTTTTGGTAGATATCTGAAACTTTTGAGATGGCAGAACACGGAATAGGAATTGAGAAATGCTGTCTATGTAAAATGCATTTTTGGAAAAACACAGGTGTCTGCTTATTCATATACAGGTTTTGGAGTAATGGTGTTGACTTGCAAAACTAACAAGTGTCCCTGATCTCAGTGGGAGATGTTTATACAGATCTATCCTGGATGTTTGGAAATGTCTTTCTGAGCTCAGTGCCTGGCAAATGCATGGCAGGGACTGCAGGCTCAGGGCCTAGAAGCATGTAGATGACCATCACTTGGTTTCAGATCTATGTGGAGCTGAGGACACTGAACACCGAAAATGCATGTGCAGCTTGTCAAGAAAAGTTGCTCTTAAGTAAACACTGCATTGACGCTCATCAGTGAATACTGTTTCAGTATTTACCTGGAAAACAAAATTTGTAGGTAAATATTGACCAATACCACAACTTGGTGTAGTGCAGCAGGATGCTCAGTTATGGGAAGCCTGCCCAGAAGATGCCTTTGAGCTGAGCAGGCGTGCGATCCTCCCACTCCTGGGAGCAAGCTGGTGCTTCTGCATAAACCGTGGTGCTAAGCAGAGAGGGCTGGCTACACAGCTAGCTCAGCAGAAGCCTGGGTGACATTCCTGAAAAGCAACAGCTCTACTATTGTGGTTTGGCAGAGAGCTATAATTCTTGGGGTTTCCCACCAGCAGAATTAATCAAACTTTTAATGTATGCATGGGAGCAACCTGAAAATTTAATTAGGCAGGTAAGGTTTGAGCTTTTGGAGACAGTGATTTTTCTAGAATAGCACAGCATGGAAATGGGGAATATCTTGGTCACAGATACCCTGAGGTTAAGCAAACAAACAAAAAAAATAAAAAAATAATAATAATTTAAAAAAAAAATCAACAGCTGTCTGTATTCTGACTAGGAGCAACCTAAAACTAACTAAGATGCTCATTTTTTTCTCCTTGCCATGAATGCGTCAGGAAGTGCAGATCCACAGGTGTGCCACAGGATGTTTTGAGTATGTTACCAAACACCTGAGAGGAGGAGAGAAATGACAGTGTCGTTTGAGTCACTTATGATAACTGCAGCAATTAGAAATGTAGTGGTGAAGTGGTTCATGTCCGATGCCTAAGCTGTGCCTGAGCAGGCCTTGAGGCACCACCTTCCCTACTTCTTAGAGGGCTTGCAGCAGGTGTTTGTCTAGCAGAGCAAAGCTCTTGACTAACTTAAATGAGAGTTTCATCTGAGCAGACTGTGGATAACTTTTGAGATTCACCAGAGGGAAGGAGTGATGCTGAAGCCACCAGCATCAAGTTATATGGGATCACATAGGTAAGCTGAGAGGAGATAATGGAGAGCTTTCTGTAGGAAGGAGGGTTTGACTTTACTGCCAGCAAATTGAGAGAGGAGAGTTCATCAAATCAGTGCTGGAGATGTTTAATGAAGAAAGAGGCTGGGCTGATGCAGGGCATTTAGAAGAGTGGTCCCTGATGCAGATGAAGTACGTCAGAAGTCTGCAGCAAACAAGACAGCTGGAGAGAACAGCAAAGGACCTCTCCTCACCCTACCAGAGATGAAAGGGGTCCAGGCAGGGCTAACTACTCAGATCCTCATGCAGTGTTTGCTCTTAGCCCAATATCTAATACATGCCAAGAGTTTTTCCAGCTTAGATGAACATATTTCTGCTGCTGAGTAGCACTTGTTCCTGGGATTATTCTTGCCAGCCCAAAGGACACTCACACTGAAAGAGGGAAGAGCCTTGTGTCATGTTTGGTGAAGGTCCAGAGATCTTTTCCTCAATCAAGAATCTCCAAAACCTGCTTGTACGTATACTTAGTAAGACTGGTATTAGAGGATGATAAGATCGGTAGCAGGGGATGGTAAGACTGGTAAGAGGGGATGATAAGGCTTCCAGCTTTCCTCTGTGGGTCTTCTGAGAGGAAAGCTACTCTTCTCAAGGTGAGCACTCTCAAAGATGTTACATCTTACCATGGTAGGTGTGACAGGAGAGGGTGGATTTCTTTTCTAGTGTATATAAAAATTGTGTGTTGTTATACAGTACTTACCCTGGCATCACTGGGTTGAGCTGGTTCACCTGGGATGAGCAGTTTCTGTGCTTCAGCATCTCTTTTCACTCTCCAGGGTGGAAGAGAAGAGCGTTCACAACTGTTCCCCCCACACACACCCCCACATGGGAATCAGCACCAGCATGTAAACCAGATTTCTGATTAAAGAGAATTGTATAATGTCTGCCTGCATCATCTTCCATCTGCTCTTGCCAACTCAATTGCATATGGCACGATGTGTCACTTCCGTGCTATGCTCTATTCTTTATGCGCTCTGTCTAGAAAACATGGAGATGATTCAGCATGTCAGTGGCAGGTGAAAGGATCCTTCAGTTCACCTAGGAGGATCTTTGAGATGAAGGGGGAGCCTTGCTTTAATGTGTGTGCTAATTTTTACACAGTAGCCAGCTCTGTTTGATAACATTTTAGCACTTAAAAAGGAGTAAATGTGGTCACAAAACATCAACTCCCTCACCTCGAAACAAAAAGGAAAAAAAAAAAATCCCAGCCCCAAGCTTCAGTGTCCTTTGACAGGTTTCCTTCTCATAAAATCACAAATAACCAGTTTCATGGCTGATTCTGAAGCTGGCAGTAGTCCAACATGGGGAGTTTTAAAGGGGACTGTGCTTTTTTGAAGCAATTGCTGAAAAAAAAAAAAAAAAAAAAAAAAGTTCCTGCTGTCCTCAGTGAAACAAACAGGAGCTCTCTGGCAGAATACCATGTGCTTACTCAAAAAGCTGCAACAGCTGCAGAGCTGCGTGACACTAACCTGTATAGACTTCTGGATTAATTGGGTTTTTAAGTGCTTTCCTCTTCAGCCCTAGTAGGGTCTGTAAAATCAAGCAGAGATAAATACACAGCACCGCAGTTTCTGCCTCTTCTCACCCTGTGCCACACCAGGTGAGAGATTATTAATGCAGGCATGTCCTGCCTGGTTTTGTGGTATGCACTGGTTGGTCCATACAGCGAGGATGGTTTGTAGTCTGATTAATGACATTTCTTATAATGCCAGTTTTGTGCTGATAACATGCAATTGCTCCTCAGTAGATGAGCTTTTCTGGTTGTCTCCAAGTTTTAGATTTTTCTTTCTCGTACTTGGCACTTTAGCAACACACCAAGGACTTAAGGAGAGAGTTATTTATTTGTTTAACTTCAAGGTAGGAAATTCCCATGAGGAGGTTCACTTGATTCTAAACAAAAACAGAAATGGAGATCTTCAAAACCTGGAAAAATCCCTGGTGAGGGGGGGAAATGCTCAAAACTGTTATGTATAGCCCTTATCTTTGTCGGTAGCATGACAGCTTTGTGTTCACCACACTGAAAAAACAGCAGAACATAGGTGCCAACATGACCAAATTACCCTAGGCTGGTGACCCATGTCATGGCTGGAATCAGACAGATGCACTTGAATGACTGTTCTGTACATGATCTTCCCTGATGTCCTTCAGTGTTTGCTCAGTGTCAGACTGCAGTTATTCTTCCTTCTAGCAAAACCAAAATGCAAATAAAATTAAGGACAGAGATGCACATTAAATATACACACTAGCCAAGTGGAGATGGGGCATTCAGCCTATGGTAAATGAGCCCCTGGGAGCTATGCTGTCCATTGCAGGATAGAAAAATGAGATCCAGGATATTTAGCAATAGTGGTGGGTTGCAGGGTTAGGGTTTTTTTCTTGTTGGGTTTGGTGTGGGGACTTCTTGTTTGGTTCTGGGGACTTCTTGTTGGTCAAAAGCCATTTTTAGCATACTTTGCTGGCTTACAGAGGTATTCAGGACATGTCTCTGGACTCTCCCTTTATTCTGCTTTGTCATTTTGTGTTGGCATAGCACAGTACACAACTGGCACAACCCTGTGCTTTGTGCCATGAATCTGAATGCTGAACTTGGGGAAGGCAATCCAGTCTTAGGAATATTTTTAATTACACCACTTCTTTCTGTTGTGTCTGGCCTAGGCAGGGGTGTAAGCAGCCATTGTTGGTCTAGTCTCTTCCTTTTTTCGTTCAGATATGAAATGTCGTAAATGAAAGTGTTTTTCATAAAAAGCACATATACGACAGCATGCATTGTGCTTTCCTAAGTGAAAAGGAAATATTAAAAACTAAGCTTGTCTGTTCTTGTGAACAGGTACATCCTTCTTGTCTGCCTTCTCTGACATTTCAAAGCTATTTTGAATGCAAAGAAACTCTTCCAGAAATACGTTCAAAGCTATTTCATTTTTAACCTGCTAACACTATATTTTATACCCTTTAATATACATGTGAATGAACTAAATTATGGTCAGAATATATAAGTCAGAAATGACAAAGCGATATATAAAGAGAATTTATGGCATTCCTTCCACCTTCACTCAGCCCGGTTATCATCTGAGCTGGGCACCAGGCTAGGACATGTTTCCTGCCTCCATCTCAGACCTCCCTGTTCAAACCAGAGCAAATCAGTTAGCGCTAGCTCCTCCTCTGCTTACTTCTGTAGACCAACTCCTTACCCTACGAACAGTCAGTTAAATACATTAGGGACCAAAACGTGTCTTCATCTGAATTAAAACTGTGTAAATACAAACATATCTGTAACAGTGGGTTTAAAGTATTTCTCAACATGGATGTTACACTGGTCTTAGGGGTGATTACATGTGTGCATTTTAAGACTTTCATTTCTAACTTTGAATGAAAGTGAGAGACTCAGCCTCAGTATGTCCGAAATAAATAGAGAAGAAGGCGGCAAAGGGCAGTATGAAAAGGCAGCTTAAAATTTTCATTTGCACACCTACTTGATCTTCTGGTTTAGATACTTCATTAAAACTTATTTTCTGCTTAAAAGAGCACTCTCCTTGTAAGAGCCCCTCACAGGCTTTCAATAGTGTTTTGCTCTCACAGGTGGGATACCTCAAGCTCTCTTGAGTGCTGTGTCAGTCAGAGGCACTCACCTTCCTTTACCTAGGGAAGCCCTTTACCCAGGAAGCCCGTCTTTAGGACTCTGAAAACTTCATTTTTCCACCCACCTCAACCTGACTTCTGGTCGGTCCCCTCAGGCCCCACAGTAAGGATGAGCTGCATGTAAGACCCTGGGAAAGGACTTGGGCACTGAGTTCAGGGCTGCCCTTGAGCACTTGTCCCATGTCACACAGGCAGGCAATGCAGCTCCGAAATTATGCAGCACACTTGAGGAGCTTGTTGAAGATGTTTAATAATTCACATCCTTCTTCTGCCAATTAATATATCCAATGCAGTGAGTAGCACTAATTGACCATTTTGTATTGGCCCTAAGTGCTGTCGCAAAGCCTCAGTCCCTTGTCTATTGTACTAAGTTGTGGAAATTACAATGGCACAAACAAAAGTTTAGGTAATGCAGAATCAACATGACACAGAGTTGAACTCTGAAGGAAGAAAAGTTTATTTTCATTTGCTGTTTACAGGTAATCGTAGCTTTGAAAAAAATAAATTAGACATTCAGATCTTCCCCTGTTGTACATAGTCATATTCATGCTTAACTTGAATGATTTCAAAATTTCCAGTGGCATTTCAGCTGTTCATTGAAGTGTACTGTAGGAGATAGAGACAATTTATTACACAGCAATAAAGGTTATAGTAATCATCATAAATGCAAACCTTCAGATGTTTCTTTGTCTGTGCTTTAAATTTTTATTTTTTTCCCCATCACTACATCCAGTGAAGCAGTGATTGTAGCAATCAGTAAGCACGAAGCCACCTCCTCCAACAGCTGCCAATATCCTAGTCTGGTTTAAACAACAGATGGGAGATATGTGCAGGCTAAGATAAGTGGCCACCTGTAAAACATTGTTCTAGACATGTACCAAACTGGCCGGTCATACATTCAGGAACAAGAGCAGTGAGAGAAAGAAGGCAGCTGTGCTGACCACCCACATCTGAAACAACAGAAAAATGTTTACTCTCATGGATGGATGCCTTTGTTTTCTGCAGAGCTGGGAAACTGTTCTTACACTACGCTAATGCATGCAGAAAATGAATTTCTGTACCTTTTGTGGTTGCTTTCCATGACACTGGGAACATCTGTACCCTGGTTGCAACAGCAAAATCTTGCTGCCCAGGCTGCCTGCACCTTGATAGAGTGGTTCCAATCTTTAAAGGGCACCTGCCTCAGCACTTGCAAATTTCTGTCTGGCACTATCTGTGCACTGAATTTTGCAATGTGCTGCAGTCTGTTCTTGCGAGGTCAGCTAATCATTGAACAGCGACAGCCCCAGGTGACACATTTGACTAACTGGCAGCTAATCAAGCATATTTGAATTTTGCATGTCAAATATTGGCAGCAAACTGTTCAAAACATATTCATAAGATACATTTTGAAGTAATTTAAGAAATGCATTTCAGGCAATGCAGATCAGTTTACAGATCTTCAGGATAGTGAAGTAGCTAGCATGCATCTGAAAAATTATATCTGCTGAATTATTCATTCTATTTTTATTTTCTTTTTCTTTATTTTTTATCATATAATGGACAGGATTTTTTAGTGCTAGTCATCGAAATGCTGCAGCTAGCTGTTAGTAATGGTCACTTTTTCATCATTGTCTCTTCCTTTTTATGAGTCATTTGAAACATCAGTAATTATGATGTCTAAAAAGCTTTCTACTTTTGACGTGGAATCAAATGGCTTGAGGAGTCAAAGCATATGCATAGGGTTGCTGTAAGTACTGCACTGCATACCCAGTGAAAATGGCAAGCAAAGGATTTATCTTAATCTTGTGACAGGCATACCTAGTAATTAGTAGTTTACATATTTTTATTAGGTAGGTAATTAGCAGCCAGAGAATGCAGAGATGTGTATTGCAGAGTTGGCCTAGATTTTATTACTGTATTGTACCATTCAGATGTAGACCCAATTTCTGAACTACTTAGGTGTACAACTACGCAATGGAATTGTCCTCCTAAAATACGTTGACAATTACCAGAATTGTGCATGCCACTGGGAAATTGCTCATACTAATTGCCATCATTAGCTAGTTGAATGCAAAATATCTGCAAATGCTTGAGGAATTAGACATAAAATGGATCCTCTTCTTTCAGGTCAGCCGGGTATGTATTTCTAAAGGTTCAAGGACCAAGATTAAACCTGTAATTAGGTTACATATTTTTCTTCCGTATACAAACAAATGTCCATGTGAGATGTATATTTCAAAATGGAAAAAGTTGTTAATAATTAATTTTAATAATTAATCTAATCTGTCACTGGTATTGGAAAGGTGTGGAATGCTATCACTTCAGAAACACAATTGTGTTTTTTACACTTCTGATTTGACATCAAGTCATGTAAAGCTACTTACCCAGCCAACATTTTCTCAGCTTGTCAGCACAATAAATGAGCTGACATTATCCTTATTTCATAAATATACAAGGATTGTGTGATGAGTGTTTCAAGTCTTGTTGTCCCTCCCTATTAAAAACACCTGTCTATTCCTCCTCCCGGTGAGACCATTTGTGCTTGATTAAATATATATATTTTTTTTTTCCCAAATCTTTCAGGATATCCAGTGAACACTCGCCAAAGCTTCAGATCCGGAGCCACAGTTACCTGAGGGCAGTGAGTGAAGTCTCAATCAACAGGAGCTTGGACAGCCTGGACCCCGCGGGGCTGCTGACGTCCCCCAAGTTCCGCTCCCGCAATGAGAGCTACATGAGAGCCATGAGCACCATCAGCCAGGTGGGGGACATGCATGGGCAGCTTGGACAGGAAGAACCAAGCCATGGAAAAGCTTGATATTGCTTTAAATAAAATCAGGCTGCTTCATGTTACACGTTTTCAAATCATCTTTAAAAAAAATGTTTTCACACATTTTTGTTTGTGAAAGTTTAACATTTGATAATGCCATAGCCTGCTTTTCGCAAAAGGATGAGTGGCACAACATGCAGTTTGTTTGAACGAATGATTTAACCTTTCATTTTTCTTTTCCAAAAGCAGGTGCTCATCAGCAGTGTCTTTAAACAGGGCTCTCTTAAGGATCTTGTGTGTAGTGCCTGAAATCGAACTCTTTGAATGCCTCCAAAGAACCATTTTCAAGCTGATTGTGCCACTAAAGGAAAATTACGTCCATAGTATTTCCATTTTTAAAAGTATTTTATTAGATTAAATCTGTCCTAATGCATACATTCTTTACCCTGATAACCTCTGAACTTTTCACCTGCATAGTGCAAATATCACAGAATGTATTAAGTGCAAAGGTCTGTCCATAACATTAACCCAAAATTCTGTAGGACTTCTTCATGCTCATCCTAAATCGGAAGAGAAATAAATCCCACTGCCACACATTCTGTTTATGAATTTCAGCATCATTAAATAGTCTGTGCTTGCATATAACATGCGTGTACAGTTGAATTGGTGGAGGACAGATCTGAAAGAATTGCAAAAGTGCTAGCACTCCACAGGGCAGTGTACCAGTGGTTCATCAGCTAAATCTTGTAGCTCCTTGGTATGATTCTGGCTTGTTTGCTTAAATGGATCATTTAGATAAATCCCTTGTTTAAAATAACTTTAATACAAAAGTCCACAAGTGTAGCAGACAGGTTTTGTGGTGCTGAATACTGGCCCCTTACCACTGAGATGTCAAATCATTGAAATGTCAAAAAACACGTGATGTTACTGTTACTAAGACTTCAGCTGGAACCATAACAAATACATGGGCCATTCCGTTCAGAATGAAACTGTAGTTTGAGTTTTTATGGTATTCTATATTTGGACTTTGTAGCTTCAGATTATTTGACTGTGTGTTATATAGGTGAAGCACTTTGCACAGGGTATGAGCTGATGCTCTTGAAGGAGGGCTAGGATGTATCTAAGAGAAGTACTAAAGTGCAAGTCCCAGAGGAAACCATAAGCATTAGGTTGGCTTACTTATTTAGCTGGACATCTAACACTTAGTGCTGTCTGCCAAAGAGTTAGTGTCGTTTGTCAATATAAATAAGAAAATAACAATCTAAAAAAGTCTTAATTCAGAGATGTTCATGCAGAGATATGGCTATTCTCCACCACTGCAGAATTGCTCTTTATAATGTTCTACCCACCACTTTTCCATGTTCTTTTGTTTCCCAATGCAAAAAAAACTGTTTTTCAAATTTCCTTTTTCAGTTTTGTGTATTAATTACTTTGCATATTTTTTTCCTTACTAAAATTCATCCTGGAATATAATACTTAATATTTTCGCATCAGCCTAATACAGTCCTATCTTCTCCTGGTATCATGGCCTTTTGCATGCAAGAAAAGTAGCAAAACCCTCAAGTTTTCTCTGTGCATGTTTCCTACAATGATAATTATCATGCTTTAATGCCAAGCTCAGGGCTCGATTCTGAGTTCAGAAACATAAACATCCATTCCTATGTAAGCAGAGATAGGTGGTTTCCAGGTTTGCAAGATCTGCAGCAAAGACATGCTTTTAAATGTTCCTTAACCTGCGTGAGTGGAAGTCTTTGTCACCACCTAGTGTCTGCTCCACAAAGGGTCTAAGGTTTCCCTTGCACCTTTCTGCTCTCAGCCAGAGGAGTTGGCCAGGTGATGTAGTTATACATTTTTCCCCTGCAGCGAAGCTCTTTACCTTACCAGCCTCCCTCCCTCCTTCTTTGCTGCCCCATCTGCACTTGAGCTTCCCAGCCCCTCAGATTTATCACTGCGGTTGCCTGTGGTTTGCATTGATTGTGTCCCGGGGTCAAGCTGACCTTTATTTTCTTACCCACCAAAGAAAGCATGATTTCATTTTTCAGTGTAATTAATGCTCGTAATGGTCAGAGCTTCAACCCCCCAGAGTGAGGTAAACTAGGTGCTATGGGGGGACTCCCAGCTTCCCACTGGTCTTGGCTGGAACCAACAACCTAAATACCACTCAATGTCTGCCTAAAGCCCCTTTCTGTATATTATTTTCCCATAACAATTGTTGCTTTGGAAAACGGGATGGGATGTGTTTTGTGCAATTCACCTGTTCTTCATGTGCAGAGGGACCTTCTAACAGACCCCAGCCATCATGCCCCTATTGCTTGAGGGTGTTCATACAGGACAGAGTGGTGCAGGGGGCACACTAAACCTGCCCAATCTTTGTCTGCAGGTGAGTGAGATGGAAGTGAACGGCCAATTCGAGTCCGTCTGTGAGTCAGTGTTCAGCGAGCTCGAGTCTCAGGCAGTGGAGGCGTTGGATCTGCCAATGCCCGGCTGCTTCCGCATGAGGAGCCACAGCTACGTGAGAGCCATCGAGAAGGGCTGCTCCCAGGACGATGAGTGCATCTCACTGCGGTCCTCATCTCCCCCCCGTACGACCACTACAGTGAGGACCATCCAGAGCAGTACTGGTGAGTAACAAAACAGACATGCGGAGGGGTGGCAGAAAGGGAAGGTACCTTTCTGTGCAGCTCCATCAGGTCAGCCACAAGATCTCTGCCAGACACAAAGCCCATGAGAGAGTCTGTGTTTCAGCAGGGAGCTGGACAGACTAATCAGCTTAAAACTAGGCACAGACCCAGGCTGATACAATTGTATTGCTTCCTGTGTCCAAGCTAATTTATTCTGGGCTAAGAGCTCACAGAAGGGAAGTCCAAGGTCATATCTCCTCCTGCTCTCATCCCTAAATGAGAAATCACAATTCAGCAAGTCTGAATGAGAAGGCTCTGGGTTAGCAGCTCTGCTGACTCTTACCAGCAGTGGAGGGTCCCTCTGCCGAGTTCTGTTTTGTGAGGTGGTCTTTGTGCTTTCTGAAATTTGGAAGTTATTGGGTGTGTTGATTAATGGTGCCAGGAGACTGGTACAGCATTTTTGGCTGTATTTCATGACAGGAATGAAGGAGAGAAGAAAAGGTCTGCAGGTCAAAACAGGTTCACACCCTGTTGTTACTCCTTCTACAGTTCAAACTACTTGAGCCTTGCAAGAGGGAGAGGTTTGGGTCTAAACATGAAACTTACCTCTTCTTGAACTTCTTCTTTTAAGGTTGCTTTTCTTTTGGAAATAACCATGATGAATTCCAGATGCTGCCGCCAAAGTTAGTGCTTAGGAGGAAGGAAAAGCAAGTCAGAAACCAAAATCCAAATCTGCCTTTTGTATTCAGGACAGTAAGAGGCAGGAACCGTCGTGTGTGTGCTTTTCTCTGTGGGAGGATGAGGGACAGCATCTTTCTTTTGACTTTTCTCCATCCCTTCCTCTGCTTTACGCAAGCTTCCTTTACTATTCATGTACTATTCACACTCATGACTAATATTTACTATTACAAGTATTTCACTGTGCCTACTACCTCTTTTCCAGGTTCTCTAATTTCTGTTTTCTGTATTCTAAACTTTTGCCTTTTTATGTATTATCTCCCAAGTGCGGTTTTTTGTACATTGTAAGTTCCTTATCTCTAACTCCAGTATTTTTAAAAAGCTGCTTGTCAATTGGTTTATGCTATCAAAGGATACTTCAATCCTTTTAACCAAAAGTGTTCAGCTTAATTCATGATTTTTCTATAAGTAACATGTTTAAGCACTGTTGGTACCTCACAAACATCAAAGCATTTTTAACAACTGCTGCAGAGGAGTTCTCATCAAAATCACTAGCCATTAAGAAACAGTATTCATCTGATAAAATTTTCTGCTGCAAAAGTAGTATGTGTGTGCATGAAGGGTTTACACTGCACTACAAAGACAGGATTTAAGTAAGGTGTGTGTTACTTCATTGCAGGGCTTTAGCTTGTGTCAAAACACACTGAGGTAAATGCTGAAGGATGGGCATTTTCAGGGATTTTTCAGTGTGCATTTGCACACTGGATCACCCTGGACATATCAGAGTGTTTTTTCATTTCTTTGAAAATTGTTTTGTTAGCAGTTTTTCTTTATAAAGTAATTAACCATTTATCCAGAAGGCAATAACTTTTGTCTTTGCAAAGGAGCTTGTTTCTGTCACTTAGAAAAATGGTGCCCCTTTTGGGGGATGTATGGGGGATATAAATGGGGTGTGTAAATGGAGAAGAGGGCTGTATGTATCAGCTAAAAGCATTTGGAAAACCCATGAGAGGAAAGTCTTTATTGTAAACTGTTGGTCTATGCTTCGCTTTTGTAGCACAATCACAAGCAGAGTCCTGGTCTCTTCTCTGGGTAGCTAGCTATATTATAAAAAAAAAAAAAAAAAAAAAAAAAAAAAAAAAAAAACATAGGAATAAGGTTATGTTATGGAAAAATGTAATCCAGTGGGTCTGTCTCATGTTACTGCTTGTGTAGTCAGCCCCTTAAAATAGAGGAGTGATTTGCAGCCCTCTCCTTGTACATCCACAGAAGCATTTAAAGCCTGCTTTAGGTATCTATTTTCTGCTGTGGGAATTTTACTGAGTTATTTTTCTCATTTTTTAATTCTGGGACTCCCAAGGGCCCCTCCCTTGCAGTGGTAGCATTTCAGACAACTTGTCTCTTTTATTACCTGACTTACATACCTCTATCCATTTAATGGGGATTAGAGCTGAATTAATTCCATCCAAAAGCATCTGTATTGACTACCTTGCTCTTGCCTGTGGCTGGCTTCTAGAAAGGAAACAATAACACGAAAGACATCATTGATGGTTTCTGTTAGTATCAGCCTCAATAAAATGGCACAGCAGTGAGGCAGATACGAAGAAAAAAGAAAGATATCTCTGACTTATCTCCACTGAGGTGATGTTTCAAATGCTTTTGTGGGAGACAGAAGGGCAGTTATGATCTAAACTATGGATTCAACATCCCCAAATGAGAGAGCTGTCCATCCACTCCAGAAACACCTCTGCCTGTTCAGCCAGGGAAGGTTATTTTCATCAGCATTATATCTTTCCTCAGGGACTAATGTACAAAGCTCTGATCACACATTGACAGTGGGAATTTCTTTGCTAGCAGCCCAGGAAAATGCTAAATTGATGGTAATAGAAAAGACAAAATGTGCTACCTGTCCACTGGATTATAAATTTTGCCTCCAGAGCAATGGCCCACAGCCTTTCAGGGCATCTGAATAAAAATATTAAGCAAGCAGTGTGGACAAAACCATGCCTCTGCCTGCTAGTACGTACTACAGTGGTTGCTGCCTCCTGTTTTAATTTCCTTTTGCCCCAAGCATGGAGGTTTAGTTCTGAAAGCAGTAGTACACGTCTACCAGCATAGCTGTTTGGATGTGCTCAACCTAACTATAAACTCAGCACTAATGCTCTGGCTGGGGGACAGAGCTCAGCGATGGCTAGCTGCCCAACTGGTGGTTTCTGCAGCCTGCTCTGCTCTTCACGCAACTGCAGCAACACAGTGGGCTGACTGCATCTGGCTGAAATCTAGCTTGGGTGTGAAAATGAGGCTGTAGGCACAAAGCTCTTGTCATCACCAGAATGAAATGCTAGACTGCAAGTGGGAAAAAATATCCTACCCTCACCAAAGTGAATGTTTCTATGTGTATCTGGGAGGCGGGTACTTTGTTTGCAAGAGTCTTGTAGATGAAATGGCATTTTATCCTTGTTTTCAAGTG
Source organism: Nettapus auritus (assembly GCA_011076525.1). Taxonomy (NCBI): domain Eukaryota; kingdom Metazoa; phylum Chordata; class Aves; order Anseriformes; family Anatidae; genus Nettapus; species Nettapus auritus. The sequence continues at coordinate 105,966,620 of CM021766.1, read as the reverse complement.
AAGGATTTTGAAATGGAGAAAATATAAACTTACCACTTTATATGGACATAGAAACATATGGGAAATAAGTGCCATGTCACAACTTCATCATGCCTGGAAAGCTGGGAGGTTGAAACAGTCCAACTACCTCAATATTTGCTCACTCCTCATTGCTCAGACCCACGGAGGGAGCTGACCCCACACCGCTGAGCTGGCCCCCAGTGCTGGGCTGTGCAGGCTGGGAGCTCCAGCAGCCCTCAAGTGTCAGCATATGTCGTACGTCATACAGCATAGCCTGCACTAAAAGCTGCCACCCATGTCATTTGGTCTCTTCAGAGTTGTTTAATGAGGTGTGAGTTAGTACATAATTTGATCCCAGGTTATTTCAGATGTAGCCATTGTAACTGAAACTCCTCAGCCAACAGATTCAGTCACTAAATAGGCAGCCTTTTAAGAATTTAAAAAGCCTTTAAATCATTTCAATGTGCACAAAGAGCATGGCAATTAAGAAACAATGAAACTTTAAGGTAGTCTAAAGAACATCTTTCTCCCACATTGCTTGTATCTGAATTGTACGATGTAGGAGAATTTTGTAGGTCATGTTTCTACAGCGTGCCTGTGCAGCCATGCTCACTCCTTTGCAGCACAGATAAACCTTACGACATTGTGAGGGCTCGAGCATTAGCACATGTGGGTACAAATACATAATTGAGACTGGACATGTTTAAGTGGAAAATGTGGCCTCTGTAGCTGAGTTTAAGCAGTAACATCAGGAAAAACTCTGCACTAGATTGCAATAGGTGTTTTCTCAATATCTAACTTCCGTACAGTCAGATAAACAGAAGTATCAAAATTATCCGCAGCAATGCCATCTGGTGATTCTCAGTAATATTACACTTCTGATTAAAAGCAAAGCAAACAAAAATCCCAAGGAAATCGTGCTGTGTAGCCAGCAGGTTAGAGAAGGACTGAGAGTTATCACAGTGTATGCTAATTATGGTGCTTCAGCTGAGCAAGCTGTTCTCTTTCCATTCTTTGGAACATCTGACCAAGAGGGGTCAGGTACTTGGTGGAAAATCTCTAAGGGACTAACTGCCTAGCCAATGGGAAAAAAATGCAAACAACCTTAAAAATAGACTTATGCCAGGCAGAATTCAAAAATAAAACCAAAGCCTGTGGAGAAGGAGGCTGGAACTGACTGTATACCAGCTGTGTCCAAGCTCTCCGGGACTCCTTGGAGCTGTCCTTCCAAAGACCGTTCTGTTGAAAAAGAAATAAGGAATGAGGGTTTCTAATGTGATTTCCAAATGAAGCCAGGATTGGTTTTTGGACCTCTACCAAAATGAAGGTATCTCCACAGAAGGCCTGAAGAAATATAATAATAGTTAAGGCCTTCCTGCAGATGTTGAACCTTAAAATAGATTTGGAGTGTGTAGAAAGCTGTTTGACAAAGAATTTACATGGTTCATTTCCTCTGTTTCCCTGAGTAATTCTGAAATGCAGTCTGCCTTTGGATCCGCTATCAAATTGCTTAAACCAGCGCTTAAAAATGTTTTTCTTTACTAATGAGGAGCTGACCTTGGAAGAGAACACTGTTTCTAATTTCAGAGGCATCTGACTGTAGATAGAGCAAGTTTCATCTTGTCTATCCCCAAAGTCAGCTTTGTGAATTTTAAGCTCCACATCCCATACCCGCACAAGCATACACATGCATACACACACACACACACACACAAAAAAAAGAAAAAAGAAAAAAAAAAAAAATATGAAGCTAGTGGAGGTTTTTAATGAAAAAAACTGAGAATACAGCTCTTGCTGGCAGGTTTCTAACAGACTTGGAGCACGATGCAGGCACTCATCGAAACTGCTCTGATGAAGGGTGCCTGAGAAAGGAGTGAGGCTAAGACAAGAGAAAGAGTCAGCCCTGGAAAGACTGGGAAAGATACCCAAACACTGGGCAGGTTGCACCAAGTTGGTTTGCATGTAGTGTATTTATGCCAAGGACAGGAATTGAAATAAATTTGATAGATTCTCTTTCACCTTTTGGACATACAGAATTTTGTGACCTGGAAGATGGGGATTACTGGAATAAATATTACACAGGTCCCTACTTTGGGAATTCTTGGTATTTACAGCTGGTTCACCATGTAAGCAATGTCAGACAGTGGAATGTGTTACACCAATTCTTCATCTTCTTCCCTGGTTCTGCCTCTTTTCTCTGTCTAATTTTGAATACTGAATTTAATCTTTAAAACTCTGAGCTGTTTGGTCCTGTCTGAGATACTGCCAGGATTTGGAGAGACAGCCTTAAGCATTCAAAACTGTGATCTTAAAACATCCTGAAGGACTGTGTTGGTCTTTGTAGACATTTCCAGAAGGACAGAAAAACTCCAGTGTTTTGTTCAGATAACACTTTTGTGTTTGACTTCTCGGGTTGTCCAAAGGACTTGGATATCTCCAAGGATGAAAATTACGCAGTGTTTCTGGACTGCCTCTTTCAGGACTTAATGTTGTGGTTTAACCCGCCCGGCAGCTAAACACCACACAGCCGTTCGCTCACCCTTCCCCCTCCCTCTCTGGGATGGGGGAGAGAAACGGGAAAATGAAACGAGAGTTGAGATAGAGACAGTTTATTAAGATAGGAAACAATAATAATAATAATAACAATAATAATAATAATAATAATAATAGTGTATATGAAACAAGTGATGCACAATGCAATTGCTCACCACCCGCTGACCGATGCCCAGTCTATCCCGAGCAGCCGGCCCCCCCAACCTGGCTAGCTACCCCTATATATTGTTTAGCATGACGTCAGATGGTATGGAATACTCCTTTGGCCAGTTTGGGTCAGCTGTCCTGGGTCTGTCCCCTCCCAGCTGTTGCTGTACCCCGAGCCTGCCTGCTGGCAGGACAGAGTGAGGAGCTGAAAAGTCCTTGGCTTGGTACAAGCACTGCTCTGTAACAACCAAAACATCGGCATGTTATCAGCATTCTTCCCATCCTAATCCAAAACACAGCATTCCACCAGCTACTAGGAGGAAACTGTCCTAACTGAAACCAGGACACTTAACTACACTGCAGTATGATTTTTTTTTCATATAAACAACAGAAATTTTTCTTGTGCAACTTGTGCCCGTTTTCTATTGTCCCTTTTTAATGCATATTTGACAAAAGCTTGGCTCAGCCTTATCCATAACCATCCGTCAGGCAGCTCCCCCCACAGCCTCCAGGTCCTACAGATCTACCTATTAACCTGTATGGAAACATCACACGCCAGCCCCCTACCTGTCTCAATGCCCACTTTGTGCTGGGATTCTCATGCTGGGGAGTGTCACACTGCTCACAGACCCAGATGTGTTCTCACCAGCACTCAGCCTCCCTCAGACTGCCAGCTCTGCTTTTGGCAGACTGCACAGCATGCTGCCAGATAATCCACAGCACAAGGGCACACTGCTGAACGTCCTTCAGCCTGCTTTGCTGTGGGACCCCACCAGCCTTTCCTGATGCTGGGAATAGGATGGCCCTGAGTCTTGTAGATTTGACAGTCTCCAGTGAAACAGGAAAATGTGTGATTTTTGCAGAAGAAGGAGATCTTTAAGAAAAATCTATGTCGTTCTATGAAAAGAACTTTTAAGGAGGTTGTTTAGTGGCAGCACAAATAAAGGGGATGCAGTGATTAGGAGCATAAAATTAAATGTTTTACTGTTTATTAGTGTTTTATTGATTACTGTACCAAGATGAAAAGTACTATGGATGCCCTTTGCATATGTCTGTATGGAATGAGACTAAATATATTCTGCAGTTAATTCATTTCTATTGATTATATTGCACACACTAAAGTGATAATCATTTCACGTGACCAGACTCACACAGCTCTCCCTGATGCAGTACAGATTGTGTAAAAGTTTGAGCCTCAAACTACGCACGTGTGTTACCAAGTGCACTGTTATGTGGAGATGGTCGTAGGAGGGTCCAGAGCCCCAGGTAGATGGCCAGCTCCAGTGAGACAGGTGTGCAAGTACCCTGTTGGAGTCTACAGCCACGCTTATCCAAATATATTAAAGCGCCTGAAAGTTCGGTGCTTAGCTGAGACAAAATACCACTTGATTTACCATAACAAATACAGAGAAAGATATTACAGGCAGTATAATAATTTGAAGGTTGCTGTGTTGACTGAGTACCACATGCCTGAAGTCTCATTAGGTGAGAATTAACTGGTTTTTTTTTTGCCTATTAAAAAAAAAAAAAAAAAAAGAAACCTCAGTGATTTTGCCACAGTCCAAGAAGCAGTGGCTAAATCAACTGTCTTTACTGCTCATTTCTGCAAGGCTTGTCTACCCTGAGTCATGAAGCCTGGGCTGTCTGACAGATGCAGCAATGTTGCTCGGGCCTCATAGCAGTTTGCCTGGTGTCCCATCGGAGATATCGAGTGCAGGACCAGGCTGATGCGACTTCATGGCATGCAGGTCCAGCAGTAGATCTCACTTGGCAGCCTCATGTATCTGCATTTTGGGTGACGATGTTTTCTGACTTGCAAGCGGGAGTAGGACAACCCCGTTTGAGCAGGTTTCCCATAGCAGTGCAAGCTTGTAATTGCACACTAATAGGTAAAATGCGGAGCAGAATATAAAACAAACCCACGGTATGTTTCCACTTACAGACTGTGGGAGGACAGTGTAACCTTTACCCAAAATGCTGAACTCAGGCAGTGGTCATCACTCTTCAACTAGAGAGGCAACAGAACTTTGTGCATTAGGTATACATTGTTCCTTAGCTGCGGTGCCAATAACAAATGAAGAGCAAATAATTCAATTTTTCTTAATAGAGAAGCACAACAAAGATCTGAATTTTTCTGTGTTCTAGCTTATTTTAAATGCAGTGTTTTTGTGACAGCAGTGACAGAAATTAGCTGAATCAGTAAGCTAAAGACATGGCCCAATTTATATAATGCAATCACATTTTCAGTAATAATTCCTACTATTTTCCTAAAATAGACTAATGTGTTCACTTCTAACTACAGTTGTCTTTTGGAAGCAAGACCTAGGCCTCTTTCCCAAAGGGGCTATGCTAAATTAATCCATCCAGGGGATAAAAATAACTCAGATTGTTCTTCTTAGCATGTGCTACTGCCCAGCCCTCAGCAATGTCTTGCCGGTCACCTGTGGTAAGTTTCACATAGTTCCTTTAGGACAAACCTGAACATTTATCATAGAATCATATCATAGCTCAGGTTGGAAGGGACCTTAAAGATCATCTAATTCCAACCCCCAGGCCATAGGCAGGGATGCCACCCACCAGACCAGGCTGCCTAAAGCCCCATCCAACCTGGCCTTGAACAGCTCCAGGGATGGGGCATCCACAGCTTCTCTGGGCAACCTGTGCCAGGCCTCACCACATTACAGTGAAGAATTTCCTCCTAAAGTCTGATCTAAATCTATCCTCTTTTAGTTTAAGACCGTTCTATCTTTATCTACGCAAGTAAAGGGTCCTTCTCCATCTTTTTTATAAGATCCCTTTAAGTACTGAAAGGCCGCAATGAGGTCTCCCGGGAGATATGTTGTCTTCAGATATTAATTATAAAGCTCTCTTGGGCCATAGTGTATTCCAAGAAGTAATGAGAAAAGATAAGATATTTGATGATGATTAGCTTTTTTAAGTGACTGAGTGATTTTGAAATATACAAAAAAAAAAAAAAAAAAAAAAAAAGTAAAAATTTTTAATAAGTGGGTTTAATGAGTACAGCTCTGCAGGGCCCCTCTTATACTAGAGCAATTTTTTTGATGCTGTTTTATCCCATCATGTGATTCCCATTTCAGAGCTCAGATATGATGTATTAGGTACTGGATCCAGTAAATAATTACACATTTTTGTGGTGCCTAAATATGTGTTTATGCAGCAGTCTAACAGTAATTGGCTCTTTGAAGCTATGCTGGACTATGGCGTGCATACATTATTAACCACTTTTTGAAACAGACACTGCCTTTTCTCCTTAGTAATACCACAGATAAACCCAAAGGAAATGTGGCAGCAAAGAAATGTGTGCATTAAAAAAAAATTACAGGAGCTGTGAAGTGTACATAGAGATATAATGTACTCTTTTTATTTCTTGCTGTTACACTGATCTCACTGCAGTGCTTCTTACAATGCCTAATTACAAAGCACAAAATGACTCAGATACTCAGTTCTGGAAAATACCTCACGTTATCTTGCAGAGGACAGTCTAGCTGCCATTACAGACTAATAGTCCCTTTTATCAAAGGCATGCTGTAGGCAAATGTGGGTAATCTGTTCTGATGCCATAACCTTTGTCTGGCCTCTGGTGGGGGGAATCAGAGTGTTGGTTGTCGGAAATTGTTTTCCCTTAATGAATTTGGTTTTGGTCAGCTGGGAGAGCACTAAATTGCATTCCACTTAAAATGCAGTAAGCCATCTGAGTGGAACAATTCCTAGTTGCTCTGATCAAGGATTTGAACTAAGCTATCAGAGGGAAAAAAATACTATCAGAGAACCCTCTACTGTGACAGACCTCTTGCTTGTTCTGTTGAGAAAGATGCCTACTTTCCATCTCAGTACAGTCAAGACAGTGATGACTTGATAACCATTCTTTTTGCTCTAATGACTTTTCAAATAAATTCTATGTTTAGCTACAGTAAAATGTAGATCTGTATTCCTGTGGGAAGGTTTACATGGAAGTCAGAATGTTGTAATAGCATAACAAAATTAATGCTGGCAGGCTTTTTGTTTAAACAAAGCAGGCTATTGAAATTCCTTGCTCCCACTTTCTCTAAACTCTCAGCACAGAGTGTTATCTATAATCCTGAACTTTGCTAAGAGTCGAATATAATTATGCGTATCTGTGGGGGAAAAAAGGCATGGTCTTAGCAGACTAAAAATACATAAACTATGGATAAATATAGGTACTACTAGCCCTAATCTGCCTGCCTCAGGAAAATCTGCAGCTTTCTGTTTTTCGTGAAGTGTAACTTACACCTAAGTGACAGTATTAGCTGGTGCCTAGTGCTGTGGCCTTACACTGTCTTATCTCACACAGTTGCCTGAACACGCATGTGACATTTTACCATTTGTCCCTTAAAATAAAAAGGGAAAGCAGGGGAAGAAGGTATTCAGAGAGACGGAGGTAGGGTGAGGGGACCTATTTTATCTGTTGGAAGCTCTGATGTGTTTTGCAAGGTTGCATGTTCTCATCTAGGTGAAGTCAGTTGTAACATCTCTGTCTTTATTCACATCTCTTTACACCATCTCTCCCTCTTTGGGATGTTGCTATGGGGAAGCTAGATCATGTTAAAAGTGATGCTAATGCACAGCTCAGGCTTAGTCTCTCTTCAGAAAAAGAGAGACAAATTAGGGCAAGAAGTTGTCAGTTAAGATTTCCATTACCAACTTTTACCCTTCCTAAATCTTCCTCTCAGATTTTAACCATGGCTGAAGAGCTGCATCACATTAGCACAAAGTGTAGAGCATCATTCAGTATAAGAGGGCAGTTGTGTTTAACCTCACATCAGCTATCTGTGGGCCACTGACATCTGTTTGGGTATAGTGTTCTTCCACATGCCAGAACTGGTATAATAAAACAGAACACCCTCCCATCATATGATTTACCTCCCTAACCATCCTCCTTTCTGGACATCACACACATGCTGCTGTCCTGAAAGCCTTTTCCTGTTTCTGTCAATGCTTGATGAGAATGGAAGCATATATCTCCCCTTATGGCAAATATTTGCAAGTGAGAAGGCTCACACTAAGTGCAAAGACTGGTCTCATTTCCTCTGAGGTCTGGTGGGATGGTTGAGTAATAGATGTAGGGTAGAGGGCTACTAATCCTGAAAACTTTTTTTTTGTGTGTGCTTTTTCTTTTAATTGAATAAAATATAATAACCCAACCTATAGATTTCAGGTGACATGCTAATGAAGGAAACGTGTCTGGAAATAAGTAGGAGTCAAAGCAGTTCTTACTTTCAACATAATACTTTTTTCCTAGTTCAACAGACCTCCTTTCATTGAAGGGCCATGAATCTGATATTTAAGAAAAAAGTGGTGGGAGAATGACAAGAAAGAAATTAACTTTGAGTAGCAAAGAAATCTAGAACTGTTTTGTAAAACAAAAATGTGTCCAGCACTTCAAAAATCACTAATTTCATCAAAATGTAGAATCAGTAACACCTTTTGATGTTGATGGTGGTAGATGGGCAGGGCTTTCAACTTGAGTTTTTACAAAATGCTTTGACTTCTCTTTATTTCACCATCACATATGACTTGGTATGTGGCCTAGATGGAGACTGTGTGTTAACTTAGCACATTGTTTTGATGTCATTTGATCCACCAGTGTAGTCAGCAGTTGACACTTATTTTAGGGCATGTTTTCTGGTTGTGATGAGTCTCCAGTTTCCCTGTAGGCAGGGGACAGAGAGGGATATGAGATGGTCATCAAAGTAATGGCTTTCAGAATCCCTTTATTGCCTTTAAAAGGCTGGTGTAACTAGCGAATAGAAAATAATGAGCATGACAGATTAGAGTGGGCACTGGACAGAAAGCTTAAAGAGCTTTGGGAATTTGTGGGACTGCAGAAACAGTGTTGGAATTTCATCAAATGAAGGGTAACTCTCCCATCTGTTATGTAGACACATTTTTTAATATTTTAAGTACAATATTGCAGATCAGAGCAGTCTGTTACTCTTCAAAAGTGAGACAGATATTTTTCCACTACAAACTTTGCTAATTGAGGATCTAATTGTAAAAGGTGCTGAGTGTCCTCAGCTGTCAGCGTCATTGAATTAGCTCATAATTTCCATATGCCTGGTGTCACAGAAACATCTGGCTCCTCTATTTCCCTCCAGGTGCCTTTACAACCAGAAGAATCTGGGTCAGGGGTATCAATCTGTTGGAATTCAGTTTATGATATATTTGAAAGATATAAATGTAAACGTTTCTAGTTTTCTGACAAAAGCTTAAACCTTGCAACCAGATCCTAGGCAATAGTATAGAAATAGCTTGCAAAACATAGTTTCTGGGCAATCATTTCAAATGCTGGTTTTCTGTTTTCCCTTATGCTGCTAGAAAAGATGGCATCCTGGGGAATGGCAGTGAGGTAAATATTTACCCTTTCTCTGTGCTATAGTAACAGACAAAGTTGTGGCACAAGATTGTTTCTGTTCCATTCATAATGGAAGGGGTAGGAAGGGTGGCTCTCTTTTTTCCACCCCCACAATTAGCAAAGAGATTGTGCTTAGTAGGATGAGATGGAGCAGTTCCAGGTACCTTGCATCTGATGTCTATAAAATAATATCGTGAACCGACCACTGACACAATATTTCATATGCATGTGCTAAACAACTATACAAAAAGGCCACCCATTGCAAAATTAACAGGTGTCTATTAAAGAGATTATTTCTATTTGTACTACAACTAAGTGTGCTTCCTGCCAGCCAGCTGTCTTCTCCTCAGAATGTTCTTGGTACATGTATGTCCTTCACATCACCTTCAAAGAACTGGCAAAAATTACACTTGCCAGCTACTGCTGATGAGGAAAGGAAGCCTTACTGAATCTTCAGCCAGCGGCCTCTCTAGCATGTGTGGGGAGGAGTCGGGGACCCTTTCAAGGAGGTGTTCTAGCCAGTGCCTATGCAGAAGCACAAAGAAAAAGGTCTTTTTTATCCTAACTCATAACCTGTGTAACTACAAAAGATTGCCAATTACTATCACTAATCTCCAAAAATAAACAGCATAGTTTTCAAACAACTTCAGTGTAGTAATTCCAGACATATGACATTTATCATAGGTATAGGATTAGGCATATCCACCTGGTCTAAGCTTACAGTTTCAAAACCACATTTCTTTTTCTCACCTGCAAAGTGATATTTTATGGGGCTTGAGGCATTGTCAGCTTCTGACACTGAATTGCACTGGCTGCATTGGCATCATCTGGCATCGTCTTTTACATCTAATTTTTCCTCTTGAAAAATCTATTATTGTTATTGGAGCATGACATTATTCTTCTTAGGAGAGAGAAAGAAGCCTAGGGAAATTACTAATTCAAGCTGTCAGCAATATCTAGCTCATTCATATTGTTATGAAAAACATTTTACTTCAAAATAAAACTGGTGCATATTTGCCTTTTGACAATGTAGCAGGGAGAAGTGGGCATGTTTTTACTGGGGCAGTTGTAGAGATTTTGCAAAACAAACATTATCATACATCTTTTTCAAAGTGCAGAAAGTCACAAAGTGATGTTTTTTCAGCAACTTGGGAGAAAGTGTTGCATTTCTCAAATTAACTTAAGTGAAAAGAGGCTTACATTGCAAAAGCGGTAATGTCAATTAAATCATTTTGTAGAATGAGGGTTGCAAATGTTTCATGTGTCGCTGATGTGCCAGGCATCTGCCAGTCAGCTTTCCATTATGCACTATAGCTGTTTTACTGATTCTTATCAGTTGTCTGCTTAAAATGTGTTTCTGTAAAGAACTTCGGATTTCATGCATTTTGATTTGTCTTCACTCTCACTGCAGCTTTCTGACTCTGTCGCCACTGGATCCATACTTTAATACTTGGCTGATGCTGAAGGCAACTGGCACGTCTTCTTCTAGACTTGTATTTAAACTGTGTTTTCTCTGGCTCAGTCCGTGATGACTCCCTGCAGTAATCAAGCCTGAGCTGTTTGCCGTGCTTGGCAGAAGTGGTTAGTTAATGGAGATTTGTTTGAGGACAAGCAGAAGCTAGTGGGATAGCTCATTTACTTAATAAACACTGCTGTTTGGAAAACTATATCTGATGACCTCATGTCACTCTTGTCCGTCACCTCACTTCTCCTAGGTCTTTTATTCTATTTTTTACAGCTAACAGTTCTCCAGCCATTCTAGAACACTCTTCTGGAGAAAACCCAGTGATGTGTCTGTATATACTTTTATCACATGGTTTTCTATCTTTTGTTTTTTCCTGCCTATGAAAAATTCAGTCTCCTAGTTTATCAGAAGCAACACCTCAAGCAAACTGTTAGACAACAGACTTTTCCTAGAACTGGCCATATGCAATTGACATTTTCACAAAAAAGCTGAGGGAATACCAACCAGCTGTGCATAACTATATATTCTGAGGCAAACTCAGAACACATGAGCTCTGCCTCTAATCTGCCTCTGTCTTAAAGATGTAAATTGCAATATAAAAAATATGTGACATAAAAATGTTGCATCTCAACCTGTGGCATGTACAGAAGAAATATATATATATATATATATATTTTTTTTTCCTAAGGAAGAACTCTCAGGCAGTGTCCCAGATGCCCTTTTTCCCATGAGTTATGGCATACAGATAGCTAGAGCTGTTGTTTTCACAAGGCATTTAATTTAATTTATACGACTTGAATACAGATGCTTTCTCTGGATTCGTATCTGTTATACTCATAACTTCTAAATGCATTCTTGTATCATAATATTACTGGTCTGCATCTCTCTCTGATGTTCACATACATTTTAATCAATCACGGCTGCAATAGTCCTTATTTCCTCTAAGTTTTTCTTATACATTAATATTCCGGTTTCTCCTCATTTCACCCTTTTGATTAGCATGAAGGTGAGCTCTGTGCATTCACAGTCAAATTTGCAGTTGGACAAACTGAACAGCTCCAGCAGATATATGTCATTGCCAGCGGAAGAAAGGGTCTACGTTACATGACAGGCTTCAGGGAGTAAAGGGGAGATTATAGTGCTACAGCTCTTATAACTTGAGAGGTTTCTGGGCCTAGAAAATTGGATTTTCTTTTTCCTTCTTTTCTGTTTTAATTGTGATTGTTTTGTCATTTATAATAGTGGTGAGGCATCTCAGCAGACTGAATATCTGCAGATTGTAGTAGTATTGCAGCCAAGATCACCCAGCCAGGAACAAACCATAAGACCATCCTGTTTGCAGCATCTGTAATAAAAGAAGTGGGGAGAATTAGCAGACTACATTTAAGCAAAGAGCATTGCTAATCTAGAGGCATGCTAAACACAGTGGGTTTTTTACCTTACTTTTTTGTACTGTATATAATTTTGTACTGTATATAATATTTCTTGTCAGAAAGATAATTTTTTCTTTTTTCTTTTTCCTTTGATTCTGTTTCATGTTGCTAATCTGAATAACTATAGAACTGTTTCTGATTTTTGGAAACCAGAAGCACTGAGAAGTTTTACACAGAAAAACTCATGTAGCTGTGCTCATGTTTTACTTTGGTACCTAACTCCATGGGCCAGCAATGTAAACCTTTCACAATGTCTTTGTTGCTATTTCACTGCACTCAGTAGCATTAAGGTCAATCTTCCATTCTCATTAGGCTACGTAGTCTATTCCTTCTTTATGTTAATGAGTCATTCATATCTTCTCAGAATTATTTACCATAGTGGTACTGCCTCCACTTGAATTGTGTAGGACTGAGAAAGCTGCACTCCAAGTGACAAGTTCCTTGCAGAAACCAAAGCTCACAATTCAAGTCCTGTTTTATTAGTAAAAACACAAGAATGCAGTTCACAGCAATGTGACTTCTCTGGCCCATTGGCAACAGGGCAGAGGTCAGGTCATGAGAGCAATGAACCGTTGCAAAGAATCTGGTTCACAAGAATAGGACTTGAGATTCAGAGACATTTTGCATTTCAGCTTGCGAAGGACAAACACATGTGTGAAATTTAGTGATTGTACTTCTCTAAAATAAAAACTCTTAAACAGAAGTTGCTGGACTATTGAAGAACTGCTAGTGAGGTGATCACAATACTGTCCGCTGTCTGACCTATGAGGTCAGACAAAACTATCGGCTTTATAGAGCCTGACAACCCACATCATCATTTTTCTTAACAGGAAAAATGTTTCTTCTTTCTGCATAGACAAGATTGAACTAGCAGATTATGCAAGAGATTATGCAATTCCTTCTTGCCACTTAAGGAATTTAACAGTGGAATAATAGCTAATTTCTCATCCTGCATATAATTATGGCATATTCTGCTGAGAGGATCAATTTTTTTCCAGTATCCATTTTCCTTTTATCTAATCATACTCAGCAGGAAGCTCTGCCAGTAATCTGACTGGCTTAATTCCACTTCATGATTGTTCTTTTGCAAAAATCTCTTTTTTGAACAAGTTGTTAAAAATACAGTACAATTACAGTATATTGTGTTCTTCCAACTGGTAGATCAAAAACTCTAAAATTAATGGGTGAAAGTAAGGCCTGTATTTCACTCAGATGCATGGACTGTGTGGCGGGGGGTCAAGTTTTTTAATAACTGAGTATGGATGTGCTGATTTATCTCATTTTATTGCCTACAGAGATTCCTCATTTCATTAATGGGTCAGAATTGTCCATAATCTAATCCAGCACAAGGTACAAAACTGTTAAATAGGTCTAAACAAAAATACAATTACCCTTAACAAAATAAATAAATAAATAAATAAAAGAGGTTGATAGTAACAGTGGTAGAATTAAGCCTAGTTCAGACGATCTGAAGAGTTATGAGCTAAATAATTTTTTTTTTTCCTTTTTATGTATTCTGACAGAAATATTAAGAATTCTTACTCTTACTAAACACTGAAGGCAGTAGTGCTTCAGTAGCTGAAGTGAATCTTGCCCTGAAATAATCTAGATTGTCCTCTCTGGATATCAGAAGAAAAGTCATTATTTTATGTCTTTTGAAGCTGAGCAGCTGAGGGTATCTGTGAAATCACAACAAAATTGTGCAGGTGTGCTTAGTGCTAGTTCCTTCACAGCCTGAGTGCTTCACAGGCTGTAGTGATGTGTAACTGTGTGATGCTGTAGCTTGCAGCAGCCAAGGCACAGCTCTGAATTTCACAGCTGCAGTGAGTGCCAAAGACAGACAGTCCCAAGGAGTGAAGTTTATCTGGGCACCCTTTGTATTTCATGTTCTGGAACTCATGCAACTGCCATGACACCCTCATTCCCCTCATTTGCTAAAGAGAAAACTGCCCTCACAACATTCAGAAAAACAGAAAGACATGCTTAGAAAGCAGCAAGTAGCAAGCAGCATTGAAAACATAACAGAGGTCATTATCTGCTGCACCTCCTGCTTCCAAGAAGACTGACACATGATCCTGGAAACAAGGAATGTGAAATGATATTTCTGATTTAGAAAGCTAATAAAATCCTTCAACAGGTGCTCTACTTGAAATGTGCCTGTTCTATTGTAGAGGTTTGCTACTTTATTATTAAGCAATGCTTATTTCTTGAATGCTTCTGTTGTGCCCCAGTTTTGTCAATTTTTAGTTGGTCAGCTTTATTCAATCTTGAAAGATTTTTTTCATGCATTTTCCTGTTTATATTACTTGCATCAATAAATTCCATTGTTTTTACCCCTAATGTAAGGTACAAATTAGTTCCAGGCAGAAAAACCCAGTCTGAATTGACATTCCTCTGAAGTATACATGCTTGTGGTTTTGATAGAGAATCATTTCAAACTAAAAATGAATAAATTAGAACTCTCTAGAGGGTAAATGCAAATCTGGGTCATAGCCTTCCTAAAGACCAATGACCACAATGCATTCTTCATCCTCCAACATGATTGTTCTTCATTAGCATCAGCAATAAGCCCTACAAAGCATTGCTGGAACTCTCTGCCCTTCACATTGATGCAGGTGGAGATCACTTTGGCAAGACCTAAGAACAACTAGTTTTCCTTATGCGCATATTATCATGTAGAAACAAAGGGGATCACATAAAGAAAATAGCTAATGATTTCTCCCAGAGATTTTCACTTAATGTATGAATCCCTGGCTCCCTCAAAGTTGTTGTGTAGCAAGCACAGTAAAGAGTCTGAAGCAGAATGCCAACATTTACTGTCTTCCACAGTCATCTTTAGAAAGGATAACATGACATGTTCAACAATATGGTTTTCTTGCAAAAGATGAAGATTTCTCACATTCTGAGGGGAAAAAAAAATAAGCACTACACAATCACTATGTGCTGGGAAAAAAAAAAAAAAAAAAATATATATATATATATATATGTATTGGCATTTTTGCCTGAAACTCTGGACGACAGATGTTCAAACCAAGGCCGAAGTTGTTGCCTGGGCAAACTGCTCTTTTGGGGAGCTGCAGGAGGAGTAACAAAGCAGATGAGGTGACCTATACACTGCTGATAACTCTGAGAGGGACAAGGAGCCAGAATGGCACTGTTGGATTAATAGTAGGAGGGTGGTGACTTCGCAATGCAAGAAGGCTGAGGTGGAAATCCACAGGAGAATATGTGTTAAACTGGGATCTCTAAGAGGACTCACCACAATCAGAGAGAAATTCAGCTGGGACTGGCTGGGAACAGGACCTCAAGTCCATTGCTGGTTTTTGAGGAAATAGATCAGCCTCAGCCTATTCCTTATAGTGAGTTTCCCCAAAGGACCCAGAAAAACTTTTAAACTCAAAACAATGTGTTTTGCCAGGCTATAACCTGAAGTTGTTTTCAAAATACAGAAAGCTCAAAGTGACTCGACAAGGCAGCACTGAAACAAAAAAGGCTGATGAACACACCTCCACCTGCCCAGGGTGTCCTTCCTTCCACGCTTGCTTTGCACAGCTCAGTGACTTTCTGAATTGCATAGAACTGTACTGAGATGAGTTGCTTAATCTGCTGTGCTTCTAGGCAGCTTTTCTTTCAGCCATCCTTGGTCCTGGCAGTGTCTGTTCCCTGCTCTCCTCAGCAGGCTGCATGCACTTCCTTCATCCCATGTTGCAGTCACACTCTGCTGGAAGGAGCACAGTGCACAAACCAGGAACAAACCTATAAAGTGCCTGCTGTCCCTGCCAAGGGAAAGTGAGGGAGTGGTGGATAAATCAGACAGAGAGAGAGAAGATGGGGGATACAGACGGTGCAAAAGCTTTTGGTAGGCACAGCAGGAGTGCATGGGAGGACAGGAGTGAGGAAGTGCTAAGAAGCCTGCGACCAGAAGCAGGGGGTGCCAGAGGGACTGTTGGACGGAAGGCTGTGACTTTGAAGGCCAGGAAGTGTCCTGACTTGGGAAAGATGCCTGAGGAACAGCTGCTAGAACAGGAGGGTGAACCTGGGTTGCATGGACGGGCTGGAGAAAGAAATGAGAACAAATTGAAACAGCAGAGAAAGGCTTGTGAGGAGCAGTGGAAGTGTGTGTTCCCACAAGGCACTTTCAGAGCCTGAGTCCTGTTCCTGAGGTTTCTTGACCTTTATCAGTAAATACCCACAGGCATCCTATGCGTGTCCACCTGGAGCATGACAGCCACCACCATCTGTTATTACCCCTGGTGCCTCAGCCATCAGTGAGGTGGATTTCATGCTCGTGATTTTCAATATAGCATGACACAATGGAAATTTCTCTTGTTCTTTGTCTTCTCATGTTGCTTTTTTGTAAAATAAGGAAATTATGCAACTGAAATTATTTTAAAAGACCATTATTAAAGCCACAGCATGAAGCATTTATCAATGGAAAAGCTAGACTTAAATTTACATGCACAGTCTTATTTTGGCTCTATTGTACACCTTATCAATTTCCCAGACCTTAATTATGGTTCTTGTACCAAGTTTCCCAGAAGGTGCCTGCCTGCCTCCCACAGGAGACAGTCTGGGCTGTGCTCAGGAGATAATCAGGGGTTGTCTAGGGATAAGAAATAAAGGAAGCTGCTGTCCACTGAACATAGTTTATTTGTTGCAGAAGTCTTTTATCACTTGCAGTGATAAAAGAGAATGATCTTACAGTTGAATCCATAGAAAGCCATCATGGAGAGCTGCATTCTGCCCTGCTTCTCACACAGTACTCCTGTGGGACGTTAACCAAGTCATTTCCCTCAGATGTCTGCCTGCTTTGAGTTCTTGTTTTATAGGTTTCTGACCTCAGATGCAGATTTGATTCATGGTGGTACTGAGGTAGAATGGGAGTCACAAGGAGCTCTCCCTTGCATGTAGGTGGTGATGTAATCTGGAAAATTAGTTAGCATCTCAGATAGGGCTCTCAAATTTGTAGGTAATCTGAGATATAACTGTTCTACTTCTCATTTCCCCATCTCTGAAATGAGCAATTAACCTCTCTTTTTCTCAGAAGGGTGACTTTAAAATACAGTAGTTCTTTAAAAAGAAAAGATTAGCCACCTAGTAAAACAGTAATTCTGTCTTTTGAGTGTCATATGAGCTGTGTTTAGTTGATCTATGATGTGACTGCATGACGAGCAAGCAAGAAAACCCAACAAATGACAGAGTTGCTGATCAGATTAGCATTGCTTATTCTGTGTACCAAAGCAGTAGCCATTTTGAGAGAAAATAGCCAGGGGGGCTAATTTTAGGCTTATGGAGGCTGTAATTTTTTTAATGTTGGTTACAGGTCATTTATTATTTTTCAAGCATCCTCTAGGAGGCCAATATATTATGTGCAGATGTGTGGCTGTGTAGATTATATGGAAAAATATATAATATACATTTTATACCTAATCTGTTCACTGATTTTTCTCCCACATTAATAGTTTAAAGTGTAATTTATCCTCCTGTGTGTAAATTTGCCCTGCGGTCTTCTGTACATGTTTTTTGTTTGTTGTTTTTTTTTTTGTTTGTTTTGTTTTTGTTTTTTGTAATAAATCCTGTTCACAGTGGGAACTGCTGTATTCACCCTAAGTCATTTTAACAATCATATGGAGTTCTTTCATCAGCAGAAGATGCAAAAAGTGTTAAGGACTGCTGAGGGTCATGCAGTACCTGCCAACTATGAAAGATCTTCCCCCAGTTTTTAAACACTTGAAGAATTCAGTGTTGGTATAAGTAAAGCACTTTTGTATGCAATATTTAAAGGTCTACAGATCTGATGAATCATAATAATAAATCTACCCCATCAAAAATAATAATAAAATAAAGCTATTATTATAAACAAATTAGCAGAGACTGAAAAATGAAGAACAAAGTGATCCTCCAGGCTGCTATAATTTTGCCTTTGGGTTGTAAGATGTATTGCACACAAATGCACTAGAATGTGCTGTTAGTATGGTTAAAAATCAAGCATTTAAGAAAAGCTAAATATACTGATAATGAATGTTTAAAAGGAAGATTTATATTGTGGTGTTTTAAATGTTCAGTATTTCAAAGAGTTTCCAGCTTTAGCCTTAATAAACCCCCAGAATGTTTCCTCCTTAACTTTGCCTTCAACCCCAGAAATAATTCCCCTTCTTGAAACCCAAAACAGCAGTGACAGCTCTTCTGCATGTTAAGACGTCACTACTTAAAATCTGATATCTCATATCCCTGCAGGCTCAGAAACCAGAGCTTTTTATCACTGCAGAGGGCTGATCTCCAGCTGCCTAATTGTTCTGAGCAGCTGCTTCTTTCAAATCCTGTAAGGACTTGATGTATCAAAGTTGAAATTATCAATTTCTGGCATGAAAAACTTTCATAAGTTTTATACATATATTTGTTTTTATGGTCTCAAATCTTGAGCCTTATAGAGCTGGGCACATAACTGTACAAGAAATCAGTCTTTGAAAACTGAAACACTAGAATGTTTTTGAGAAGTTCTCATAATATGTCTTCATTTAGGAAAGATGCAGCTACAGAAGACTTGAGCTGTTGAAAACTTATTGACACTCCAACACTCTTGTACTTTTTGGAGTAGAATGTAACACAATACAGTGTTGGCTTCAAAATACCTTTTTTTTTTTTTTTTTTTTTTTTTGGACAGCTGCCCTTTGCATTCAATTACATGACTTCAA
The DNA here is from genome assembly GCA_011076525.1 of Nettapus auritus. Lineage (NCBI taxonomy): Eukaryota > Metazoa > Chordata > Aves > Anseriformes > Anatidae > Nettapus > Nettapus auritus. Next base: position 105,947,933 of record CM021766.1, on the reverse strand, counting down.
TAATAATGAAAAATGCCCTATCCAAAGTAGGGTTTCATAACAGTAAACAGTATAATTTGATCTCAGCAGCATTAGGATGGTCAATTAAACAGAAAGTCAAGCAACCAGCCACCTGTTAAAGCCCTTCACTGTCCCTCCATAATCTAAAAAGCTCTCCCTGCTCTCAGACATGCCCAGAGTCCTTTAGAGAAGTGAGAAGGTCACCCCAGGGGGCTGCCAGGAGCAGAGGGAGACAGGAAGCCCTGAAGCCATCCCAAAAAAGCATACCGACCCTGTCCCACAGCAGACCCACCTAGAGCCAACCCAGCTGCCGACAACCAAGTTGGTGCTCCTGCATTTACTGTCTGCTGAAGCTGTTGAGTTTTGAAAGATCTGACAACGCTAATCATGTGTTTGGTGTTAAAAGCTTGGGATTTGACATAATGATAGACCTACATGTCTTAACTGAAGGTTTTAAAGCTACTTTGAAATGACAAAGAATGACATTTTTGGAGATTTTATGACAGCTAAATGATATCATATGTTCTTCCTTGTTTTTCTGTGGAAATTAAGTATCTAGACCAAAGTCTGTCATTAAACTATTTTTTCTTCAAATAGCTGTCATATTAGCCACAAATGCAATCAGTAAAAGGGTTCATTTTCCACAGAATAGTGAAATATACTTATGGTCTCATAGTGTTACCATTTTGATGCCATATGGGGTCTATTCAAAGACAATCCAGATTTGAATCAGTCAGGACAGAAAAGGTGTATGACCATGCAGGTAAGTGTATCAGCATGCAAAATCCAATGGTTTTACAGTCTCCTAAAATTCTCTCCTTTTGGCCACATCCTCACATATATTGCACAGTAAACAGATGGTTCCTTAGTTAAATCATAAAAAGAATTGATAAAACTCCATAGCAAATCACTATGTGCACCTTTGCACAGCCATAGGTTATCTGTGTTGCATCCCTGATTCACTTAATTGTGCCTCAAGGTTTTTTTAGAAACTTGTATAAGACAATTTTAAGTTTGTTTTTGGAAGAACCTTCCAAAAACAAAACAAAAAAAAAGCAACCCAAGCAAGTGAATTTATATCAGAATGACTTCTGACTTGATGCTTAAGCCTTCATATTGAATTAGAAATGTATAATGTGAAATGGTTTGGAATTTATGTGTTTCAGTCATAAATATAAATGCAAGACTTGGCTTTTGACTGTCCTGGGAGGAAACCTGATAACGTCCACTAAGTAATATTGTTTTGAATGATAAGCAGATGTTTGTTGGTGTTAAATTGTGCTGAGGTGAGTAGTAATAAAGTTAAAGGGTCAAATTTTACAAAACACTCCCCTCATTTTTTTATCGGTAGAGTGAGTCCTGAAAATCCTCTGTAGAGAAAAGGTAACTAGGTCACGTCCATTGTCTGAAAAAGGGTATCAGACCAATACATGGTGTATAGCAACAGACTTTGAAGGCAGTATATAGCTAACCCACTTAAGAAGCAATTGATTTTTACAAATTGCTGCAATTTGTAAGGTTTGTCATTTGCTTTGTTCTACTGACTTCTTGGAAAAATAATAACGAGCAGATTATGCTTGTCATGTATTACCTTAAATTCTGATGGATTATTTTTGCTGCCATTAATTTTAATATTTTAAGTAGATTTTTTCCTTCTCTAGTTAGTTATGCCACTATAACATTTATGTTCTCCATGACTTCTCAAAGCAGAAAGGGTAATTAATTTTTTAATATACTTAAGTTATTAAAATTTGTAATTTCTTTTTTCATGTACCACTATATGTTTTGAAATCCAATTAACTACAATATTTTACTATTTCTCTACATCCGTTCTTTTTCTGTACAACCACTCTTCCATAAAGTGAAAATCTTAAACTCTACTCATACATATCTCAAAAGGCAGATGTACCTGTAATCTCTTTAACTTTCAAGAATATTTCCAAAAACATTTTCAGAATGGGCCTCTTAAGTGGAAATTGTGTAAAGAAAATGTCATACAGAGATCTCTGAAATCTTTCCTTTCTTGACAGTGAAGAAAAAAAGATTATTTTCTTCATCAGACCATTATTATTTCCTGCTGAATTTACTGTTCAGTATTCATGTTTTCAAATATCCTATTTCTTTACTTTTATAATAAATCCTTGTGATTTCATTCACACTTTTAAAACTAATTGTGATAATACTCAATACTAACATTGTATTTTTTGTCCTTGAAACAATCTATGAAAGAGAAAAATAAGGATTATTAGCCCTGTATCACTGATGGGAAAGCTGAGATATAAGGAGAATTAGAGCTTGAATTTTAATCTGGACATTCTGATTCAAGTCTTGTAAGTGCTGATAGCCTTAAGCTTCTCATTTAAATATTAAAGTTTTCTTCCCCTCATGTTAATAACATATATGAAGTGGGTTTACATTGCCTTCTATTTTAATTCCTGTTCATTTAATCTCATTTCAATTAAGAATTAAGATGAAACAAAAATAGTATTAATTATAAGCATTAACTTTCACCTCAATAATTTATTTTTCAATCAACAGACATTATATCGGTGATTTAGGAATGATTATGTTGATTTTAAAAGTTCAAAAACTGTGGCAATATATTTCATAATTAAGAAGTTGCATTTTTTTAATCAATATACTGCTAAAGGATTTTGGCAGAGTGATTACTTAATTAAGTTTTGTCAAGCAAAAGTTGCTTCTTGACAAGTAGATGAAGATGAAAAAACAAGCAAACTCCCCATGAAAGCTGGATGTCTAATCCTTCTTAGAGAGGGGAATGGACAAACTGAGGTTACTTCTTTTTTTATATGCACGAGGCATCTGCACGAAAAATTTTGCTCAGCATCTTCCCAGGAGCCTTGCTTGTAACACTGGTGTTTTACCTCACTTTTTTCTACTCAACAAATTAAAACTGGCTCATTTTAACAGGTGTTTGCCTTTGGTGTTTAGAATGTAAAACTTCATGCAACCAGTCACATTACCCAAATGTTTTGTATCTATCTCGACTTTCTGGTCTTTATGTGAGACAGGAAGATTAGCCCTTATAGCTGATATTAACTGTATTTCCTAAAAATGGATGAAATCATTGACTTTCTTATTTTTTGCAACACAAATGTTTGCACTCATGAGAAAATTCAGCTGACTTAATTTGGGCAAATCAAGGAAATAAATGGCAAAAACAGCTGTAAGGAAATTGATATTTGGATAGCTTGCTTAGAGTACAGTGAGAATAGAGTTTCTCTCTGCTAGAACCATTAATTTTGATGATTTACTGTAAACATTTGAAAAGACATGAGAGAGCCTAATTTCCTGTCTTTCTTTTAGAAATAGTACTGCCTGATTCCCACGTGCAGCACACTTCAGCTTAGAGTGTTTATCAGTACTATTTATCATTCCTGTTTTGCCTGGGTCTTTGAGCTGTGGCACACGTGCTACCCTAGTTCACTGCAGAAAGGGACCTGCAGGTCTGCAGGGGATCCCTAAACCTCAAACCACAAAAGTTGTTCAAAGTTGTTTCGGACCCTTCCCTAAAACTCTCAAAACTGGGGAGCTCACATTCAGGTTTGTGACTCAGATGGTACAGATTATCATCTGAATGAAGTAAATGGAAGGTAATTTTGATTTTGTATGAGGATGAGAGCTTCATAGAACTTCAGCAGAAAACTTTAAGATTCCTGTAGTCATGAGATTAACCATTAATTCAGGATAGCATTTAGCTCAGGCATGTTTATCCAGCAACCCCAGGGCAGCTGCTGTGAGTCAGCAGCTGACCCAGAGCTCACAGCTGATCTCTTACTCTGCCTGATGACCAAGGCAAGGAGCAGACAACGTGGCTCTGCAGGACAGACCAACACAAAGGTGTTGCGTATCGGTCATCCCGAAACCTGAGGACAGAAGGGAACACCTCCCAGCAAACACAGAATAGAATTATTGAATATCCTGAGTTGGAAGGGACCCACAAGGATCACTGAGTCCAACTCCTGGCTCCACACAGAACCAAAAATCAGACCATGTGTCTGAGAGCATTGTCCAAATGCTTGAACTCTGGCAGCTCGGTGCCATGACTACTGCCTTGGGGAGCCTGTCCCCCATGGGTGCCTGACCACCCTCTGGGTGCAGAACCTTTCCCTAACCCCCAGCCTGACCCTCTCCTGTCCCAGCTCCATGCTGTTCCCTCGGGTCCTGTCACTGTCCCCAGAGGGCAGAGCTCAGCGCCTGGCCCTCTGCTCCCCTCATGAGGGAGCTGCAGGCCGCCATGAGGCCTCCCCTCAGCCTGCTCTGCTCTGCGCTGAACAAAACAAGTGACCAGCTGCTCCACGTACATCTTTTCCTCTTTGTAGCCCTAAAAAAGGGCAAAAGGAATTAAATGTCCCTAGACTTCAGCAGTGCATCGAGGATCTGCCCTGCTGGCAGTAGAGTCTCTGCAAAACGCAAATATGGATAAATTTCTGAGCTTGGCCTTTAAGGGGAGCAAGCAGCACAGGCTGACTTTGCTTGGACACGCAAGATGAGATGATGTGATCAGCAGGTTGTGCTGCTGTATCACTGGAAGCTGTACCTCAGTACTCCATCCAGCTTGCTGTAAATTGCTTATGGCAAAGTTCACATTTGTAACCAAAGTAAAAGATCTTTTGAACACTTAGGATAATATTCATCACGTCTTGCAATTAATGTAGCTTATGTCATATAAGATCTTATATTTGACCTGATGATACTCACATCATAGTCATCACCTACTTTCAAGATTAGATCATTTAAATAAACATGCTGCTCTGATGAACTCATTGTATTCTACTGCCTCTGACTTAAGGTGGCAATATCTAAAAATGTTTCATCATACAACAATGAAAATTTAAGTAGCTGGTAGCATGCTTGTAAATGTCCAGGTTCCACTGCTAGGGGACTGGATTATTACTGCTGAGGTGAGGATTTTTCTTCTACTAGCCTGTTTTAGTAGTCCAGGAGGGGATACATTAAAATCATTCTAGACAACTAAATCTTTTTTTTTTTTTT
>CM021766.1:105887485-105934153 GCA_011076525.1 Nettapus auritus | reverse complement strand
AAAAAAAAAAAAAAAAAAAAAAAAAAAAAAAAAAAAAAAGATAATTTCCAAACCCATAGTTCTTATTCTGTGGTTTGTTCCTTTCTCAATTCACCCAATTTCAATAATGAGTTTGTGTTTAAAATGTCTTCTCAAACACAGCAATATCTGATAGGTTCAGTAAAGCTTAGCAGTGGGGGAGGAAAGCACAAAATCCTTGCAGGATCTATTCATATGATCATATGATATTCATATGATTTCATAGATTGAAACTGGTGCCCCAAGTGGCACCAGGGATTAAGGGCTTCATCCAGAGCAGGCTGAAGTCACTGTGATAATGGCTGGAGAGAGAACCTGACCCAAATATGAAGGCTCCAGCTGAGTTCAGCGCAGCTGGACACAGTTAAAACAGCACACCTGGTGAGATGGCTTTTGCATCTCATGGTGTTAAGCTGCAACCTGGGAAACAGAACTAATACAGAGCCAAAATGTGCATCTTGCTGGGGATCCTGCTTAAGAGAAGCTGCCACTACTGTGCAAATGATATTGATATAGAGCAGCAAGTACCTGACAGCAAGGTGGAAACATGACTAAGAGAATAGAAGTGCTTGGTTGAATTAACTTCATGGTATCATCCAGGCTCAAGCCTGTACTCCCAGTGTGTTGCAAAGTGGTGTTCTCAGTATTGATGGTGAGCACCAAAAGGAAGGGGAAGGGACAGTGTAAAAGCTGTTGTGTTCTAGAGGTGGTAGAGCGGATTACATAACATCATATAATGCAAAAATGTTTGATTCAGAATCATTAGAAATTGAATGTAGCATGTTTCTGTGTTTAACGCAGTGAGATCTTCAAATCCTGGCTGAGGCTGGGGAAAGATGTAGGTCTGGATTACATCCAAGCAGATTTTACCTGCAGTGATGGAGGTAGTCACATTATGCTGGTAAGGACAAAAGGCCTGCTGGTTCTCAGGGAAGCTCTGTATAGTCTGGTCATTCTGGTCAGAGAGCTGAGAAACACAGCTGCCTTCATGTTCCCCTTTCTCGGGCAACACCACAAATTAAACAGGCAGGCCTCCACTGTACTGAAAATAGCTGACAATTGTTTTGAAACAGCTCGTTTCTTAATAAGTGCTGTCTTGTTGACGTCATTTAAGATATAGGTCTGGAAGCCATATTCCTATTTGCGTCTGCTGGTCACAACAGTTATAAGAGCATAAGAAAATCTGGGAGAGGGCTTACTTGGCCAAGGTGCTATGTTGAGATAGCAATGCAGCTGTGGAGCCAATGGGTTTAATTCACCAGTACCCAAGAGGGGGTTTTATGAGGCTTTGCAAGATGTAATCCAGAGGACCTCACGTTTTTTTTTTTTGTTTGTTTGTTTTCCCCAAACGAGAAGATTATTCCAGACTGAGGCCCTCGTAGCATATGTTTTCTGCAGAGCCAGTGATAATAGCAACATTTCAGCGAGGTCCCTGTATGAGTTACGTCACTTGTTTTTTTGACTCGGTGATGGGAGAGGAGCGAGCGAGGAAGCCTGCTGTCACTGCAGGAGAAAGGATACAGGTCCTGGCAGCCAGCCCAGGCCTGCTCAGTAGATCAAAGGCTCTTCTCTTGGCTCCCAGAGCAACCGGAAAAGCAGCTGCCCAGTACCCTTTCAGGATCCCTCCTTCCTTTCCCCCCATGCCAGCAAATAACAACTTCTTCTTGCTCCCCACTTCAGCGAGGGGTTCGTTTTGCTCCCTTGGCTTCAGGAGGTTGAGTTTGCTACCTGCAGGCCCTGGGGTAGGTTCGAATGGATGCACAGGGATGCTGCATTCCTGTGGCACTTCTCCTGGAGAGGCTGCGGGCTTGAACCTGGGAGAGGAGGCAGAGCCGAAAGGAATGAGCCATGGTTAGAAACCACATGCCGTTTTCCAGGCCGCTCTGATGGAAGATTTCAATTTGGAAAAGCACTTTCCATGCCAGAGCAGCGTAACAGCCATGCTTTGAACGCCTTCCCACTCACCTCCCAGGAAAATAAATAGCGTGGCTCTTTTTGTGGTGGCTCAGTGGTGGTTTTTCTTCTTTAAAGCTGTGACTGCCTTCCTCCAGAGCTGCTGCCCGTCAGCACCGCTCGGCGCCGTCCTGTTAACTGGTTCCTGCCGGGAGGGCTGTCTGCTCTGACAGGAGGGTCAAAGGAGCGTGCCGGGGAGCAGCAGCCCCTGCAAGAAGGACATGAGGTCTGCTCTGACAGCGTGGTTTCTCCCTACATTACAGGATTAGATGGCTGATGGCAGCTTTTCAAAACAACCATGCCACGCTTCGAAGGTGCACACAGCCCTTGGGCACCAAATTACTGCTAAAAGGGGACAAGCACTTTTGGCTGTGGACCTTTGGCTGTCCACATCCACATCCCCAGCAGGTTTTCTCCTCCCTGGTGTTGCGAGCTGCTCAGCCCAGTAGCAGTAGGTAGATGAGCCGCCCTGCCTGCGTCTGCTAAGGGTCTCGAAATATTTCTGTAATTGCTTTTGTTAGCACTGCGAGACTCTCCAGGCTGGAATGGCAGCTGCAGCTGGGGACACCAGGGCTCCATTGCTCAATAAGTGGCCCCAGAGCATTGGTTTACTGACTAATGATCTGCCATAATTAAAATTGCTATGGGAGCAATGTTTTTAAAAGATCTTTGTTCCCAATGTGAGCTTCTATGGGCTATTAAAGCTGCAAGCCTTTTGGGAGCTCTTTGGGGAGAAGCTCTTCACACTGTGTGTGCACAGTGCTAATAAGGCCTTCATATGGGTTTGTCTGCTACAAATTGTGAGTAATTAATAAAATTCTGTATGGAGGTATCAGAAATGTTTAAAGTGTGCAAGAGTGAACTGGCCCAGCTACTTGCTAGGTCTGTGTCCATAGGCAAGGTGTTCTGTGCCTCAGTTTCCCCTTCAGTAAAATGAAGAGAATAGGAAATTTAATGTTCCTTATTAATGTCTGTGGATGGGTGCTAGAAACCACTGGAAATGCTAGGTACAGAAGCAGTGAAGGAAGATAGGCTGCTTTCCATAGCTTTGCTTATTATATACCTGATGTTATAATGGAACATAATTTCCTAACTCATCTTTCATGTAAATATCCCATATTAGACAGCAGTGGCACAGTAGGGTAAGTTAGAATAAGTAGAAAGAGTGAACTGCAGGATCATTATCACCAGAAATACACATCATTGTTTATTATCTAATGAGGTACAGTTATGACTATTTTTTTTTTCCATTTTGTTGTTCTCCAAGTGTCTCCTACCGTCATTCCTTTATTGTGTGTGTTGTGAAACTCCTCGGGGGTCCCAGTGAGGCACCAGCATCACGGAGAGGCGGGGGACCCCCCCCCCCAGGTGTGTGCAGCCATTTCTCTGTCTGCCTTATCATTGCTCTCTGCCTCCACTGGTATCGCCCCATTTGCCTCTTCCTTCCTCCCTGCGAGTCTGGTTTCATCTGTGCTATGCCCGGAACAAACTATTTTAACAAAATGAATGTACAAAGAAGGGCAAATCACTCTCTTGTGTTTTGTTTAGCAGAAAACACATGTTGCATTACCAAACATCAACTCTGTATAACAAGGTCTCTGCAGGAAAATTCAGGTGATGAGGAAACAACCAAAACCGAACATCTACATGCACCAAATGGCATCCAATCCCAGAGTATGAAGGAACTTTATCCCAGGAGATACATGCGGGAGTAAAACCTGATCTTGAGCAGATTTTAGAATTCTGGAAAGTTAATCATTACAGGGACTTTTTAAAGGATTTCAGGGAGTGGGTGAAGAAAGTAATTTGTCTTAAGAAGCCAGCTCAGCGCTTTCTTCATCTTTTTACTGTCCCGGTAAATCATTTATTGAAGCAACCTTTTAGAAAACTCCCATAGAGAGTATGCTAGGCAGAGTCTCCCAAAAGTAATATTAGTCGGTGTTTATGCCTTCCGGACCTAAAAAGGAGATTGTAGTATCAGGGTGGTATGGGCCCCTCCCAGATAGTGTGGGGTTTGGAAACTTCTCTTTTCTGAAAAAAAAAAAAAAAAAAAAAAAAAAAAATCTAGTAAATTGTTCAGGGATCTGGGGCTGTTGATTTCTCATTTAACCTTGCTTTCATGTGTTTTATTTCTGTGATTCTTCATACAAAATTCCAAGTGTCACAGTGCAAGATCATGAAGTGGCACATTTTTTTTCTATTTTGAATGAGTAAAATGAAAGAGATTTTTTTTTCCTGTAAATTGATCTAGTGGACTTTGCTGGCTTAGAGCAGAGGTGTGGTCTGACAGTTTCCGGTTTTAAAATATTAAGGAGAAAAATAGAGAAAAGGAGGATCTGTGTAAGTTCTATTTTCCTACCCCATAAGTTCCCAGAAAATCTGAAAGCATCATACATGACTTCTGGAAAGACTTCTTTTAAGGTGTTTTCATTAGTTACAAGGTTTTCCCTGCTCTAAAATATCCCCAGCTCAACACTGCTCTTTGTGTGCAGCATCAGTCCTGGAATATGATGAGCATCTAAAAATAGTGAGATGTAAAAATGGAATTTCTTTCTACTTACATTCTGATTTTGAAACTATTTGGATGCAACTCATTTATTACAGGAATATTAACCAAATTTAAGGACCAGAGCTTTCGGAAAGGTATTTTGATAGAATTTGATAAAGTATCCAGATTTGGCAATACTGTACTACAAATGGAACTGTATAGGAAACCTGGATAATTTCTATTATTTCTTTCTATGTGGCCATGACCATTTTCTCATCATATATGTTAGCTTGTGATGAGACTAGTGTAAGAGGCACAAGGAGTAACTTTGTGTTATCTTTCAACAAGAAAAAAAAATAAATAGGTGAAAAAGTTTTGTATAAGTGAAAAGGATATGCACAGAGAGAAACTAGCTATACATCCAAGTGGAATACACTTTTTATCCATATAACATGATTTTAATAAATCTGCAATGTCCAATGTATATAATCAGCCATGCTTTGCTATAAGGTCCAACAGCAGCAAATGGTGATATTAAAGGAGATAGTCATTGCAGTTTACATAGAACTAAATAAATACTTCAAAATGTATTTGCCAATGTTTGTTAAAGAGTACACCTCAGGTGACAGGTGCAGTTCCCCGCTGTCATGCACTAAAAGCAGGAATACAGCCTTATTCTGCCATGAATGAAAACGTGTGTCCTGGCTGCCAAACTTACTGCCTGAATGGTGAAGGAATTCTTACAGTGTGCAAGTGAAGACAATCAAGGAGCCTAGTGATTTAAAGCAACTCCAGAGAGGGTGCTTCCAATCTGTTGGTGTCAGACACTCCTATCACAACCAGTGTTAATGACAGAGTCCTACACATTTCAAGCTTCCTGTTGCTGTGATCTCAGTAAAATTACAAAACAGCTCTTTCTGAATAATTTTTTATCCTTTATTATTATTATTTGAAATAAATCAGTAATAACTGATTTTAGCCTCTCTTCCTGGCTTCTCCCATTGCCTGACAAGCAAGGAGAGGGCAATCAGCCATGTCCCCCTGGATAACTTTTTAACCCATTTTTAATCCATTGCAACCGACTGTAAGAGGGGAAAAGCTTTCAGAGATGCTTACACTTTGTTGAGACTTGTAAAAATCAGTGGCAGGGTAGGAAAGCTCAACTCAAATGTGCATTTTCCACAGGGAAGAGAGGTGGGCTGTGGTTCTGGAGAGAGGGGCTGAAGTAGGATGAAGCAGTGGGGCACTGGGCAAAGGGAAGCTGTTGTTGATGCCAAGGGGAAAGTGCTGAAGTGAGAAAGAAGTAATCCAAGGGAGAACAAGCTTCAGCGGCTCTGTTTCTCACAGAAAAAATGTTCTCACTATTGCCAGCCTTGAAGCTGGAAGGTTATAATTGTGGCTTCAAAATAAGAAGTTTGTGCTTTTTTCATTCTGACAAGCTCCCCCTGCCTACCCACAACATCTGTGGAACAATGACAGTGTTTTAGGCTCTCCCAAGCTTACAGTATCAGGGCTAATATTCTGGAAGAGGTCATTGCAATCAAGTGTCAATGGCCTGTATTAAATGCTGTCTAATGTGTAACTTTACAAATGTAAAATACGATATTCAATATTCCCCCCATATCCATCCATCCTCCGTTTTGTCAGGAAAATGTTACTCTCTAGTCCCAGCCAGCATTTACCTGGTGTGTGGATGTGCTCCGTGTACACTCACCCATCTCTGTTCCTGCTGCGGCTGAGGGGACTTCTCCCCCTCTTACCTTCTTGCCTCATGAAGATGGAGTCAGCTATTTGCCAACATTAAAACACACGTGGTGTCTAGAGGAGGATCAGGACTAGGTCTCCCCACAGCCACCTTGGCTGGGTGTTTCTCCCAGGAGGTATTACAAAGCTGAAAGGCAGCTGAGTTGCAGTGATGTCTCCAAAAGAAGGAGCGAAAGCAGGAGTTTCCCAAGCTGTGAATGCAGGCAGTACACCCGAGCATCTCCTTTCCAAGGCAGACAAATAATTTTGTTGTACAGAATAGGCTGCAGCTCCCGCTGTCTTTTGAAACCAGCCAAAGCCCCGTGGTCACCACAAGGACTTCTGCAGTCCCAGGGGAGGCAGCAAGGGGCAAACGAGGTGGTGGACCTTGGTGTGGAACCCTGTCTCTCCCAAAAGGTCTTGCACACAGCAACTGTTTTGAACAAGCTGCTGTGCAGGAATCGCTGCTGAAAATGGAAGGAGGAGAAAAAAAAAAAAAAAAAAAAAAAAAAAAGTGAACTGGTATCTGGAAATAGCAAGGGTTCCTTTACTGGCTGCAGCAGTCAGCTGAGGAGGAAGGTCAGGAGAGGACAGTGCAGCGCAGCTTGCAGATGACATGGGGATAAGGGGGAGAGGGCAGAAGGCACCAAAATTTGTTCATCAAGGAGTGAAGGAAAGAAGAGGAAAAGCTAATGTGCCCTTAAAGGACATTTAAGGTATTGCTGACATGTCATCACAGCACCGGCGCAGAGCTATTATATGGGTCACTGCAGGGACAGGGTTATGGTGCCCTTCTCTAATCTTGCTGGATTTATTTCATATTTAACTTTGCTGTTGAATTCCACCTTGTATAATGTTTAGTTTCAGAATAAGTAATACAACGCTCCATTTCTTTAATTCTGACCTGGCATTAGGGACTTTTAATCTCACCTTGACTGTATACTTTTTTGTCTGAAAAGTAACATAAAGTCTCTTTGAATGGTATCCTTTGCTCTTTCTTAATATTTTTCATGGAAAGTTCAAAGAGCGCTTTTCTGTTCTCAGCTCCTCGGTTTGTTTTTGCAGGCATTTTGAAGTTAGCAATCTTTCTGCCCTTTACAAAAGTTTCCATTAACAGAGAGCAGAGTCAGGTGTGATGCAAATGCTCAGTCACACACCATAAACACTGAATATCCCAAGATATTGTTGAAGTGAGCAGTTTATAGAGAGGTGCTAAAACCTGACCTAGACCTATAAGAGATGTTGTAGAGTGATGCTGTATAACCAAAAATATCAAATTTTGCATTCTTTGTACATAGAAAAAAAAGCGAAAAGAAAGAAAAAAAAAAAAAAAAAGGCTAAATCCACTATTGTTTATAAACACTTTATCCTCAGTTTCTCCTTAATATAGTTTCACTGGCACAGTCACAGCCTTTCACAGCCCAAAATATAGCAGAGCCATCCTCATTCCTCCCCACCACAAAAATGTGTTTTCAATAGTAAGCAAAAAGAAAGTAAAAAGAAGCAGTATCTCAAACATGTTACTGAAGTCTGAAAGCTCATGAGAAAAAAAAAAAAAAAAAAAAAAAAAAAAAAAAAAAAAAGATCTTATTGTTGGGTTTTGGTGGGTCCGAGGGGATACTGAGACAAGGTGAGAGCATAAATTGTAGGTGCTGCAAACAACTGCCTGGAATCTGGTGGGCCCTGGAAGCCTGCCCGACATCCTGGGAAGCAGGACTTCCTAAGGATGCTGCTGGAAGAAGGACTATGCTGGAAGCACATGTGGGCCGATAGTCCCAATTGTTGAGGACACCTTGCCAGCAGCCATCACCAATTCTCATCCATCATGTCCCCTTCGGTTGCAGTAGGAACACCTCAAAAACATCTGCACCAAGTTCTGCCTCGTCTTGTGTCAATCCCTTGTGTCTGAGGTCCCAACGCTGAGCTGGTAGCTGCTAGAAAGACAGTTATCAGTACAACATAAACCCCGGCTGAGATATACAAACTATGCTCTTCAAGCACAGAAGTGATCCTGAGCTCTTCATCTATTTGACAGTAGTGGCTTTAATAACTCCTTGAATTGACTCAGTGTTTATATATTTCTTCCAGAACACTCACTTCTTGATTTTGAAATAAGCAGTAAGTACATGCTGCTTACTGCTTATTGCTTATTGGCATATATCAAATATCACGGTTAAAATGCAGACAAAATGCCTGTGGTTGTTGGGGCAGAATCTATTACTCTTGCAGTAGTCCTTGGCATCCTCTGGAACAGAAGGTAGATTGCTTTTTTATTATTATTTTTTTTAATTTCTGTTTTTAATATATCAAACCCATGAAAGCAGGGGGTTATTTGCAAACCTATCTGAGCAAATAGCTCAAAAGACAAAAAGTAATTGCTGAATGCTTACCACTGTGGTAGGAAAAAAAAAAAAAAAAAAAAAAAAATGTTCAATTATTAATGGGAAGCATTCATCTCCACCATTTTTGTAGTCTGTTATGCCTTGTGGGATGGGGAATGTGCTTCATTAGGGATTTCTCTTAAAAAAAAAAAAAAAAATGTAAACCATGTGCACATTCAGTTCAAGGTTTTTACCTCAGAAACAATTATGTCCATAGCTACACACTGCCTGTTAGCTAAATGTCATTCAAGGTCTTCCTTGAAATCTTAGAAGCATAAGTAATACCAGATTAGCTAAATTCCTGAAAAGTATTTTGAGGGTTATTCTCTAAAGCAATTAAGGTTGTGTGACATGGCTCATGGCAGGTAGAGGAGAGACTGAAGTCCTAAAGGGATAAAGCAGCCTCCTCCTTCCATTCACTGCAGGAGGGTCTGTGTATTGTTAAGCACGGGACTTTTGTACGTGAGCAGGAGCCACATGTACAACCAGAAAGAGTGAAAAAATGAAACATGGTTAGGGAAATTACTTCAAATGGTGCCCACACTTTTGGGATCTCTAAGGTTAAGGGTAGGAAGTACATAAGCTGAGGTTCAAATTCACAGTGAGACATACACACAGTTTATAAAATTCACAAATTCAGTGTTATAAAATAAAGAAACTAAAACACTGGAGTATGGATGTTCAAGTAAATGTATTTGTTACAAGATTCCTTAAATGTAGCTGCCAGTAAAATGGACAAAGAATCATATTAGCCAGTCCTGTATTATATTCAGCAGTTCCCTATTTCATGAACAGGGGCTATATCCCCAGGAATCACTCCAACAAAGGGTTTCCAAAGAAACTGGGAGATGATCCAATTAAAGAAGCCTGGAACAAGGATAACTGCGTAAGGATAGAAGTATCCGAGAACATTAGGCAAAGAGAAACAAAGACTATGAGAGCATATGAGAGAGCGAGCTTCATTTTCTCATTTGAGTAGAATGAGGAGAATTATACCTGTCCTTAGGTTTTATGGTGAGTGGAATCCAGGTCCCTGGTGTCAGGCTTGGACCTGCTTGCTTTCCCTTCATTTCTTCTTTTCTGGTACTTCTCTCTGTTGTTGTGTGCAGACTCCATATTTAAACAAAACAAAACAAAATAAAAATTTACACTGATTCTTAAGGAGTCTTTTTAGATGCACATCTCTTATGAAAGAGCAGCTCTGATCTTGAAGGCTCTGTTTGGGGCAGTACCAGCAGAGAATGAAAGACTACTCTTAATCCCAGCTGAGCCAGGGGAGTGGTGGATGGGAACACATGGGAGGTTCCAGAGGGCCATTGCCTTGGAAATCCCACCCATGGCAGCTTCATCAAGAGTTACCAGTTCTTGCTAGCTTCCTATAGGTACTGGCAGATCCACAGGGACTATTATCATGCCTGGAAGGAGAACTGCATGACGATGCATCTCCATCCCATGCTCATCACAGGTGGCATCCCAGAGATGGCCTGTGAGAGTGTGCAATTGATTCAGAAGCATCTGAGTCTGACTCACCTTTAGGCATGGCTTGGCAAGCCTTTCTGCATATTCTTTCTGTTTAACCCTTGAAGCTTCCAGTCTGACCTTCTGCTTCAGCCAGCATGGCTGTGAGTCCACTGACTCACTGACTGGTGCAAGCTGGGGGGCTCTGGGCACAGCACAAACCCATTCTAGATCAGCCTATGGCCAGGGCAACACTTCATGAGGCTTTACTGTTGGTAAATAAAATGTTGATTATGTTGATTATATTAATGTGCATGATTATCACTCTCCTAGAGCGTTTTTTGGGCAGGGCGTTTTGCTGAGTGAAAATCTATATTTGATATATTTTATATTTATCCTCTGTTAGGATACGTGTGTTTTCTGGCATGGGCTGCCTACAGGCCCACCAGGCCCCTCATTGGCAGCAGCACACCTTCATGTGGCAGGTACGCTCCTGAACAGGCCGAACACTTTTACTACAATACGATAGCCATGTACCCAAAGCCAGATCTGGATCTATTTCTTCTCTGCTAGCTGCATAGCTCTTTTGGCCTTAGCAGCCTTCTCCAGGTGTGGGTCAGACCAGAAACAAGACCCCTGTTCTGTCAGTGAAATGGATGTCAGGAGCAAGGCTAGTGTGCCAAAGCAGACACGTGATTACCAGGAGAAATTACTTGGCAGAAGTTGAAGCACCAGACATGAAGAAATGTTTGCTTTGAAATTCCAGAGACTTGACTGTCCCTTTGGTTTTTCAGAATGCTTTGATTTAGTCGTGTGGGGTGGAAGCAGCCTGTAACCTTGCAAGGGCACTGGGAATACTACCCCTTGTGCAGCCACAGGATATGTGAAGCGAATTAACTGTCAGCAAGCTTCGGGGAGACAGCAGATGTATACGTGGTTAAGAGAAGTTTGGCTGTCTTATGAAATTTATTTCCACCACAGGATCAAAAGCAATTATGTATATGAAATATATAATCCTTGGATGGGTAATGTATAACAGGGCATAGCAATGTAAGTGAGGGAACAGCAAATCCATTGCATGCAAATATCTGAATAGTTTCACTTTTAATTGCTTGAAAGCTGAAGAAAAGTAGGCTCCTATGGTTTCTATGAGTGCAAATTACTCATGCCCATAAGGAAATCAAGATTTGGTGCACCTAAAATAATCCATTTTATGATTAATTTTCAGAAGTAAGCATTTAAAGCCAAATTTGCTTGCTTTGGGTGCAGCTTACAGGACCACCCTCGCATCAGGAGAAGGAAATATTGACACAAATCTAATTGCTGTACTTAAGTGTCTGTCTGATTTGCTCAAGCAGCAGTAGTTAAAGGTGCCTTGCTTACATTTTCTGCCTCTACTTGTGTCACTAGCTCAAATGCGAGTGTATTTTGTACCTCCCAAAAAATCTCCGAGTCTCAGAAAAACAGCAGTGGAGCTGGATGCTGTTCCCACATCTCTGGAGGGCTCCTACCCTCTTGCACACCCAGGAACATGTATAGATTGTTAATGTACACGCTATAAATTGTTAATGGGACTTGCAAGAGAGGAGAGAGAAAAAAACACCTAGCTGAAACTTCCCCATAATAACTTCAGCAATTCAGTCCTCTTGTATGGCTTTTATATATTGTTAAATTATATATTAACATATATTAAATGTTTCCATTTATTTTTCACTCTTGACATTTTGTTTCTAGGATGATAAAGAATAAAAATAGTGTGAGCACTGATAAGCTTTAAAACTGAGCATTAGAAAAGGAAGGGAAACTGAACAATGCCATAAAAATGGGCTCTTCTTCCAGCTTTGGAGAAATGTTAGATTTTTTTTTAATTAGAATTTTTAAAATATGTTTTTTTTCCACTGAGAAATCACCTGATTCTTTCTGATTTGCTGGTGGGCTGCAAAACCATGGGAGCCATATCAAGACATCCCAAAGTCTCCGATGACTGAGCCAAAGGGCACAAGAAGCCTGCCAAGCAAGGGACCAGCACAAGACAAGCTACAGGGAAAAGTTATCTGAGATCACTCATTTGATGCATTTTGGGAGATCTTGCTGAAGTACGTTTTGCTGGATGGAAGAAAGAATAGGTAGACTATATTTGTTTTTGATCTGTTGACTCCAGGCTTGCTGGTGAGGCATCTGCCCATACTTTTGGATCTCCCTTGGTTCTTACTTAGTGTTGCACTTTAAGCACATGTTGAACCTGCGGGTGAATATAAAACATGCACTTTTAAGAGGTTTTGAAGCATGGTAGCATGGGAAGCAGGAGTTCCCATAAGCTGTTTGCTGGGAGGATTTTAAGTAATGAAAAGGGACTTTTTCACTGAAACTGAACAGCTTATTTCTGGTGAGCTGGGTCATCGTGGCTGTCTCTGGGAATACTGTGAGCCCTCTGATGATGCAGACCGCAGGCAGCACAGTCAAACTTACCCACAGCAGAAAGGGAAATCGCATTTCATACATAATTCACAATGCACTGCAGTGATTCCATAAGGTCAATATCTGCTGTTAACTTGGAGGAAATCAGAGCAGGAAGAAAAAAGTGTTTGTTCTTGCTGATCTTTGAGAGAGCTGTCTACAAACTGCTGATTTCAATTCCACAGTGCTACACAAACACCAAAGTGAGCCCTTCTGCCCATCTACAAGAGGGATATCAGAGTCAGATAAACTTTGCAGCTGGAATAGGATCTCTTTGTCTTCAGGTTTTCATCTCAGGGTTCAACAAAAATACAGATAAGGGACAAAATACAAACAGGAATGAGTTTGTGCAACAGTGAACTGGAGCTTTTTAGCTTTGGGATTCCTCCTGTCTAATTGGCCATCCAAAATTAGTCATCTGGCCCTGCTGTTTAGCACAAAGAGGGAAGGAAACACTTACAAGGGGCAATTCAGCCCCTCCATATATAGCTGGTTTAAGATGGGTGGGATAAGTTACTTGCTCAGAGTGATTCTTTTTTCTAGGCATTTATAACCACTTACACAAGTTCTTCCAAATTTATCCTCTTTTTGTTTTCTGGAAATATTTTCTAAGTGGATTGTGAGCACTTTTTGTGTTTGTCTCAGATTTCCTTTAGCAGCAAGGACCTGAAATTAGCCGGGTAGATAACCCCAACCAGCATGCAGGAGTCATGTAGCTGGGATCTTGCAAAAGATAGTACCACAACAGGTCATGAATACCATGCTGGAAAATTTCAGGCGTTTTGTGCATACACAATGCAGTGAGTAGGCACTTACAGAGAGGCTTTATCCATCCGGATAAAGAGTGCAAAACTTACTCCATTGTTTCATGAAGCTAAAGAGTACATGCACATGATGCCAATGATAGAGTGATACATTGAACTCCCAGACACAAATATGGTGTCCCCAGAGTCTGTAAGGGAGGAGGAACTTAGCTACCATCATGCCAGGCTGCAGGATGCTGTGAGAATGGGAAATGCATCCGAAAGTCTGGGATGTGAAGCAGAGCTGGGGAGGGGGTGGAAAGTTTGGAGAAAAGCCATGGAAGAAAATGTAATGCATATTTGTACTACAGAGAGAGACGTGGGCATCCGGAGGTAAAGGGCTTCTTTTTCATACAGGCAGCTTGTTTTTGCTTGTCTAGATATTTGTTTGAATGGTAAAACCATTCAGGAAAAATCAGTACAAAGTCAGGAGAAAGATGTGTGTGACTGAGAGCAGGGAAAAGTATTTCTGTTAGCAGTGCTCACATGGCCACATGTGGTCTAACAAAAGCTGAAAAGGCAGCAATTCTCTCTCTGGATGCAATTTGCAAACCATCATTAATTAGATAATGCTGTCCCTTTTTTTTATCTTGTTTAAGCTGTAATAGAGTGTAATCCATTGAATAATAAATATACTTATGTTTCACTGAATGTTCTTTTACTACATAATGATGCATGTCAAGAAGAAATCTGTGGTTCTCCCTGAACATCTCCAAAGTTGTTTAGATTTGTCTTTTTAACAAGCTTTTAATGTAATAACGACAGAGCAGTATCATAAGGCAATGTTTCCTAAACTGCATGAGCTGCCAGGTCCTGTAGGTGGTTTGCAGATGGTCTGGAGGCCATATTAAAATAATAAAGTCATAAACTGGAGAGTTAAAACATGGGTGATAAGAGCGATTAATAGGCCCCAAATGAGTGGTAGGAATTTCATCTACAAATACAAGGCCTCTTGCAGGCAGAAGGACCTACGAGTTTTCACTGACTTCTCTGGTGTTCTGCATGGGTCAGCCTTTGCACCCATGAGAAAAAAAAATTAAGATGGAAACACCTGGGAAGACGACGTGTGGGATTTGAATGTATTTGAGCAAAAACAGCTTTCCATCAGCACTGTGTGAGTGGTGTCCATGTGGGTGCGTCCAACCTGCATTGCCACTTGCAGTACATCAGATTCCACTTTAAAAAGCCAAGTATGTTCAATGTGATCTGTTATTTGTACATCCTTAAACATATCCTATCCTTAAATGTACAGCAGTGTATTCATCCGGGTCTAGTGTCTGCCCTGCCTCCAGTTCTGGCAGCACAAGAGAGCTGCGAAACCCATTAAGGGGGAGTGAAGGATGCTGTACATTACTGGGACAAGTGTCACTGGAACAATGGTGATGTAGCTCTGAGCATTACTGAACATTCACAGTTCAATTTTCACACTATGCATAGTCTGCAAATGACAAATATATTCAAACGTTGGTTCTTATTTCATATTCAAAGCTGTTATGTTTTCCTGAATTCCAAAGGGAAATATTTACTCTGTGCAAATTACCTTTTTAACCTCTAAATGCCTAATATAATATTTATAATCTTTATATTCTATTTGATAGCACATCAAAAATGACATGGATGGGTGTGCTTCTCTCCAAGGTTGTGCACTAAAACGAACACAAAATGGCTACTTTTCATTACGCTTCCTAGTGACTAATGCATTCAGTCTACAGCAGAAAACAGGTCTGTATCTGCATCCTGCTAACAACAGCTCTCTTCTGAGCAGCCAAACAAAACCCCAAACCTGCATACCTTCAAATTCTGGGGCAGAAAAACTAGGGGTTTGGTTTTATTTTCTAAGAGAGGCTAACCTGCATAGAATTGCTGTTCTTTTTAGCCTATATTAGACACAGATGATTAGTCTGAAAGCTAAAGAAAATTCTCTTCAAGTAAATGAATCTATTCATACTTAGATGAGCTATTCTTCGGCATTGGCAACCTGTGGAAATGGTAATCTAATCATGCCACAGGACTAGTATCCAATATGCTGAAAGCTTGTAATTCACAGCTCAAGGGGGATGTGGAAGATAGTTGAGAATGCAGTAATTATAGGGTTGGTGCTAGAATGAGCAGTGAAATAATGTGTATTATTTTGTTCATAAGCAGGATTTTTTTTTTTTTAGCCTATAGCAAGCAGGTTTGTGAGAGCAACCAAGCTGCAGGTTTTTTGTCTTTGACACAAAGCCGTAGGACATCTGGTGCTATTAACTATAATTCCCTCTGCATCCCAGTAACACCTTTACAAAAGTATATGCACACGCATATACACTTACCTTAAAGCTGATGAAAACTCTTCATTTCAGCCATGAAAAAAAGATTTCTGAATACCTCCTCCTATGTCAGTCTGTGAAGTAAAGAACTAAGAAGCAAAGCTCCCTGCAAGGGATCTCAGTTGTATTCAAACCAGTTAATGCCAGGAACACCAACCTCTTACCTTCAACCTGTGGTGTCCAAATAAGCTACCTTAAGCTAGGATGGGCTGGACAGCTTTACACCCTCAGCTAAAAGGTCCAATAGTACTGGCCGAGTCTCTTCCACTCTCTTTCTATAGCATCTCATTCTTGAGGTTTTTAGCCTTATTTTGCTGCAAGTTTTATGTTGCATTTTTTTCATCTAGTCTAGGGGTGTTTTGTGGTCTGTGTCAGATTGGGTAGTGCTGCAAGATACTTTGGGACTTAACACACATTGCTTTGAAGCAAAAGGTAGGCTTCCATAATAATCCCTTCCAGTGTCATACGCCTTGGAATCTGAGAGCACTACCCAAACGGAGCACATTGTAAGAAACCAGAGATGTAAACTGTAGCTCAGGAGAAAGGCAGGCTTTGAAATCTGTTGCATCATATAAGAAGAGAACAAAAGCAAAATTCAAAGGCAGAGTTCAAAATGAACGTAGCTTTGTATGTGTATGCAAGGGTGTTTCTGTTCATGTGGCAGTGTGTGTTCAGGCAAGCACATGCACACAGGTATTTATTGTACCTGTGGACACCTCCTTCTTACACCTTGCCTACCTGTCACCCACCCTATTGCATACTGTACAAGGTAGAGTAATATTTTCCAAATTCACTTCCAAGAATAATAATGCCCGTATTGTTTTTATTAGAAAGTTGCTTGTGCACTGTAACAATTCATCTCGCCTCTGTCTCATCTGGCAAAGTGCAAAATAACGTTGTGCAGACAGGAACATGTGTTAATGATGCAACTGATGTTAAAATTGTCACGTAGTATGAATTTCACACATGGCAGGCTGTGGAAGCTCTCTGCAAGCTCAGTTCTCGACCAAGATCAGTAAGTGGCATGCAGCAGTCAAAAGAATGTGAAAAGAAGCTTTTTTAACTTTTTTTTTTTTTTTTTTTTTTTTTTTTTTTTTTACAACATCTAATTTATGGAGGAAGGGGGATTACAGCTCACTTCTTCACAGCTCACTCCTCCTTAGTCAGGATGATGAAAAACCTATGAGATCTTCCTTTTAACATCTACCACTGGAAGTGAGGAAAATAAAGTTCTTGAGCATTTCACTGCAGCTTAGGACACTTTTAATACTGAAAGCTCTTTGACTATAATATTAACTTAAATTACAGTGAATATTTCCTTCTATCCTGGAGGACTCCAACATGCTTAGCAGACCTGAGGCCATTTGTTATGTGCAAGTTATGAAATATAGATCATTAGAGGTATGCTTTTCTAATCTCACAGTTTAAATTTTTATATCAAGAAAACTGTTTCTATATTTTTTCTTCATCATTTTGATGTTACGAATATTAAAAAAAAAAAAAAAAAAAAAAAAAGGAAGAAAAATAAAAAAGATTCTCTAGACCAGTAACTTTTTACTTGACACCACGGGGTTAAAAAGAAATTGCTCAGAAGAGGAAAATAGGGAGGAAAAATATAAAACAATTTTGTCCTGTAGAGATGATGCTTTTCTCTTGATAAACAGGTCAAATCAGCAGGTTCCCAGTCTCAAAGAAAACTGCTGCAGTGGCCTACTTGGCTGTTAATACATAGCACATTCAAGGCATGTATAGAAAAGTCAACTGAATGGAATAACAAGAAAAATATGACTCATCCACAGTCCTAAGTGCTAAATTCAGGAAAATTATGAGGAAGATCCTTTTTCCTTTATGAGTAGATTTCACTCTTGGTGTACATCAGTTGGGCAGCAATTTTATACACAAAAGATTGACATTGTGGATGTAATAAACCACCTTTGAAATTATTAAAATCTAATTGTTGACACTTTTTCAATCATTCTGCAGGCAGGGAAGGCTGTGCCCTCAGACATTTTAGATAGAGGCCAGGCCATGCACACATTTTGTTGCTGTTTTCTTCACCCAAGTTATTCAGTCAAAGCACCTTGAATATTGCCCGTGTTAGTCTAGTTGCCCCTAGTTAGGCCAAAGAGACCTGTCTAGCACCTTGGTAGACTCCAAAGCAGACAAAAGCCATGGTAGAAGACTGTAGGTTCAGTGTGCAGCAGCCTCCTCTCTTCAACGAAGTCTTCTCTAGCTCTTTAAATTCTCCAGAGGGACTACAGTTACTCCAGAATAACTATTTGTCTGGATACGCTTAATCCCAGATAAAGTGAGGGTGCAGTGATTCCATTTAAAGCACTTCCAAATTTAATAATAATAATAATAATAATAATAATAATCGCTCTTCTGGAAAATGTCCAAGTAACCTTAAATATTTCTCCCAGCTGGGTGCAGTTTACCTGTGGATGATACTACTGTGACCTCCAGCTAGGCACAGTCTGTATATCCTCTTAGATCCCATATGATAAAAAGTAAATAATATTAATATTGCTGGTAACAAGAGCTGGCTGATTTACTCACTGGAGCTAATTTTAATCTTGAATTTATAATTTTTCCCAGTTACCAAGTTGTTTGTGAACAGTCCTCATTTTTGCACATGTATTTGTTTATCATTTGTTAACAAACAATTAATGAAAAGCAGACACTGGCCTGTAGATTACTTGTCATCTGTCCATTTCAATTATTTGCATTTTTTCTGGGTGATTGGTGTTTGACAGTGATCCTGCTCAGACTCTTCAATTTGATGTGAAAAACAAATAATGAGTAAATACATTCTCAACAATGTTAACCATGCAGATAAAGGTGCTGGTATTAAGACAATCAATCTTCGAACACCCGTGCAAACAAAAATCAAGGTCATATAAAGGTTTGCAAGCAAAGCTGTATGGGCAAAACCAAACAGGATAGCCTGAGTTGTACCATGTTGCCTGTTGCTCTACTGAGCATCCTTTTTTTTTTTTTTTTTTTTTTTTTTGGTGGAACTATCACAGATATTTGTGTCAGTTTATCTATTTTTTTAATCATCTCATTTGGACATGAAGATTCAGACCTGATTCTTTCCCTTTCTTTCACATCCCATATGCCCATGGGAGCACCTTCAGATGGAGGTTTAGGCAACCTTCTGATTCACAGTGAGCCAGTAACGTCTTCGAGGCTGAGATTTTGATTACAAAAGAAATACTGTCTGTAGGAGGAATAGGTGTGTGCAATAAATGGGTCTTATTAGAAGGATAATTAAAAAAGAAGACCTTTCAGGTTTGGGCAGAAAAAAAAAAAAAAAAAAAAAAAAAATGGAGCTTTGGTTAAAAATCTGATCCAGCCTCTTCACTGCATCTTACACGCTTTGAGGTGTGGAGGATTTGCAATGTGCGTGTGAGATTGTATGGATTTGCAGGATTCACTTAGCTGGCGTTTGCTGAGATTTTGTATTGGCCTTGTGATCTTTGGAGAGCACTTCTGTAGTTGAGAGATTCAAAAGGTCTGAATTCTTTGAAGTGTCAAAATTCATGTGGGTGTGTTTGCTTTCTGTCTTTGCATACTAAATAGATGGCCTCGGTTTACCTTTTAACTAAGACAGCACAAAATGCATCTTTAATTTTTTACAATTATGAAAATGCCAGAAGAGTTAAAATTATTGTGTAGTCTAGGAGCTAGGGAGAAGGGAGATTTACCCCAGGCTGAGACTGTGAGCACTAATTTCAAAATCTCTAGCTAAAGGAAATTGTAATAGAAAGATAAATCCTACTTGTGCTCAGGAGATAAAAGTTTATTGACATTGGTCCTTTACTGAGGTGATGCTGCTTTGTCATTGTGGAAATTATGTAAAATAAGCTTCTGACTTTTGCTACTGGAATGTTATGACATAAATTCAGCCAGCAGGGTTTCAGGATCATGTTCTCAAGTTTTAAAATTTCCACTGTTACTAAACTGACTTATTTTTAAATAAGTCAGAGTGAGTAAGGAAGAAAAAAAAAAAAAAAAGGTGTTGGTCATCAGATGTGCAGCTGGTGTCTCCAAGGATGTTGTGTCTGACATCTCCTACAAACTGTGAATCAGAACTTCTTCAAGGCTTCCTTTACATGCATTTCTTTAATAAATGCAGAAATATGTGGAAAGATTAGAATGTCTCTCACATCTCAAGTAACTTGAGCCTGGTCTGTCCACATCCATGTGTGTCAGGGCCACCATCTTTATTTGTTGAAATATCTGAGAATTGGTGCTGTCCTGTTGCTAGTTCAGGACTCCCAACAAAACATTATTTTTGTCCTCAGATTTATTGAAATGCATCTGTATACTGTACAATAATCTGTGCACTGTGGTGAACCGCACATGAGATGTCAACAGCTTGTGTGCTGAGGACACTCAGGCTGATCAATATTTTTCATGCCAATCTGGTATTTTGAGCTGGTTTGTTGCAATATCAGCTAGGACTCTTGTCACAAAATGACCAAATAGATAAAAGAATGAGGTCACCCACAGTGACCTCGAGCCTGTCACTGAGCAAGGTCAAGAATTTCTTAATCTGAGTGCAGGATGGGAAGATGGAAACCAGGTTTTGGTGTCCATTTTAATTACTCTCAACACAGAATACATATTTCACATGTGTTCTTAACATGCCTTGTTCACCAAATCATTCCATTTTCCTAGGTTTTGAAAAATGTTAATGTCCTCAGGCTTGAGTCAGTTTTGTTGTTTTACCTGAAATTAGGCCAAAGATAGATATAATTTCTTGTGTAAACCCCTTGTCTACATTTCCTCATTTGACAGTGGATTGAATTTACCCCAGAGTGCTAGATCTGCCCCGCACAGATGACTTCCAACAGGTCATCTGATAACCTTACCCAGACCACAAGGGAGACAAAATTTTTCAGCTGGGTCATAACTCTCTGTCTCAGGTGACAAGTTACTCTTTTGCCCAGACTGAGGTTTTAGTCATAACTTTCCCTCTTTCGTTCCTTCTTCCTGCTGCAAGCATCTCTTGCCTTTGGTTTTGGGTAACACCCCAAGTACGGTAACTTTGCTGAAGAATGTAGTACTGATTACGTAAAAACAAGTCGGTACTCCCCTGGCTGAACAGATATTCTTGCTCAATATTGAGGTGATACTTTCCTTCCTAAATGCTGGTTTTCTATTTTTATTAGTAATTCTCTATAAGAAAAGTAGAGTGTGTTGTTAAACCTGTGTGGTTCCTTTGAGCTATAGCAAACTGCATTGAAATAGATAATAAAAGGATATAAAACAATTCCTATGATGTTTTCTGGCAATTTATAGCAACTATAAATGTTGTTCATGTTGCTTTTATTATCACATTCTTCTTATAGTCTGTACTGTCTTTTATTTTCTTTGTCGTTTGTGCCAGTTTCTTTGCAACTTACATGTTATTAAAACACAGTAGCCTTTCATTATTGGTGTCATCTGAATAACTTAAATCTTCACCTATTTAATATAATCTTGCATATCAAGCAGCATAAAATAAAATTCTCAAAACAAATTAAGAGGTAGACTTTTGAGACACTGAGAGGGCACTAAAAGCCTTGATGCAGGCAAAGACTGACCAAAAAAGCTTAAGCTTTTTTTTTTTTTTTTTTTTTTTTTTTTTTTTTTTTTTTTTTTTTTTTGAGATGGGAGCTTAAAGAGATTTAAGCCTTTTGCTGGATCAGGTGACAAAGTCAGTGAGGTAGTTTGCTTAATAATGTAGATGGCTACTGTACCAAAAATAGTAAATTCCATCACATACTGGTTGTTTTACACACATTTGAATAGCCTTTGTCAGAGCAATGACTTTCTGGATTGCTTAAAAGCTTCTGAACAGCCTTAGGGTTGAATAACGTGCAAAACTGGTGTACCTACATTTCTGTGCTTGCTGTATATACCGGTCCCATAATGACTGAAGGAATATAACTGTCCTGTATGTATATACCTGCTTTATAGTGCAGAGCTTTGGAAAGTTCCTTGTTTTACTGTATCTTTTAAAGTAGTACCAAGTATAAAAGTAACCAAACCATGGAAGAACAAGTGAATTCAAGCAGAGCAACCCTGACTGAGAAAGTTAAAGAGGGCTTCTAAACTTCACAAATTTTCATCAGGTTAAATTAACATCTGTACAGCTTTCAGTGGATTCAAGTGGATGTAACTGATAACAATGTGAAGTGTGTTTGAACACCATGGCATAAAAGGAGATCATTCTAAAATCAGTGAACTGATACAGTTAGTTGTGATAAACTTGTTGAATGAATCACTCTTACATCCTCTGGATTTATTTTTTTTTAAATAAAAAAGACCTTTTCAATCATATCCATGTATAAACATGTCCACATCAGGGGTGAATTTGCAGCAATTTAAACTAATTGATTTCTAAGCCAATTTAGATGCATCGCTAATCAAATTCTGTGAGAGCAGCTTGATGCCAATGTGTGCAATGATACAGAATTCTGCTTACCCTACCTTAAGTTTATTAACTATTTGGAAAACCACTGGGAGTAAAAACCAGGAGAAGCTTGTTTTCTTGCTAACATCAGCAGCAAGCAAAGAAGGTGCATCTCCAGACTGAGGAAGAGGGAACAATTTTTACAGTAATTTTTCATCAGACAGCAATCACACTTTGTAGTGTCAATCCTCCAGCCAAATACTGCGTTTACAAAGTTAGTTGCAGTGAAGACCATGGTAACACAATCCTTGCAGTAATTAACTATGCTAATACCTAGCTAGCTTCAGTCCTGCATGATGAGATTACATGTAGATAATTGGCTTGCCTGATTCTCCTCAAGGTTCACAGGATAGTTTCTGGGATTCACAGATTTGGAAGAGATAAGGAGAATCCTAATTATTCTCTAATCCTATCTCCTACAAGACAAAAGCTGAGCAACTTCACCCTGCAATTTCTCCATCAAATTCGTGTCTGACATGCTCCTCCTAAAAGGAGTGACTGCTGAACTTGCTTTACTGCTGGTCAGCTCCATTGCCACGGGTTGAGGACTGGCAGCAGAGGATCAGGAAGGACAAAACGCAATGCTTCCCAGTGGACTGTGAAGGAGGGCTCAATGCACAGTCCTTGCTTCATGGGAGCTTTAGGAACATGTAGGCTTGGTCCTGACCATGCACCTGCACTGATGTATCTCCAGGTTTGATAGGGTTCAAGTCTCCTATGTATTGTCTGTTTAGATATTAAATATTCCACGTGTAAGCAAAGGGAAACTATTTATACAAGAATACATCAATATGTCCAGAACCAGTCGTTCCAAAGATTATCTGGCAATTTTGAGAAATACCACAGACAGTAATATACTGAAGCAGAATGGCAAATGTGGGCTCCACTTTGGTAGGCTCACTGGGTAACTACTTGCTGAATGAGCTACTGGTATAGTCTGGAAATGAGGTTTGTTTACAGCTTTTCAAGCACCCAGATCCAATTCAGAAGTGTAAGAGGCAAGTTTTTTAGTGATTAGCCTCAAGAACTTGCAGTGTGCATCTGCAGCCCAAGTCTTTACATTCAACTGCTCCTTAATAGTGTTTTTATTTAAAAAAAAAAAAAAAAAAAAAAAAAAAAGTAAGTTTTTCAGAGTATATTTGAAGTTTTTGCTTTTTATCTTCCTAGCTCAGGTGGAAAAATGCTTGTAAAAAGTTCAACCCCCCCTTCCCCTAAGTTTCTGAAAATACAGGCTTTGTTTTTTGCATTGTGTTTTTACTTAAATAGCTGCTTATCTATATGTCTGCATTTGGTTAGTGCAACTCCACATTAAATAATAATAATAATAATTTAAAAAACATTTTGCTTTATTAACAGCATTGCCAGAGGGAAAGGGATGCAAATTCTGGAATTTCAGTGTGCTGCAATAACAATAACAAAATGTTATATCAAAGTACCAGTAAAGTTGCTTCCTGTAAAATATATGGGAAAGGGATCCAATTTCATCAAGCTGCCTATCATTTTATTTATTTACTGTTACATATCCTTGGACTTAGTGGGATAAACTACCATATTTCACAGTTTCCTCTGTTTTCCAGAGATGCTTTTTATAAGATTAATGTATTGGTATTCTGAAAGCTTATGAATTTCTCACCGTGGTGATTTGATGGCATGCTAGTTCTGAAACACGAGATATTTTAAGTGTTCTTTTTTATCTAAAGCTCTAATGCTTCTTGTTTTCCGTGACTGTTCTGAAAAAATAAATAAATAAATAAAGGGGGGGGGAGCATGAAGGATTTGGTGAAGTATTTAAGTGCAGAAAATATTTTAACAGTGCAGTAGACTTAGTTTAAACTATAAATCAGACAATGGTTCCCAGTTTTTTTCTCAGAAAAAAAAATAAAAATAAAAAAATTGTGCAGATGAAAAGAGATGGCAAATAGTTTGTATGGTAACTCAGAAAGACCACACTGCTGTACTGTTCTTTTTTTTTTTTTTTTTTTTTTTTTTTTCAGTCCTCTCCATCATGTTTCACTGAATGTAGAGGCTGATTTGTGTATCAGATACCTTCTGCCATTACTGTTCTAAAGAAGTTTAACTCTTTGAAGCTCTCGGAGAGCATCTGTCTGGGTCAGAATCATAATATCACCTGTGCAGTTCGTGGTGTTGTTTTTTGTTTTTTCAGATGCTTTGTTGGTAGACAGAGTTTAAAGACAAGGCCAAAATAGTTTCATTTGTTTTTCCTCTCAGCGTGAGTTTCAATTTGAGCTGCTGCTCCTGTGTTGTTGATGGGTACCTAACAACATGACGTCACATGGACCAACAGCCAGGATCGAGCCCTTCAGTAAAGCACCATCTCCTCAGGCACCATGCAGTTTTGTCTGCTGGAGACAGCTGCTGGAAGCATATGCTGCTGCTATGCCCTCTGGCTGGTCATTTGATGGTGTAAAACGTCAAAGGAGCTCTTACGTGTTAACCAAAGTGAGACTGAAGATTTGCACATGCTCATATTCTGTCTTCAGAAAATCTAAAGCTGAGTCCTAATTGCTTGACCCCAGTGAAGATCATTTTTTTAAGAGTAAAATATCATAAGCCATCCTAGCAACTATCCACTTGGGCAATGACTATCAGCTTATGTGAGATGTTTTTCCAGAGCTTCAGCTGTTTACAGACTTGTCTGCTTAGAGACCAAATGAGCTGAATTACTGAAGTTGTGCACTGTTAACATAATGGTAAATTTTAATGTATAGAGAAGTTCAGCTATGGCTACACAGTAGAAAAAGTGAAGTGGGTCTCATAGGAAGCCCACATGCAATGAATTTTGTCTGTGCATATATAATTTGCGGCAATATCACAGTGATAAACGACATTTAGCAGACACCTTCGGCTGCGTCACCTGTTCTCTGTACACTAATTCAGCTTTCCTGGGATAGCAATTAAACTTCTGACTGGCATCAGCAGCTTCCTGCAGCAGTCATTAAAAGAAAGAAAGAAAAAAAAAAAAGAAAGAAAAGAAAAAGAAATCTGCTAGAGGAGTATTCGCCTGTCATCCGCTGGCTGTGCACATGCAGATTTTGTAACTCCATCTCACTTGAGATACTGAATGAGCCATGGTCAGTCGTGGGTTTCAGGAGCCCCCTTACTGCACCCAGCTGGAAAGCTGGAGGCACCCTAGCTCTGAGCAAAAATGTCCAAACATATGAAATGTCCACCAGCAAAGGATTTTAGACCCCAGGGTACTTTGGGTATTATCTCCTAACACCTTGGTGTTACTGTGTGCAGTGAAGACAGCATACATACTTTGTATAGTTTTCTTCAGGGTTTTAGTTATCGGTTATGCCTGTTCCAAAGCCAGGGTAGCTTAGGCTTTTGTCGGCTGAGATGTATGGCTTGGCAGTGATGGGGATAAGGAAAAAGCATGGCATTGGCAGAAGTCCTGATGGCATGGTACAAAGATTTCAGTAGTTCTCATTTGGGATAATGACATCCATAATTCACTCCAGTGAATTCACTCCCTTGGGCAGTCTAGAACTTCTTATGAAAATCTCTGTTTCAGTTTGGTTTTAGTGGTAAATCTCTGTTTCCTCAGAAGCCATCTGCTACCTGAGAATAGCTTTTTAATTAAGAAAACAGATGCCCCATTTTCATACCAACTTTTTGCAAGCGCAAGTAACAGTTCAGGTTCTAAAACCCCATCTCCAAGCATTCACAACCCGCCCCCGCCCCCCCCCCAAACCTTAACAAAGCAGAGGAATAAGTGCATGGTGAGGTGAGTAACAGCACAATTGAGTGCACCTAGCCAAATCAAGCCCCACTCCTCTGCATGGGGAGCCCAGGGACTGCAACTCAAGGCCTCAGCTCTGCATGGATGTGCCTGCATCCCTGCTTTGTGGTGCAGCTATGTGAGATGTGAGTGTATTGCTGTAAATATCTTCTTAACAGGCATTAAATCAAAAAGATTAGGTCCATCTGTACACAGCTGAGGACCTTTTACCTTGTACCTTATTACTTAATTGTGTACATGCTGTGTCTTTTGCTGCTCCCTTCAAACTGTGGAAATATTCCTTTTTCTCAAGAGAAGAACTATTATTTTAATTGACTTTAAATTAGCACCCTTGTTTATTCTTGTATTCGTTAACCACGTTTACATGAGCCTGCCAAATCAGAGATGGAAAGATGTTGCTCACATATCTCATCACCTGAACTGCTCAAAGCACTGTGTGAATTTGATCTCTTTGCAAATGTTAGTCTGCCTTGGGGTTCTCCTCAGCACCCATCCACCGAGCTAAAACTCTGGGTTTGCGTGCTGGTGTTTGTTCCTGAGGGCTCATCTCCCTAGCGAGCGTGTTTAAACAACTGAAGTGCTCTTACAATGAAACATTCAAATTCAGGCCTTTATTATTATGCAATCTGGGATTATTTTTTTTTTTATCATTAGACTTCCTTCTGAACTGGGTGGTTGACACTCCCTGTTCCAAATTCTTCTCTCATGAGCTAGTTGTTTGGAAATACTGGCTAGGAGGACAAACACCGTGACTTTTTTTTTCCTAACCTGGAGAAAGTGCTTTTTCACTAGGTATTTGGGATTAAACTGTAATCCAAAAGCAGGCCACAGAAATAGGATAAAAATCAAAACAGAAAGGAGAGCATTAATGAGTGGATTGGTACAGCTGCGAGTGATGGGACTGACTCAAGGTGCTTCAGTAGTCAGTGTTTTCTTGCATGATTTAACTTGGATCAAACCTTGTCCTTGGAGAGGAATGTATACCTGCTCCAGCAGCATGTGTGCTCCATAAAATAATACAGAAAGCTACTCTGTGTTGTGACAGACTGCAGATTCATATTCATGTTTGCTATTAAGAAAAAGTTATTTCTGATTAACTCCATGCCTAAGCAATTATAATGACAAATGACACTTTGACTTGACTCTCCAGTCAGATCAGTCTGAACACAGAACCTCTCTCCTTGATCCATGTCCAAGAATGTATTTATCAGGGAATTATAGAGCCCTTTAAATTCACTTCCTGATGTGAATTAAACTAACTTTCAAGTGCAAAACCCCTTGAATGTTCCCTGTGTGAAGTGAGGATTTCCCTATCTTCTCTGTGCATCCCGTGATCCTGTTATCTTCTCCATCAGCATCCTCCCACGCAGCAGTCCCCCTCCGGAGCTGGATGGAAGCACTTCCCCCTTGCCTGCAGGGACAGAGCACAAAGCAAGGTCTTCCTCCTGCACCCAAAAATGCTCGGACCTCAGCTGCACAAGGAGAGCAACAGCGTTTTGTCCTTTTCCTTGGAGAGTACTCCCATTCTTTTTCAAGCATCTTAGCATTGAAAGCACTGTAGCCAGTTGAAAACCCATCAGGTCCTTCAGGTTGCCATGTCACACATTGCTGGGCTCTTGAAAGAGCACCAGAGAAACCTGATGCACCAAATCCTTTTCGTTGCAGTGCTCCGGCCGCTGGGAGGGCGCAGCGAGATCCAACGCTGAGCGAGCAGCTGCCTCTGACTGCAGCCCGAGCATTGTTTTGTTGTCATTCCTGCAAGGAGTGGCAGGAGCTTGCATCGTTTCCAGTAATGAAGTGCCTGGGGTTCTTTTATGAGTTGCACACTCTGCTTCTCCAGAGCCGTACAGTACGTGCTGCGTGACTCCAGGAAACCGAGGATTTGTTTTGACTTGCTGAAACAACGTTTGCTCTTTCTCTTTACAATTTCACCATATGACTTGTCAATCCTCTCCCGCTCTTATGAATAACTTCAGACTTAATTAGCTGAGTGCAAACATCTTTCACTGCCGTGTGGATTAGGCTCCTCATGGAGTGCATTTACCAACAGAATGAAAGACATCTTAATCGGGGGGTTCTGTATTTGTACTGCAGTGTCCAGAGTGCCGGGTAGCTGTCGATAAACAGTTGCTATTGACTCTCCCACTCGTTGGGGATGACCAGTGATGTGGGGACTAGTCTTGTTAAGGCTTTGTTTTTATTTTAAAAGCCCTCTCTCCTACTTAAGAGCACTTTTGGGGTCTCATTATCATTTCCCTGTCTGCTAAGTAGGATAAATGATACCTACCTACCTTGCAGGGATGTCCTGAAGGTGCTGCTGTCTCCCCAGTCGTTCCACAATGACCAACTATAGTTTATATGGGGCAATTTATACTTTGCTGAATTGCAAAGTAGCATGGCACACAAACCTCTACAAGAAGTTTGGAACGGGATCACCACAGTATTATCTGGGTATATGAGTGTGTAGTTATATTCTTTGAATTCTTCAGTGGTGAATTTCAGTTCACATCTCCACCACTCGGAGAACATTCCTCCAGACCACGAGACACTTGGGTCATTTCTGGGATCACCCAGCAGCAGCCTCCACAATTCTCCACAATTCTGCAGCAAGAACAGATGATTTACCTGAATGTGCACAGTCACAACAAGGGCTCTTTGGCAGCATCCAAACCCATGAAGAACTGCACAAAATTCACAACATTCTTTGTAAAATTGTCATCCTTCCTGTTAGTTCCATAGATGCTTTTTTTCATAAGCACATTAAAAAAGCACCTTTAACCTCTATAAACTATTCACTTCCTGGGAGTCAAAATTTGACATGTTCATTTTTAGCCATCTATTCTCTCCAAGATGCTGTGGTTTCTGTTTGATTCTTCAGAAGTGAATCATAGCTTCAAAACCCTCACTACCGTAGCAAAATAGTCTTTCTCCATTAGCATTTAACGTGTTTAACATGGGTTCAGACATGTTATCAGAAACTGACACCAGAATCCTTAGAAAAAAAACCTTGTGTGATTTCATGCCCTGGAAACAGCTTTTACACTGTAAGTATTCATGCAGGTATTGGGAGATATGAGGCATATGGATCTGAGCTAGTCAAATTAATGCCATAATGGCTTCTGGCTAAACAAGCACGTACAGTGCAAACAGAGAGCAGAACAGCTGTAGCAGACTTACCTTTAATGTGGGTGGCATAGACGTCTGCCAGTTAAAATGAATCATTTCTTGCCATATGATTACTGTTAATAAGAATTTATGTTAACATGTTTGTGTCTGAACTTTGCACAGGTTAATGCCTGCATTTATTTGCTTAAAAAAATAGAACATATCATCATTGTTTTTTGTTCTTAATGGACTTTCTTTCCTCATTTGAAAGCATTCCAGGACTACAGCAATGCAGAGCTGCCAACTATCCCTTAAATTAAGATGTTTTTATCTCCGTGAAGTGCTTTCTGCATGTAATTCTGTATACACTATCTAATAGTTTCCAATGTGGGAACCTCAAACTATACTTCTAAATCCATATAGAAACATTTACAATGACCTTCAAAATATGAAGAGGAGTCCTTATAAACTTTTTGAAGTCTCTCTTGTTGCAAACATTTACTTATTTACATTTACTTATGCTTTCCTTTAAGTAGTCCCACTGACAGGCGTTAGCCATTGACTTCATTACATTAACTTCTTTTGTGTAAAATTAAGCATTTTTCCTAGAAACAAAATGTTACATTTATTATAAGACATATCAGCAGCAGAATGTTGTTTTAAACATGCCCTCCACAGCTTGCAAAACATTTCAAAGTATCTGAGAACTCTGTGCACCAAGTGAGGCATTTTATAGCATGAAATACACAAGTTCAAGCATGACGAGTGTTAAGTCTTTTACTTAGAATAGCTTTAGGATGTGTCTCTGAACAAAGAAGTGTAGTTTTAAAATTATTTAATAAGTAAATGTATAAGTAAATACAGTGGGACAGGGTAGAGAGAAAAAAAAAATGCAATAAAACTGCATGAAGTACAGATTAGCTGGTTATGTGATTGGAGACTGATCTTTGTGTGTCCTGTCTGGAAGCTATGCCCAGAACATATTTTGGTGGAATGACTTGTTCACTCAGTGGGTGACACAAAGAGTTAGCAGCAAATAGGCTGGAGAACACAGTCCTAAAAGGCTAAGGAAGAACTTGGCAAACAGACCTTTTCTTTGCCCTCTACTGTCAATTCTGCTATTCACATTAACATGAACAGAGGACACTGATAAGTGACGTATTTCCATAGTGCTGTCACTGGAGCTTCTGGGGGTTCTTTGGCTAACAGTATTCTCCTTTACCTCTGTTCTGACCATGCTTACTGGTGTCCTGAGATCATATTTGCATACATTTTCCCTGCAATGTCAACAAATCAAGAACACTCATATGTTTTTTCCAGTGTCATCCTGCATTACCACCTATAAGAAGACACCGCCTCCAGTCCCACCGCGAACAACCACCAAACCATTTATTTCCATCACAGCCCAGAGCAGCACGGAGTCTGCCCAGGATGCATACATGGATGGGCATGGACAGAGGGGAGATATCATCAGTCAGTCTGGACTTAGCAATTCCACAGAGAGCTTGGACAGTATGAAGGCACTAACGGCTGCCATTGAAGCTGCTAATGCGCAGATCCATGGCCCAGCAAGTCAACACGTAGGAAACAATACTGCCACCGTCACCACCACCACAACCATTGCCACTGTTGCAGTAGAAGACAGAAAGAAGGACCACTTCAAGAAAAACAGATGCTTATCTATTGGAATACAGGTACGGTACACAACTTGGATTATATGCGGCAATGTTTGGGTTTTCTACATTTGTTTTACTGCTTGTTATACAATGTTTCGTGTATTTTTCTTGTTTTCCTGACAGGTGCCTATGTGGAATTTCCAACAGCTTAATCATGCCACATGGTACTAATGATGTTTTACTAATTTATCATAAAAACATCAGATGCAAGGATTTGTTTAAGTCTCCTTGCTGCTTGTTATTCAGCTCTGTTAAATTACACACATGAGTACTAATCTATGAATCATAACACAGCAGGGGTCAGAAAGGCATGAATTAAATCATTGAAAGGGAATGTGTAAAACAATGATTTACATTACACTATCACCCCAAAAATATTTTGTCCAGCCTCACTGAATTAATTGTCACTGCTTATTCATGCATCTCGTAATGACCAGTCGCCGCTTGAATGAGGCAGCATTGTTCCTATCTCAGCCTCAGGAGCAGAGGATAAGTTCCTTCTGATTTGCCCTTGTTAAAGAAAATTACACTTTTTTTTTTTTACCTCTAGTGGAATGAAACAAGAAAACTAACCCTGCCAAAGTTCACTTGTATTTACGAAAAGAAGAGCAAATAAACTAGACCAATTTAATTTGCTATCTTAATTAATCTTTCCCATATCCACCCCCACTCCCCCCTCCAAAAAAAGAAAAAAAAAAAGAATGTGCATATCTGCTTGCAGGATTAGCTCTTGCAACAAAGTACTTGAAGTTACAGTCAAGTGAGAATCAGCACAGGTTTTGATGGGAGATGAGTCTCAAGCAAACAGTATAGCAATCCACGGTTTATCGGCCTTCCCAGGAAAACATGATTTTTTTTCCTGCAGATGGAGATTGTGTTTACAACCTCCTCTGTGCCTGCACAGGCTTATCTGATTTGCAAAGCCTAAGAATTTACCATGAAATCTCTGCATCTGCCTGATGAGATGGGAGGCGCTGAGCAGAGCTATGTCATCCCAGGGCAGCTCCTGGGGAAGTGGTGTCTTTACTCATCTCTTACTTCTTCTTGGGAGGGCAATGGTTAACTATTGCCTGTGGGATCAGTTTACTGGCTTTTTGTACCCTTTCTGTGCTTCACAGCCATTTGTTTTGGTTATATTCTGGAAGAAGGACTTCTGAAAGTTCAGTCTTAAACACAGGAGCAAGATCCAGGTGGAATAAAGATAAAGGAAATCTCTATTACTAATTCCCATGACCAGCCAAGGCAAAGGTTCTCTGTTATTGTTGTGATCCCTCCTTTCACTGCACAAAGCAAAAAAGACCCTTTGCAGACAAAGTAACAGGTAGAAAAAAATAATTCCCACATTTGCACAAGCCCAAATGAACAGCTGTAATGTGAACCCGGGTTCTTAAGACACCATTTCCCAGCTGTCTCTTCCGAAGGTAGTGTTGCTACAAGTAAATAATGCAGCTTTGGGGAGTCACGGGAGACCCAGATTCTTGGCATTTGAGGAAAACATAGTCCCAAACACTGTTCAAGCATTTGAAAATCTCCTGCTAAAATTCTGAAACTTAGAGATGAGAAGCATAATCACAGCCTGTACATGAAAAGCTCCTGGGGATGGTCAGCCTCCCTCTACTGACTGCAATGGGAGCCTTGCTTAGGCTTAGAGTGAACTCAGAACAGGTAAACATCTTTGTTATATTTTGGCCTATCTCTGTAGAGCAGTGCAAGCCATGTTAGACTGAGGTTTGCCTCCTCCTGTAATAAATAAACCAAACATGCACTTGTGGTGAACCTCCTGGTGTGTCCTCTGCAAGTCTCAATTGCTCTTAGGTCACCATAAGCCTTTGCTGTAAATCTGTTGAACAAACAAGAAAAAAAAAAAAAAAAAAAAAAAAAAAAAACCTACCATCAAAAAGGTTGACTCTCTCTGTCAGTTATGTCATGTAAGGTGGAATTAGCTCCCAAACAGCCTTAGCATCAAGTAAGTACTTTACTTCACTGAACAGTTCTGAAACTCCTTGATCACATTTCCTGCACAGGGTTGTTGAATTTGGTCTCAACAGCAAGCCAGTAGAGGAGATGCTAGCTACACCTGGAGATCTTGTACATCTGGGGTCAGAGTAGGTTCACAAGTCACTGTGGTCCAAACTTGCAAACTTGCTGTGTATTGGCTTTTTTTTTTTTTTGGGGGGGGGGGGGGCGGGGGTATGACTAGCATTCTCATATACAGCACTAGGACTTAGGAACTACACTGACTGAACCCAAAAGTTTGTGATTTTGCTCAAAGGTACATCCATGGTTAAACTTTAATGCCATACCATTGGTTCTCACAGAGCCAATATAAAGTTCCTGCTTGTGCTCCTTGGGACCTCCTGTCTGCACAGTAGAACAGCAGAGAAAATGCCTCTGATCGTTGCATCTACTTTCTTCATATCCTCCCTTTACAGTGCTCTGATTCAGGACAGACATTTAAACAAAGTAAACTAATCATTTTGACATGACTTACCTATGCATGCAGGTACAAACTAACAGGTGAAAACAAACAAATGGTGCACCACAGCAAGCAGTGTTCCAGCTGCTCAGAGGCTCTGGCAAATCTGAGCATCCAGTCTCCACAAAATACTGGATAAACTCCACCTGCATTTCTCAGGCCTAACGTTGTCTTAACAGAAATGCTTTACAGATTAACGAGAATGAGTAATATTCACTAATATGAGCAGAAACTGCATACCAGAGATAAGCTATCTGAGTGGATGAAGGTAATTATAGTAAAAGCCATATACACGGACACTTAGTAGTGATCGTGCATAGAAATTGTAAGTAACCAGGTGATCTCTCTGCCAAAATACATTCTAATGAGCTGCGGTGCTTTGTTGTTTTTTGTTTTGCTTTTTAAGGTTGATGGTGCTGAAGAATCTGCCAAATCAGGTGAAAACAAAGCAACTAGTAAGTTCCAGTCCATAGGAGTTCAAGTTGAAGAGGAGAAATGGTGAGTGAAAGTTAATTATGTTTTCCTAGAGTAAACAGTTGTGCCACAATTAATTTTTAAGAGTCCCAGTTCCTGCATGGCAACATAAACCTGCTTCCCTGCTGAATCATTAGGTCATCCAGCTGAGAAGCTGAGACTTATAAATGTCATGGCTCTTGTTTCTCAGAGGTGATTTTTTCAGGAGCAGTGGGAGAACTGGAGAAGTTTTGCTCACACCTGGCTATAGCATGTCACAGGAGCAGCCACTGGGCACTATTGCTTCCTTGAAGCCTCTCCTGAGAAAACCTAGGTGCAGCAAACCTGAGCTGACAGCATTTGGGCCCTCAGCCCTCCCCTGGCCGGTTCCTGTGGCGTTGGTTAGAGGAGACGTACATTTTCATGCCTTTTATTTTTCCCATCTGTACATCTGCTAAAAATACTCAAAAAATAACATGCTATCTACACTATTTTAAATTCAGTAAAATCTCTCTGTAAAGTAGCAGAGTATTTTCCTGTGGCTTCAAAAGGCTAAAGTAATTTCAGTAAAAAAGAAATGTGATTTGCAATGACCCTGTCAGGCTGTTACCAAGTTCCTCATTAACCTGCTAAAACATCTCTTTCTGGCAGACATTTCTTTATGCCTTAGACCTCAGCCCCATTTACCCACAGCTCTTCTAGCACTAGCTAAATGAGCACATTAGAATAGATGCTGAAGGACCATTTCCCTTCAGCCTGAGCACAAAGACAGTAACTACCCCAAAAGCCCAACCCTCCCTCACAACCACCACCACAAGGAAAAAAAAAAAAAAAAAAAAAAAAAAAAGGCTGTTTGTAAATACCTTACTTCCAAAGTCCTCTCTCTATTGCTGTTTTTATTGCTGCAGAGAAAAAGGTAAGATATGCCTGTGAAGGTCTGCCCTGAGGAAGCATTACTTCTGCATTGCCTCGTGGCAGCTGTGTTTGGGGCATTTCTTGCAGATAAAGTTGAGGTTGCTGCTGTTAGGAGCAGATGAACAAGCAGCAATCTATCATGCACTTTCAGAAGTGGACTGGCAGATAAAGGACAGCCCTTAATCCTCAGAAAATGAGTGTACTTAAGAAACAAAGGGTTTATCAGCACAGTTTGGCACTTGTACTCCTTTTTTATTTTTATTTTTTAACACAGCAAAGCACAATGTATTGATTATCTGTTACAGGAATGGAATTGTAAATACAGTGCCATCCTCCCTGCCCCTGCACCGTAACAACTGCAGAACCTCTGAAAAGCTCTACCGAATTGAATCCATGAAAAATGAGTGTTTAAAAAAATATTCCAACATTCAAAAATATTAAATAAACATAAACTAAAAAAAAAGAAGAATGACACAGCGCATAATATAAATACAGTAAATTGATCGTGTTTTTGTGCCAGTCTAAGCTATTAAGTGCGCTGTTCTAAAGTAGGAAATCTCTGTGCTTAATGCACCAAAAGCCTACTGTACAAAATTTGTTTCACTACTCTTCTTAGCTTCATGTTCTTTCCTTCCCCTTTCCCTCACCTAACGTGATGGTCATTCTTGCACTAAGGAGTCTTACCTCCTAACATGCTTTTAATTATTCCTGCTTCCGTGCTTGGACCAAGCAAGCAAAAGATTTTGCCTCCATTTCTTGATCCAAGTGGCTCAAAACCAGAGCATCTTTGGAGCACAGTATATCTCTTCCATCTTCCACCTCAGTTCAGACCTTTCATTAGCCCTTCACTCTCTGCAACATGGGCTTCCTGCCAAGACAAATGACTCTGAATCCTCCTCCTCCTGCAGTGCTCAAGGGATAAATGTGCCTACCGCTACCTGACCATGTTATAACTAGATCCATCACTACTGTTCATCTTGTCCTAGGTTCTTTATTCTGTCTGCTCTCAATTCTCCTTTTCATATCCATTCCCTAAATGCAGCTCTAAGATTTCTAGTATTTACAGGGTACCATGGTCCAGTATTTCTCCTGGGAAAAAAAAAAAAAAAAAAAAAAAAAAAGTATGCATTTCTTTCAACAGTGACCTCATGATCTTCCTGTCATTATTCTTATCTCTCACCTGATCTCCCTCATGATGCTAACAAAATCCCAAAGGAAATGTTCCACCCCTTTCTTCTTCACATGACCATCCCTTCCAGAGGCAGTTTTTAAACGTATTTCTAACAGAGCTCAGGGCGCTTCCACTTCAGTTTGTCTTTTCTCTCTACCTGGGACTCCTTCTTGACCTTGAGGGACTACCTTCCATTCTTCACTTACAGAAGATAATTGAATTGTTGGAAGTCAACTGGTTCTACTGAACCAGAAAAGAAGAAGCCATATATTGTGCCAGGCCAATTAGCACACATACATCCTTATTGAACAAGGGGCACATCCCTTCAGCTCTCAGTCCCATAACTCTTTAATTACTTTCAGTCTCTGGCATTTTACCATGTGTGCCCCCAGATTCCCTCCCCTTACATCCTTACCCCCAAAATTATCTTGCTCATTGCTCCTAGTTGTACTATCAGCTGGTTATTGTACTTGGTTTTCCATCACAAGAATTTATGAATGCTGAAACAATGTTAGTTCATAAACTAAGGAGACAGTCGTAGGAGACTAAGACCATGGGTGCATGTATGCACACACCTCCTCCACCTTCTCTGGCTTCCCTGGGTCCGGGGGAAGGTGTCCCTGCCTCTTGGTGTGGTGTAAAGTGTGGTACACCACACCATATAAAATGAAATGTTTTCAAGTGGTGATAAGGTAATATTAAAAACAAAACAAAACAAAACAAAAACAAACAAAAAAATAATCTTCTGTGTCTTCAGAAAAAAAAAAATAAAAATCTTTGGCTTTTGTTACTGTATAAAGCCGTATTTTTCTCTTTTCTCATTTAGGTTTTTCTTTGTATTGACGTCTTGTCCTGACAAAAAAAAATACACAAGTTTTAGGTTATTCCCTGCATGATGGGCCAATC
The DNA here is from genome assembly GCA_011076525.1 of Nettapus auritus. Taxonomy (NCBI): domain Eukaryota; kingdom Metazoa; phylum Chordata; class Aves; order Anseriformes; family Anatidae; genus Nettapus; species Nettapus auritus. The sequence continues at coordinate 105,897,612 of CM021766.1, read as the reverse complement.
ATAGGCTCTAATTCAAACTTCTTAACTCTCCGGTTATTAGGGCATGACCTTCAAATCTGTATTTTAGCTAAACTAAACTGGGACTGATATTTCCTTGATTTTGATCTGCAGCATTTTATGGCTGCATGCGTTCTCTACAGTGGAAACCATTCCATTGAGAAATTCTATAGGATTTTGGTAACATGAAACAATAATAAAGGATTATACTTTCCCCATTAAGACTGTTAGTGATGAAAAAAGGCTATGTTAGTGGGAGAGGGGAGGTGTAGAGCAAAGTACGTGAGACTGTAGATTGGAGATGTATGGCCAAAGATCCTGCCATCAGAAGGATGCTTTGTTTTTTCCTGCTGAGAGTGGCTGCCACCTTAACAGACAAACCCACAACAATAAAGAGTATAACCGATAGGTAGAGTGAGGCAGGTTTAATCTAATGTATGAGCCACTGACACTTGCCATGGGTCAGCTGGATTGGAACCGACATCTTTTCTGGGTTTTGTGTTTTTTGTTTGTTTGTTTGTTTAGGAAAGAAATAAGTTCTCAGAGATGAAATGTAAACATGTTTTTTAAAAGAAAGCAAAAAAAAACATTTAGGAGCAGAGAGTCAAATGCTAACAAGTGACCCTGTTGTTGCTGTTCAAAACAGATCTAGCGTTGCTCTCCATACTGGTTTATCCAGTCTGAGGTTTCATGTCTTTCTGCACCTTAGGCCAGGTATCTGCTGTAGTTCTCTGAAGCTGTAATTATTACACCTTGTGCCTGCAGGGCACAACTGAATAAAAGGACCAAGTCTGAAAGCAGAGAAAGAAGGAAGTGTCTGTTTTTAACAATTACCAGCAATTTCTGAAAACCTTTTTTTTTTTTTTAGGTAGACCTGTGAATGTTTTGTATGTGTAGAGACAGTAAAAACTCAAGTATTAGCTTCCACAGCTCTCCTGTGGTAAGGAGCTTTAAGTGAGAGTAAAACAAAAAGGACACATGTGGGACACAAATGGTATGTCGTAAGAGTAAAACATCCTGGAAGTGAGCAAGGAAACTATGTCAGAGGCTAAGATTACCATCTATTAGGTGGCTTATGTAGATGTGCTGGAGGTAGACAGATAGTGGGTGCCTTCCTGTACTTCCATGTCATTCAACATACATTTCCTTGGGAATATTTTTTTAATTTTGAACTGATGCTATATTCTATTGCCAAGTTGATTTTCTTTTGAAGACAGATAGGTTACACAATCCACTGCCAAGAATCTGTCAAGGAGGCCTGTAGCTTACTATAATATAGATAAAACAAAGGCAAAAGAAAGCAGGTCATTCTGTTTTATTTGTTAAGCAGGGTCTGGTTTTGGTGGTACTAGCTCATAATGAACCCAGAAAGAATATGCTCCTGAAAGCTTTGAAATGTAGTGCCTCCAGCAGTACATCCTCTTGGCAAGTAGACCTCAAAGTTTTTCATGTTTGGGATTTGGTGTAGGCTGAAAAGCCAGTGTGTTCTCTGAAACTATAAATGGTCATCTAAAGAGAAGCAAATCACAATCTATGGCACTGCAGAAAGCAAGAGCATGAGAGAATGTGGAGGTAGGGTCATGGAGAAGGATCCAGCCTTTATGGAGGGAGGCTGGATCATGGGCATTGCGTTCCTCCTGCCTTTCTCACCCTGGAAGGTGTGGAAGAGGACACTGTACTAATGCCTTGGCTCTTGGCAAACCCAGACTAAATGACTAAAAAGAGATCCTGTGTGAGCAAGGTGCCAGTATGGGCACACATTAGTGTGTGTGTGAGTGTGCAAACATGCACTTCAGTGATGGGGATAAGAGATTTGTCAGGTTGGTGGCCAAATTTCAAGCTTTTTTTTTTTTTTTTTAATGACATGGACTGGACCAAAGACAGCCTAAAACTCAAATCTTTCTAACCATTAATACCAGTCTAACAGCTTTCTCTGCCAAGGACTGGACCGGTAGCAGATACTCAGGAAAAATATAAAGGAAAGTGTTCAGAGGAAAAGTGTGAAGGGTGTGTATAAGCAGTACTTAATTACAATTACACACTATGTGAAGAAGTACTTTATTTTTGCTAGATTTAAATCTTTGGGCCTCTAAGCTTTACAACTGGCTGCCTTCCTCCCTGCAGTTCTTGCCCTCAGAAATGGTGAAATGCCACCTAGTCAGGATTTCATTGCACTCTCATAGCCCTCCTCAGCCATCTCTTTTCTAAACCAAGAAGTGTCTTTCCTCCTATGGGAGCCATACCTTATCGCCAATTATCCTTGTCCTCCCTTTTGAACTTTTTCTGCTGTATCTGTCCATAGCAGAATGCTTCGCTCTGCTTGTCAAAGGATAAATACTGCCAAGCTGCAGAGTTCTGCTCACTCCATATTTTTCAGTTTGCTGGTGCGTATCATGCAAAACTGCAGCAACATAGCCATGGCTTCTGTGACACTTAAAAACCACATTTCAAAAGAACTAAAGAACTGCAAGCAGCAGCTGCTGCATTATTTTTTTATTTTTATTTTTTATGTATTCTAGACCATTATAAAAAAATACAATCTATTTGTTAAAGTTTTCCAGGAACTGGTTTGGCTGAGAAGATACTTTGAGCTTTCTTCTGCAGAGGAATTGGTCCTTTTTTTTTTTTTTTTCTTTTTTTCTTTTTTTCTTTTTTTTTAACTGGAGAACCCTTCCTGACTCCTGTTTTGCTTTGCCCTACATCAGCCACCATTAATATCTTCTACCAGCAGGACTTGATACAGCACTCCCTGAAGTCTGCTGCACTGTTCCTTAGGTATGTGGATGTATCAGGTATACAGCACCTGAAATTCTCCCTCAGCATCCTTCCATCTGCTCCCTCCCCAGCTGCAGACTAAAGACACTTGCCCAAGTGCTGTCAGTCATACTTGTCTAATCAGCTGTTACTCTTTAGCGGAAGATGGAATATAAATGAAGGGAAGTGAAATGGTTCTCAGCATCCAGCTCTGCTGTCACCAAGATTTTCACTGCTGCTCAAACTCAAGCTAAAAATAGCACTGGTGAGGGCAAAACAGCCAAAATATCACAGATAAATGGGTCCTAACACTGGTTTCAAGAGTAAATATGAGATTGTGAACAAATTCAGACTGCATTATCAGCTGCCTGAGTGTGGTGGCATCCTGGATTAGTAAGAAGGGTTGGGAATCTGTCCCCATTCAATTCAAAACAATGTTAATTCTAAATATTATTGATTTAAGTAACATTTATGTCAATTACTTTTATAGTTCTACCTTCTTTATCTCCTTCCATCATGGGGCAAGACAGATACCTGCCTCACTTGCATTTTTCCTGTGTTCCTCAGCATATCAGTTTCTAGAGCTACCCTGACTATCTATAATTATTTGCCTGCTGATTTTCCACTTATTCTCGTCACAATTTACTGCCTGTCATACTTGCTCTCACTTGCCACCTCCTACACTGCATTAGGTGTCTCTTACTCCTCATGCATTCCTCTGCTCCTTCCCTATCTGCCTCGCCACCTCACATTCCTTGGACTGCAGAATTTGGGGTGCTGCTTACTTAAAGAAAAAAACACTCAAACACAAACCCCCAAACCTTCTCTTTCCCATGTATATTCCTTCATCCTTCCTGGCTTTTCTGCAGTCTCACAGGGTTTGCTCTCTGCCCTCAGAGGCTCCAACATGTGGAAGTAATGCAAGATGAAAGGAAGCTATCTACAGGGTAGCAGCCAACATGATGAGGGTAACATGGACAGTACCTGAGAACATCAACTTTTGTGGAAAAGAGTCTGTTTTGAGACCAAGGATTGAATGTGAAAAATAAAAGGTCTTAACACGGGGAATGGGTGCTAGAACTGACAGCTGGCACTGATATTTGCAGAAGCAGGAAATTAGCAGGTACATAATTACGATGAGCAGTTATGAAGAAGCAATCCAAAATACTTAGCTGGGCTAAAAATACTTACCTTCTTTATATATATAATGTATAATATCACATAGATTGTGGACTCATCGATTTTATTTTCTTATCAATCTCATGTGCATGATTTTTGAAATATGACTTGTGAGTTCAGGTGTACAACTTCAAAGGGGGGGGTGCATTTTAAAAGTTGAAAGAGCAGTCACTGCTTCAGATTGGACCCTTTTAACCTTCCATTAATTGGTGACCTAAAATCCTGAGCCACCAACACTATTAGCTATCTCCTGGGCTAGCCTCTGGCTTTGTTAAATGACACGATTAGGGGTGCTTGCCTCAGTAAGCAGTGAGCTTGCATGCAAAAGAGGGAGGTGTTTGTTGGCTTGCAATGAGAAAAGAAGTCTATGCTGATCATTTCAAGAAAAAACAGAATGTAGCACTGAGAGCCATGACTGCTATTCTTAGGAGGAGAGACAGAATCTTAATAGGTCCTACCTTACCTAACTTACCTCATGCCACCTAGCCAAAGCTTGCTAAACATATTGTGTTTGTACTCTCCAAAGCTTTCGCAGGTTTACACGATCTAATAGTGTAACAACAGCTGTGCAAGCAGACCTGGATTTCCATGAGAACTTTGAAATAATCGACCCTCAAGAGGACAATATGTGTTCTGGACAAATGTCAAGACAATTTTCCCGAGATGCAAGCACCTCTACCGTTAGCATACAAGGGTCAGGAAACCATTACCATGCATGTGCAGTGGATGATGACTTTGACACAGATTTTGATCCATCCATTTTACCTCCTCCTGACCCCTGGATTGACTCTATTACTGAAGATCCTCTGGAGGCTGTGCAAAGGTCAGTGTGCCCACGAGATGGCCACTGGTTTCTGAAGCTACTTCAGGCAGAGAGAGATCGTATGGAGGGCTGGTGCCAACAGATGGAGAGAGAAGAACGGGAAAACAACTTACCTGAGGACAGTAAGTAACTGACTACAGTAATATTGCAACTAGAAAGAAGTATTTAATATAGGTCAATCTGACGCCCGTGAATTCTGTATCATGCCCTGTCTTACTTAACTAATGAAGCTATGGTCATGATTCTATAAAGGACTGTATGCATGTATACAATAATGTGTATTAAAGTTGACGGGGAATGCAAATGTTCAGCACTTCAGGAAGAAGAGGGGAACACATGGCTCCCTGTCCAGAATTTTTTTCCTCCAGTAAAAACAGATCTTTTTTTTCCATTTACTTCCATTACAAGGAGTGGTATTATTGCTAGCCATCAACTTTTAGACATGGGTAAATCTGTGGGCTGAGGAGCACACTCCTTGTGAATGAAGGTTTCTCAAATTCTCAGAGGGAGCTTCTAGAAAACACTAATGAGCACCTGAATATCAAGATTTCATTATTTTATAATTCTGGGAGACCTAAGTGGATATAGCAAATACCAATTTTACAACCCCCAAAATAAAGTCCTACCAAACTCCTACAACTGGACCTCCTACAGCTTCAGCTCCTGGGTTCCTTCTATCAAATTTCAGATTCATCCATTATTCTTTTGAGGTGTGAAGGTTTTAATTTGTGAAAGGAAAGGAATCGACACTGGGAAAAAAAAAAAAAAAAAAAAAAAAAAAAAAAAGTAGTTTTTAAATAATTAGTAATGGATAATCTATTTCTGCTAAAACTTTCCATTCGACCCAGTGTAGGAAATAACCATCGAGAAGTCTGATTTAAATAGTTAGACATTACTGTAAGCAACTGGAAATTGACTTCTAATGGAAAATATGAGATAACCTTAGCATTTACATTAACGTTTACATTCAGTTTTTCTATTTCAACAAAATTTATATTATATAATATGTTAGCTATTTCCTCTGGGGGGAAAATACAGAAGGATTAACCTTCAAAGTACAACCAGATTCCCCGAGTTTTAGAGTATTTTAATCTCATTTTTAACTTACATTATCAATATATTCAAAAATCTCATTGAACATGTACCAGAATGCAAAGGTTTTCTTTTGTTACTATGTGAGAAATAAAGCCATGAACTAAGAGAATTTAGATTGAAACTGATATGTGAGTGCATAACAAAATAGGAAATAACAAAACATTTGGAAGTCCAAGCCACAAAACCCACTTGCTTTCTCTTTGCCACAATGACCAGTAATAGTGGAAACACCTACATATTTTACTTGTCCACTGAAGGAGCTATTCACCTTAGGGAAAGGACGTGGATTTTACAGGGCTGATACATGCAGAAATTGTATGTCTGTGTACAGAATTTTCTCCCTTTGATATATGATAGTTTTGAAAGCTCTTTAAACCGTCAGTGAGAGAAGTCTGTTGTGAGGGAGATAAAGGCGTAGCCAGGCTGGCTCTTACCGATGCTCCTCATAGCACACACGATATGTGTCCTGTGGGCTGTTCCCCCTCTGGATTTTTCTGCCTGGCGCTTCTCGTGGGAGCAAGAGGAGGAAAGGGCTCACCCATGTTGCTCAGCCCCTGCCAAGGCACCGATCTCGGCATGATGCTGCTGGCCGCTCCAGCACGGAGCAGCTGCCTCCCGTGGGGCTCGGCACGTCCCATTCTACCTGGTGCCAAGGAGAAACATATGGTGGGGCCACACAGCCCGCCAGAGACAAAAGCTTGGTTGTTACAAACCCAGCCCCAAATTATGCCTTTTTTATACATCTACAAACTTTGAAGAGGGGGAGAGAAGAGCTGCACGCGGTTTGGTGTGGCTGATGAAACACAACCGGGGCAGGGAGCGCATCCTTTGTTTCGACCTGCCATCCACAGCACGTGTTTGGCCAGATAACCAAGTAATGTCAGTGTGCGATGAGCAAGGCTTTCTGGATGCTGCGGCTGCTGACGGAGGGCTCGCTCCCCCGGCGCTCCCCGTAAAGCGATCCGCGCTGCCTGCAGACAATGAGGCCCTTGTGCGAAACAGCTGTCTGGGGGAGCCGGCTCGCTGCTGGTTGACAGTAGCTGGTGTGTTACAGGGAGACGTGGGGTATTATCTAGCTGGGAATGAATCTGCCAGATGGGCCTGAACGCTTCGAGCCAGGAATGGAGTCTGCTGCTGTGTATAAAAACAAGCTGTGGGGCGGTGGCTGCCCACTGAAATGCCAATGTAGGGAGAAATACGGCTCCCCCCGCACCCTGAATTATTTATTTTCTGGTATATACCTGTCTTATCTGAAATCATTTTCTGATAAAACCGTAGAATGTGTAACAGACAGGTGAAGAGCACTCACACTTCAGGCGAGGGTACCTGGTAAGGCTTCAGTGTATTTTATTGGTACAGGGTTGTTGGGTGCAAACTCCAGTGCTCTCATTTAAAAAATAAATTAATTAGTTAATTACAGATGTGAGGCTAAACACGCTGTAAGAATTCATTGAAGCTTTGGATCAGGCCTCAAGTGAAAACAAGCATTTACCTTTTGTTTTGTTTTGTTTTTGGTTTGGTTTTGGTTGTTTTCCTTCCCCTCCGCTCTCTCCACCCACCTCTGCCCAGCGAAATGCCATTCAGTCAGAGCCTCCCTGCTGGCGTTGACAACTTTTTGCTTCAGCCTCTCCAGCAATTAATGCATATGGATGCAGCATTAGCAGCAACAGGTCTGGCTCGCCTCGCGGCGCTGCTAGCAGGCAGCAGCTGACCTCTTTTATTTCACAGCGGCATAACCCCACAGCTTGGCCTGGCTTTTGCTGGGTTCCTTCTGTTGTTTGGGATTTGTGTGGGGCATTCGGGTCTCTGATGGAGCTGGCAGGCTTGCTGTGAGCACAGGCAGACGCGCTTCCCTTCCGTGCAGTGCTGTAATGTAACTCCCATGCTGAGATAACCATCGAAAGCAAACAGCGGGCCTGATTCACCACGAGTCTGGCGTGGAGTGGGTTTAGTGGCAAGGAGAGGCGGGCTGGTGAAGAAACACCTGAAATAGAAAACCAAGGCTCTGACAAGACATGTTGCTCACTGCCTTGCGTGTAGATTGTACTCCTCTGGACTAGCCTGCGCGCAGAGCTTGGCTCCAAATCTGTGAAAACCTTCAGATTTTAGTCTGTAAATTCAGCCAATTCTAGCAAATGATACAGTCTGGGTGCTTTCTGCTGCTTTGTTTTGTTTTGATTGCATCCCCAGGGTGGTAGTAGGACATCCTGAGTCACAGCAGCCTTGTGCAGGGACAGCCACCTGCCTGACCTGCGGACCCCGGCTGCCTGTCTTTGGCCACACACCCCATCCACTCTTCTCCTCCCACTGCCATGTTCACTTCTCCCTGGAAGGGACTTCTCCACACACCAGTGTTTCTCCAAGGAAAGCCAGCTCCGGGCCGGCAGCCCTGTCGGCGTCCAAAGGCTGGCGGAGAAAAAAGAAATCCACACGCAGTGAAACGACGTAGCTAGGGAAAAAACGTGAAGTGTGCTAATAGAAGCCAAGTAAGTCAGAGAGCACATGGAGACTGCTTTACTCCCATTGAATAGCATTTACTCATGCAGACAGCCCTATTAATTTCAATGAGATCACTCCCTTAAGTAAATATGACTCAAAGCAAGGACTGCCTGCTCCAAAGTTTGCTCCATTTGGCTGTTTTCTCCTTAATAGCTGAGCTTAAAACCTGAGCAGTAGCCTTAACTCTGAATTTCCTGGCTTTTGTCATGCTTGGCGTTATTTAAATGTAGCTCTGTCGGGATGAATAGGCTAAAACGCTGGTCCATCCTGGCTGGGAAATGGATTGTGACAGCTCTATGGCAGGGTTGCTTCATATGCACAGTGAGCAGCTAACATCTGCAAGGCAAATGTCAGCCCGAGTGCCTGCCGCCCCTTACCACTGCTCCTGACACTTGGTCCTGGGGCAGGGCCGGGCCCTGCGGCCAGCCAGGTGTTGCCCCACCAGGGGCACCTGCCAGCCACAGCCCTGCCTTCCTCCTTCCTCGCTCCTTGGGCCCCGGGGCATGGTGGCAAAGTTGAAATGCCAAGAGATTGGTTGGTGCATTAAGACACAATAAGGTGGTCATTCCTCCAAACTCCCCTGGCTCCTATGTGGTGACTTGTCACATCACTTCAGTTTGCTTGGTTTTTGTTGTTTTCTTTCATTTTGTTATCTTTGTGACATACAGTCTTCTTCCAAGGTGGGGCAGGTGACGGTATCACCAGTTCTTTGCTTGCGTTTTAAATCCTTTTCATTTCTTTTCCCACAAAAACCTGGGGGGGATACTTACAACAATACCATCCCAAAGTAGGTCCCATGCAATTTTTTGAACTAAGAGAAGCAACCACGTACTGCTTGAACAGCACATAGTCTTAAGTTTATACTTCACCATGTTTTAAAAGGGCAACAGGCTAGGGGCTAAGGGACACGGGGAAATTCCCCGGCATGTGTCTTATCCCAGAATGACTTTCTGTGGCCTCCAGTTTGCAGCAGTAACAGCGAGGAGGCACTCCAGATGAACTGAATTGGATCAAAATAGCTATAAAAAAGCAGTTCTTCCAAAATAGATGTGCCTGTCTGTTTCTTAAAAGTCATTAGAGGAGATAAACGGATTTATAAGGAAGAGAGGTCAAAGCAAAAAAATAAAAAAATAAAAAAATAACAATCAGACTGTGAAAACAAAAACACTGCAGTACACACTTCTCCCCCTGGGGACGGGGTGACTGCAAAGCATATGATGGATGTTAATAACATTGCTTCATGCATTACTGGAAGGCATTCAGATCCGACAGTGCTGAGTGTGCTGGATAACCCTGTATAGAAAAGAAAGCAGGCATGAATAACATTATATAGGTGTTTAAATCTGCTATGATTGCATCTTGATGGGTTGGTATTCTTTGCTGCTAGTTGGTTTTATGTATTTTGTTCGTAACCTATTAGCTGAAAACATCAATTTGAATGTTTATATGTATTTGTTCTGTTCCCCTTGCTTTCTCTGGTTCTTTTCTGATGCATTTTGGATGGAATTTTGCAATTTCATTTACTTTTTCAGTGTATGGCTTCAAACCTCTCAGGATTTTCTGCTAAGAAAGTGTCGGGCTGCTTCGACTTTTTATTTTACTACACCTTGGCCTTTCTCTTTGGCACTGGAGGTTTTGACTGAGTAAGAAAACTGGGCACTCTGCCTCAAAACACTAAAAGCAATACGTGTCTGGAAGCAGAGCTGTGGCTATTGATAAGGCTTTGTCCCTTCTGGAGAAATTCCTTTCAGTCTTTTGCATGCTTTGTCCCCGTCCCGTC
>CM021766.1:105866214-105883714 GCA_011076525.1 Nettapus auritus | reverse complement strand
ACATTCGGGGGGGCTAATAATAATTTATTTATTTATACACTTCACATATGCCTACTGCACATGAAAAATTTCCAGACCTAGCAGCCTCACTCTTGAGGCCCATGAGCTTGAAGGTGAAGATGAGCTGCACCCACTTGCAAGCCCTATACGGCACATCTAGTATGGTGCAGCTGATGTGTGTGGTGCAGGGAAAGAGGTACCCTGGCTGTCCTGCCTCTCTCAAGGTCCAGGGCCCACCAGCTGTGGGCCAGCACTGTGTTTGGTATATCACTCTTCCCAAAAACAAGCCTGAAAAAAATAGATTGCTATTTTGTTCAGAGCTTTTCACCCTGCAAAGATTATTCTTGTCAAAAATAAAAATAAAAATGGCGTGAGGTGTTTGACAGGCAATTTTACCTGAAATGGTATATTTTTGTAGTCCTTAGATTCTCAATGTTTGGGAAAAGTGTTTGTGCATCTATCACTATTTGTACATGCAACAACAGTACAATTTCACAGGTCCCAGTCTTCCTACAAGCATCAGTATCATGGGGAACCCTTCCTCATTAAAGTAAAGAAGAGGCTGGCAATCAATTTCAGTTTTATCAGGACACCACCCTCAAACCTCAAACCCACTGGTGGTGCCCAGGAGCCCATGGGGGAACAGTGGCTTGATGCTGCCACAGCCCCTTTGCAAATAAAAACCCAGTCAGTTCTCTCTGTTGTTTCTCCCTTTGTGTCTCCTTGATGGCTCTCCCTGTTGAAACTGTTTTGCTAGCAAGATTCATACCCATTTGCACAAATGCTTTACATTAAGAGGTACTAAAGCCCAACTGTTGTTTTTTTTTTCTTCTTCTGTTGTACAGAATCCTAATGCACATCCACGGCCGACCTCCCAGGATTTAGCAGGGTTTTGGGATATGCTGCAGTTGTCCATAGAAAATATTAGTATGAAATTTGATGAACTTCATCAGTTAAAGGCCAATAATTGGAAACAGATGGATCCTCATGACAAGAAGGTAGAACATTGTAGATTTTGTATGCTTCATTTAAAACCCTGCACAAATACTGGACAAATTAAATAGGCCTCTGTGTTACAGCGTTGACGTTAAAAATGTGAAATGAAGCTCATATCAAATTAATTTCATTGTAATGACAATGTTTACATAATAATCATCTGGGATATTATCTGTAATATGTTTCAGGCATATTTTTAAACCAAATCTGTCTTTGTGAATCGGATAATGGGAATGTGGTACTTTGTTAAGCTTTACATTTAATCATATTAGACGATCAATCGTTGGAAGGAACTGCCTTATATATTGATTCTTAAAATTAAATAAATCACATTTACGGTTCATATTATTGCATATAGCAAGAGTTCTAGGTTGTGTTACTGAAAAAACTAGGGAAGCACTGTAACCATCACTGACTTTGGTAACCAGATTACAAACAGAGCAATATCAAAAATATGCCTTCCAAAATGTCACATGAAAGAACTTCCACATCTTTTTTGTTGTTGTTGTTGTTGATCTTTTTTAGCTTGTTTGGTTGGTTTGGTTTGGTTTTTGTTTGTTTGTTTGTTTTTAATGGGTGATTTCATAAACAGGTCCACTTGGCTGGTAGTGCTGTTTATCCAAGAGAGCATAAGAATCATCTGGAGTTTTGGGGCTTTTATTTAAATGTAGTCTTCTTCTGTCACCATGAAAAACAACCACATCTCCAAGTGTGAGCCACATTTCACTTCCCATTCTCATTCAACACCATTGCCTTATTTTTCTCCTCACGATCCACATCAAGACAAAGAGCACTGGGGTGAGCCAAAATACACAAATGTTTCAGCAGGTACTTAAAGGGCAGGCCTGTTCCTAGAGGAACCAACAGTCTAATGCCGCGCTCCTGTAGGTATGTAATTTGATGGCTGAATCTCCGTTAGACTTTCTGTGGCTGGTCTGATACCAATGAACAGAGCAAGTAGGTAGGGACACCAGAAGGAGGGGGACCAGACCTGGAGGTACAGTAGCTCAGCCAGGTGTCTGGGCCCCCCAAACTCATGGTTAGCTTGCTCCCGATGACCAAAGCGGTGTTTTCTTTTGGACAGATAACAATAACGATAACAAACCCCGTTAATCTTGCAGCAGGAAATTTGCAAAGGCAGTGCTGGTAGCACTCTCCCTCCTCTGGTCAAGACTAAATACTCAGTCATTCCTGACTTAGCAGTGCCATGCTCACACCATTTGTGCACACCTAGTGTTTTGTAGGGGCATGCATGGGAATGTGTTTTCCTAGCCCAAGGTACTGAAGGCAAGTCATTTTCTTATCTTCTTTTTTTTATTATTTTTTTTTTTCCAATATCTGTCAGAAAAGGAAGTTAAAAACGCCAAACATGCATGCACAGAAATGCTGGTGTGTGGTCTTTCGTTAGCTTATATAGTTGAGCAGGTAGGCCGAGTGTTTTTAATTGCAGCAGTAAGAAACAAGAGCTTTCCTTAAAAAACTGTGCCCTTTTTTGCTTCTGAAAAACATTTCAAAGAGTTTCCAAGAAAAAGAAGACTATAACAGGTTAAAGGAAGTTAAGTAGTGCTGAAGAAAGGGACCTACAGTAGGCAGGTAAAGACTATACTTTTTAAAGAATTACATTGACTGTGTTCCTGGTTCAGTGAGCATTTGTCTATGATTCTAAATGAAACAGAAAAATTCATTTCTTAAAAAGAAAAAGAAAAGAAAAAACTTTCTTTTGAAAAAAGAAAATTGATATTTGCAATTGCCTTTGGCCTTTGCCATTGGGTCCTTTTTAAGCAGCATAGATTAATCCTTGGATGGAAGGAAAAAGCAAAGTATGAATAAGTGTAACTAAGCACCTTTATGTTTCAAGCCATGGACGCTGTTGTGATCAGCATGAGAGAAAATGCTAGGGCAGAATGGGACCTTTGTAGTGTGATAAAATCCCTTCGTTCAGAGGCCATGTTCACAGTTGGAAGGGGATGTAACTTAAAAGACAATCTAATTAACTTGACAAAGTCTTTGTGGATGCCTGAAATTCAGACCTGAATACACTTTTCTTTTCAGGAGAGATCCCGCTCTGATTTTTTTTTTTTTTTTTTTTTTTGTACCCACGCACCAGGCTGTACATAAAAGTCCTCCTTGTCAATCGCGTATCTGGAGCTAGCCGCCACTGTGATGATTAATGCATGTTCTCTTCATGGTGTTTAATTTTTTCCTACCAGTTTTTCAAGCTAGAGCTGGCTGTAGTGTGGCATGCCTATTTCACAGGAGGCAAGGGTTTATACAAGCTTGCACAGGCAGACCCGACACGGGGGATTTGGGGGCAGGCTACTAAGTTTCTATGAAATATGTATGTGAATATCTGGTTTTCTTATTATTTTTTTTGATGGTTATCACCCTGATGCACCAACCGCACGCAGGCAGCTAGGTGACAGCCGCAGGTGGGATGCCGAGCCCACCGCATCTCAGCGCTGCCGCAGGACCACCTCACACTGCCTCTGTGCCGTTTTTGGGGGGTGAGGTGACTTGAACATCTCGGCCCCATCCCAGCGGTGCCGGCTGCAGTCAGCCGGGCTTGTTAACAGAGCTGCAGGAGCCGGGCCCCCCCGGGGTCATGCTGCCGAGAGCGGGATTTATTCCTCAGTCGCGTGAAGTGGTGCCGGTGGTACGAGGCCGCGCCTGAGACGCTCTCCTCTCTAGCTCAGTTTCTAGCCAGTTCACTGAAGACTAAAGGGCAGATAGGAGCTAACAGACCGTAGGTAAAATGTGTGTTCTAACTACTGATGCGTCCTAGTTTTTCCCACCTTTCCCTGAGAAGCTGTATAATGCCATTAACCTTCTGCTTTGATCAGGAGAGAAGGGTCCCTCCTCCAGTGCCAAAGAAGCCATCGAAAGGTCAGGTGCCGCTCATCCGGGAACGCTCTCTGGAGAGCTCGCAGCGTCAGGAGGCCCGGAAGCGGCTGATGGCTGCCAAGCGCGCGGCGTCCGTCCGGCAGAACTCAGCCACCGAGAGCGCCGAAAGCATTGAGATATACATCCCCGAAGCCCAGACCAGGCTATGAAGGGATCCGACCAGGAGGACTCTCTCTGGCAAGACAAGTCTCCTGTACAATCTGCCCCTCTAGGCTCCTGCTCCAGGTCACTACCACCGAGTATTTGTACCTCCTCCTCTCTCTGCTCTCACCCCCTTCCCCTCCCTCCCCTCTCTCTGTACACAGTCCCGGTGACCCCGATGAATCCCACCACCGTGGCGTAGTTGTCGGTCCTCCAAGAGGTGTCCTCTAACCACCCTCGCTTCCTGAAGGTTTCCCCATGTCATCACGATGCTTTGTCACACATGTACTGATGCTGCCACCTTGCCTCATGTAAACGAGTGCAATCCTCTTTCTGTTTGAAACCAATAAACGCGGCGCTCAGACTCCCATGCACACGCGCTCCTGTACAGTAGGCGTTCCATTTAACCCACTCACGACCTTTAGTTGATCTAAAGCTAGCCTGTTACCTAGTGTACAGCAATATCAAACCGCAGGGGATTTTGGAAATTTCAGTCATGCAGGGTGATCCTTTTTGGACTCTGCCGTCTTCCTCATAAAAGATGAAAGGAGCTATGACTCGGATTCCCCTCTTTTTATTATTATTATTATTTTTTTTTTTTTCTAAAGCAGATGGCGCACTTTATTCTAAACCTCTGAATCACACCTTCTCACCTGAATTTAAGGAGTCACTAAGGGGGAGGAGAGGTCGGGGTGGGAGCGGGGGGGGGGGGGGGTAGAAACACAGAGCTGGGGGTGAAAAATGGAAGCGTATCCTGCAGGTGAGATGGTGAGGGATAGAAAAGATCCTGTGGAAAGATGCCTGCACACTCACAGCTGCACAAACTGCCTCATTTTTATTTCATCAATCACTACTTAAACATTTCAATCAGCAGAAGATTGTAAATTCGATCTTCCAGGGAAATAATCTATTTTGAAAGGCAATAAAAGAGTGAAAAGGAAGGAGATAAGAAGCAAGGACAGTTGAAGATAATATAAAAGAAGGATTTTCTTGTCCAAGTATTAAGAGTTTTTAAAATTGTACTGTATTGTCAATTCCTCTTGTATTGTATTGTATGGATTATATTGGTTAAAAAAAAAAAAAAAAAAAAAAGCAAAAAAAAAGCTTGGTTTTGTTGATGTCTTACTCTTGGTGGGACTATCCGATCTCACATGTACATGCAGCCACACACCAACACCTGTAAGTGAACTGTTGTACACAGAGCCTTCAATTCTTCTCCACGCGAGGCTTTGCTTTATCCACAGCTGGTTGTATGCTACCGTGCAGACTGCTTATCACCAAACGGTCCATACCTAAGAGTAAGTTTCTAAATCAGTCTCCTCCTAATAGTATAAAGTACCCATCTGAACAAGAACAATAAAGTATTTTTCACAAGTTACGGGATCAATATGAACTTAATTTCTTTCCACAACAAGCTTTCCTACCCCCGCTTCTGCCATTGTTTTGCAATCACGAAAAATATGCATCCCAAGTAGCTCATTAATACTGGGGGTAAATCACAGACAATAGGGCTGGGGAGGAGTGGGAGCAGTTGACCCTACTCACCGGCCCCACAGCCACCCCCCAGCCGAGTTGGGGGCTTCTGCCCGCTCAGCCACAGGAAGCTCTCATGCCAACACAAGGAAAGCTGTGCCCCATGTGCCAATGATGACAAAGTGTGGGTGTGCGCACATGTGCCTCCCTGGCACCTGCTGGGGACAGCGGGTTTGGCCAACACAGCTGTGCCCGGCGTCCCGGGGTGATGCTCTCCAGACCGCTCTGTGGTCCCCATCCATCACCTGGGGCACCTGGGAGAGGAAGGCGTCCTTCTGCTCCTGCTGGGGACAGGCTTAGGGACAGCCAGCCCCATGGTGGGGCATGGTGTGCACTGAGGGCAGCAAACCAGTGCTGGCTTCCTACGCCCTTAGCTGTTAAAAGCTGGCCCGGCCCATGCAACATCCCACTGCAGGGCTGGTGATATCCTGCAGCTCGCATTTCAGAGCAATGGGAATTGTCATCGAAAAGTGAAGCTCGTGCTAAAAGTATTCATCGAGGTCATGCCAGACAGCTTCTTTTCCTACAACATCATAGCCAGGTGCTAATTTAATTTTACTCAAGAAAATAGGAGAGGTAATAGGTTCTGGCACCAAGTATTTTCACGAGAGCATACTAAAACCACTAGAGAATTTGCTACCTCTCAAAGCCATTGATATCTGAGCTATGTCTTTATAAACAGGGCACAAATACTTACTGCTGTGGTTTACAAGATAAGGGCTAATAATTTAATATATAAAAGACTTTTAACTAGAGTAATCGGAAATCCAATGTAACCCTAGAGTGCTTTGTGTTATAGGAGCTTTGAAAGTTCTGACCCTCTCAGCGTTCGAATACCCGTGTGTTTGCTAGTTTTGAAACACTTCATCTGACTTTTAGCAGCAATGAAACATCACCGTGTTTGCAGTATATACTAGTGCCAACTGCCACTTTTGAGCATATAGTCATATTAAGTATTAATTATTTGGAACTCATTTGTACTGAGGTATACAATGCTGTATCCAGGTGAGAGTCCACATTCACAGCTGTGTTTTAGATTATTTAGTTTTGTGGATGTTTTCTGAAAGATGAGTTAAGATTTTGGTTGACAAGTGGCTGCAGAAATTTATATCTAGCAAGTGCCCCCCTAAAAAAACAGAAAAGGGAAGACTACCTAGTCTTGTACATTACGGATTATTGTATTTGTATATCACAGAATATTTTTCGTATATATTTTAAATGAATCTATTCTTAGCTGAATGCCTGTTAGATCACTTGGCTCTGGAGAGAGAATTGCAATGTTTGCTTAGTTTTTTAGCAAAATTTTAAAAACACAGCCAAGACCAGTAAATATAAAATATAATACTTCTACCCCTAGAATGCCACAAGTTAACCACTTGACTCATATACCAGTACTAATATACAAATAGTATATTTGCTGTATCATCTGTTTTAGTATAATTTGTAACTATTTGTTTTTAGTCTAACCTGCCCAGTGTATATTAAAAATGCCTATATTCTGTTTTACTTTCATACTAAAGTATTTTTTTTTTTTCCCTCGGGGAAATTTTAGAAAAGGTTGGTTTTGTCTCCTGCTTCAAAAGTTAAAAAGAGAAAAAAAAAAAAAAAAAAAAAAAAAAAAAAAAAAAGTATTTATTATATTTTTTGCAGATGTTTCCATAAAATTATCATAATCTTTTTGTAAAGAAAGATGAAGAAATGGATTAAAGATTTTTAATATTTGAAAAGGTAAATAGAAATAATTTATTTGTAATATATTTCAGTTTATTTATTGGTGTTCCCTTAATGCTTTGATGTGCACTATCATTTTAATTTGATCTGTATCTTTGTGAATTTATTGGTTTTTTTGGTTGTTTCTTTTTTTTATTTTTAAGGAAAAAGGTCAAATGCATATTTTAAGTAAATGGAATGTAAATCACTGGCCTACCTGCATTCCCAAATGTGATTTTAAAAATGTTTTGGATTTGAAACAAAAGACACAAATTTGAAAGCATTTAGACAGAGGAGAGTGTTTTTATGGCTTAATGATTTGGGTTTTCATAGGATTATCTATCTAGTTTGTGTGTGGACAGGAAAATGTAAATAGATGAATGTTTCCCATAATGTAAAAAGAGCAAGTTAATAAAATAATTAATGCACTGCTTGTAAGAGCTGTGGGTTTTTAATACAAATTCACTCTCCTGGAACCACCAAAAGTCTTCACTTGAGGTGGCTGAGGATAAAGGCCCAGCTGGCAGCCTGTTTCTCTCTCAGTGCTCATAGCCCAAGACTGACCCTGCCAGGTCTTGGGCACAGAGCCGTGCTGACAGCCCTGGCAGTGCCCTCAGCATAGGGCTCCTCACAGGTCAAAAACCGCCATCATTGCACCCCGGATCCTCAGGAAAACCTCCGAAGGTACTTCTGCATGGGGGCTGGCCAAACCCCGCCGGGGATGGCAGATGTTGGGCAGGCAGTGGCCAACAAGGTCTGGAGCAGCTCTGCACCGCTCTCTGTTTCACAACATGAGCTCCTTCAGTGCCATGCTCATCTCCAAGGATGGCCGAAATATCTCTGGGGTGCTGAGCAGAGGAGATATGAGAATTTACATTATGAGCAGAGTTGGCTGGGCTTCCCTTCACCTGCCTTCTGGCTGGGTTTTTCCCAGTCTGTGTCATAACAACAGTCACCAAATCCTGTAGCAGTGTTTCCAGATGATGTTACTGCTCCTGGCTGTACCAGCAAAGGCCTATAAGCCTCACAACCATATGAATAGCAGGCCAGCAATGCACCATGTATACCATTTGTCCACTCTTAGACCCAGGGGAGATCAGAAAGATTTGTGGTCTAGAGGCAGGAAAACTTCAGCTAAAAGTTTTACTGAGTTTTACTGCTAAGATCTGACAGTGGGATTTCCTTTCATCTGTGGGAATTCATGGTCTCCCTGGTCACTCATAAACTGATAAACTAGGGGTGCCCCAACACCAAAAAAATGCCTTATTATTTAAAAACCTTCCTGCAGTGGCTGGTATCTTTCTGCAGTGAGGCCACGTCAGAGAGCACGAGATAGCAGATGTGTTACAAACTGTTGTCTCACTGGAAGAACGGCAAAGTCCAAGCTGTGGCTCATAGACCTGCTTTTCATGCCTGCTTAAGGTAAACTTTATCCTTATTTATACTCAGTGTTCCCTTCCAGCTCAATGTTCCCTACAAATTACGAGCCTTCCCCCACAAACACAGCTTGTTGACGCTTTGTTTGCTAAAGTCTGTTCTCTCATGCTTTGAATATTTATTTTTGCAGCACGCAATAGGCAAATAACACATTTTAACCATCCCTTTGGAGCATGCTCGTCCATCAAATCTGCTGAGTCTGTGCTAACTTGGAGACAGACAATATTTTTTGATAGCAGTTCATAATACTTGGAGTGGCAGTCAGCCCACAAGGTTCTCCTTCCCCACTGTGCATCAGAAGGGCACGGCCAGGGTCAGCACTTGCAGCCTGTGATGCACAGGTGGGCCTGCACTGAGCAAGCCTGCCACCAACACCTACAGTCAAAGCCTGTTTGTCCCCTTTTCCTTTAGTCTGGTGCCACACCAAAGGCCCCCAGAAATTGCGGTCTTGCCACACCACGCTCATTGACAACCTTAATTCCTCCCTTCCCCATGCTGTCGATGCAGGAGGGAGGTTTTCACAGCACCTCTGCTCCTGCTCAGCTGCCTTCATAGCAGGAAAGGTAGCTGCTATTGCCTGATTCACCAGGATGCGTTTGAATGCCAGCTGCAAAACATGACGTGACCGGCCTTTTCAGCCAGCGGCCAGGCTTTCCCACGCTTGGGTCTGATCAGCAGGCAGCACCCTTTTGGGTCATACAAACGAATACAGCCGGTCTTCTATTTCTCTGTGAGTCACATGCCCAATCTGCAGCAAGACAAAGAGACAAGGAAAGGAGCAGGGCTTCCTGGTAATTGTGTTTTTCATGGTTCTCTTCACTGATCCGGTAACAACATAATCATAGAAATTAGCGCCAGAAAAGCTCTACTGGGGCATTGTGTGAAAGTTGTCAGTTCAAGATCGCTATCTCTCAGGCTGTGGCAGGTAAGTCATCACCTCACCAGTGCTGCTCCACCCAAGGGAAGGAAAAAAACACATGAAAGGGAAAAATATATATAGAGAGAGAAAATAGAGACAGAAAAGAAACAAACAAACATAACAACAAACAACCAGCCTGAACATGGCCATCACCTCTGGTAGGTGAGCCCTGGTGCAGGGGCCTCCATCGTATCTTCTCTGCGTTGAACAGTCCCCACGGTGGGGTGCCTGGTTTTCTCTCTTTTCCAGCCAAGCAGAATGGAAGCAATTATGGATTTTGCCAGCTCTATTCAAAGAGGAGAAATGTTGGAGCACTTCAGCGCCGCCGGAGAATCCAGAGGTTGCCCAGCCCCAGAGAGTCCCCAGGAAGCTGCTGCTCTGCGACGTTTTAAAGCTGTCAAAGGTTCACAGTAAGGGATGGGCCTTGCGAGGAGTTAAAGCAGTAGAGCAGTGAGAAGGATGTTTTTTGGGTGCTAGGTATCTCATGGAGGCACGATAAGTCACTTGTGCAAACAGCTGCGTGCTGAGGCACAGGGTCCAAGCTGGAGGCTGGAAATTGGGAGCGTAGATGTGAAATGGCAAAAGGCAACCCCTTCCTGTGCAACTATCCCATTTCCCCAGCGGGATGCCAAGCCTACCAGCTATCCCTGGCTTTTAGCTATAAAGAGAGAATTATCAAAGTCATGTCCTTAATACAGCGTGGCTTATTTTTCCTATTGTACTGGCTATTGGTGCTCAAAATTACAATCTGGAATTGCTTCACAAGTGCGTGTTCAGAGCTGGATTGCTGTGGTCCTTGAACCAGAACTGTAATCATTCCTTCTTTTGTTGTATATGCTCCAGAAAGTGTGTAGCACTGAGATGTTAATGCATTGCATGAATTGGGCTGTGCTATTTGTCATCCTCTAGCATGTCTTTATTTCTTTTCTTTTCTTTTTTTTTTTTTTTTTTTTGGGGGGGGTGGGGGAAGGTGGTGAAATAAGTGTTCATGGTAATAACTCAGCTTGCTCTAGTTGTTTTGCTAGTCTTAGGAAGAAAATCTAGCATCCCTTCCCAGGGCATCAGTACCACCACGACTACTATTTACACCACACAATTTGCAAGCCTCAAACGTGTCGGGGCAGCATCATGTTCCCAAGCAGCTCCCTACAGCCCAGCTGAAGATGCAGGAGATGCAAGTCCCTGGACAACATCAGGGCTTGCACGGGACAGGGCTCCATCACACACAGCTGAAAAGATGCCGACTAGAGAAGGAAATGGTGCAGGTTTAACACAAATAATTTAAGTTAAAAGTTCCGCATTAGTTCATGGCTGTCACTGCTCTTGGGTAAGCCCTCATGGTGGGAAAGAGTTTGAGTCTTGTTCCCATCTCGCTAACAGCTGTTTTAACCCAGAATAAACACTGGCCTTTGATTTTAAGTGAAGTTTTGCAGTTGTGATTGCAGTGTTAGGGAAAAAAAAAAAGGAGACTTCACCCCAGAATAATTTCCAGTTGTGAAATTTGGCTGAGGCATAAAGATGATAGTTTAACTACTTCAACAGAAAAATGCCTGCTTGCCAAACTCCAAGTGATCCCAAAAGAGCCATGCCTAAAGCACCCAAATTTTAAGTTACGATCCTGCATGACATGGTCCGATGGCCTTGCTCAGTGCCCTGACTCACCACATAGTAAATACTGCTGTGATTTAAAAAGATGTAAAAACCAGTGCTTTATGTCAATGAAGATGTATATCTATACAGAACCAATAGCATCTTTGATAAATAAGTAGCATATTGCTCGACCTGAATGACTATGAAGCATTATTTTGCACGATCAACCTAATGCTTCAACTGACAGAGAGAGTTTCCTTTTGTTTACATCTTTCCTGGCAATAGCATCATGACGACTGCAGTCTGGCTGCAAGAATGCACAGGGAACTGGGAACCCAGCCACACATTAGCAAATTGCAGTGTACTCCCCTCACTTCTTGTCCTTTGTTTAATAGCCACGCGCTTGTCTCCAAAAAGGGAAAAAAAAAAAAAAAAAAAAAAAAGCCGTGTGTGTGCTGTACAGCATTTCGCCGTGATGATTTGTGGCAGCCAGTTTCTCCCAGGCAATGTCGAGATTCCAGGTAGGAAGCAGCTACCTGCTGCATTTGTCCTCTCGGAGCAAACATATATCTTAGCAGTGGATGGCTGAAAATAAATTCAAGAAACCAAGCCAAAACAAAGAAAACCTGTTGAAGCACACAGAGCTTGTCATTAGAGCATAATCCAAGCAGATTTTATTTGTCAACATTTGCGTAAGTCAATATAACGACAGTCTGAAATGATCTTTAACTGGAAATGTTTTCATGTCATCCAGCACGCATGAGCTTAGCATTAATGGTCCGAGGGCTTTCTAAGTGTCAAGCGACACGGGTGCTGGCACAGCATCTCTGCCTGCCACACTGCTGCTGCTGCAGCAGGCACGGCCACCACCGCCGGGTTCCAGCAGCTGCGTCACAGCAGGGATGCTGCTGGCTGCGAGCTTCTTCCCACAGCACGCTCCTTGTCACATTGTGAGCAGACATCATGCTGGAGGAGACGTGTATTTTCTCCTTACCTTGCACTGATCCCAAGTCAGAAACCCCACCAGAGCAGGTGAAGGAATCTGCTTACACAGTAATTGCACCCACCTGGGAGAGAAGTTTAGCACTCAGATGATCCAGCCTTTATTCAAACCTCTTTATATCTCATCTCTCTCTCCGTTTTTTTCAATAGGCAAGATGAAATTCTGCTCCCACACCTCAGGAGCCAGTACATTATATTTGCTCTGGATTTTCAGCATTGTAACTGGGAGCAGAAGTTGGATCAGATTTTTAATTCCTCTCTCAAAAGGTCAAGGAAACATGAAACTGCAAAAGCCTAATTCTTCTCTGTGCCACATTTATGTAAACCCAGAGGGCAAAATGGCAATGGTATTTTTAATGCTTTTTTTTTTCTTTTTTTTTTTTTTTTTTTGCCTTTTCAATACAAAAGTACTTTGCACATCTGCTGACAGCTCACACAGTAACGCACTTATTCCCACATCGCTCCTTCTAAGAAGTTGCTTCTGATAAATATTGACGGCACCTAAGAGGGCTCCAGCCACTGCGGTGCAAGCATGGTGAGTGGAGCAGGGGCTGAGCTGGGGTCGTGGCACAGCCCTCAGCTTCATTGGGGATTGGCTCTGGTGCCCCACAGTCACAGTATTGGTCACACATGTGCATGGTTATTGTTAAATTATGAATATCATCAGAAGGTATTCAGTGGCATTTAATATTCCTACTAGCGTGTCTCCAAAGACCCAGCTGGAGAGGCTGCATTGTGGTGGGTGAACACTGTGTGAGTGTTGATGGTTTGTCTCTCATGGTGTTTGCACCAAGAAGGAGCCCTGCACCAGAGGAACCTGCTGTGATCTTGTTATTCGTCTTTGGAAATGGTTTGTATGATTTAAAGCATCATAACTGAGTACGTTTGTCCTTTTACCACTACTCATAGGGTGATTATTTTACAAAGAGATGTGAAGGCAAAGTCTTCCACCTAAAGACTTCATCAAACTGATCAGCAACTAGTCTTGTGATATAAACCCCAAATCCAATACTTTTTCTGTGGCTGTAATACACTACAATACAATATGGCCTCTCAGTTCCGCCAGCCCTTGCCAGGTAAGAGTGATTCAGCACAAGCAGGGCAGGACATCCACTTGCTTCTCCAGAACAGGAACATGTTGTCCCTTAAACCTAGTCTGAGGAGGTCTGTAGAAGAGACATACTGATAACACGTGGAAATACGTTAGCAGCTGTGGAGGAGTCCGCAGCGGAAGCCAGGTAAGTTAATATTACACACCTATATGGCATTGGCAGGCACTGCAGAATGGCTTTTGGCCCAGCACCAAGCTTCAGAAAACACTGCAGGCCAGCTCCGTGCTGGCGGTATCACATTCGGAAAGGAGGTGACAGCTTCTACAGCTGAGTGTCGAGACCTGTGTGAGGCTTGGCTTTCCCCTCCTCCAGGTGAGGATGAGGTCTCTGGTAGGCCTTGAGAGCCACGTTGCCCCACCACACACGGCTGGGCCACGCCGTGCCGCCATCTATCAATCAAGCACACACAACTCCTTCGGAGTTCAAAGGCAAAGTTGCAAAAGACTTGTTATTCCCTAGAGTGCTCCCAAGATTTATGTACTGTCACCCATCCGGGCAGCGAGGGATGTTTACCTCTACCTGGTGGCAGCTGAGCTCAGGGAGCAGCAATGTGATTACAACACTCATGCAGTCGAGAACGGCTGCTGGCTTGTTGTGCCTCCTTGCTTCATTTCCAGCACAGCTCACCAGCAGCAAAAATAAATAAATAAATAAATAAATAAATAAATAAAATAAAAACTACAGCCATCACCCAGATCCACACCCTCTGAGGTGTGAGCCCAAAAGCATCCCCAGCATTCCCCTTCTCCCATGCCATTGCAGCCCTCAATTTCATAAACTATTAATGCTTCCCACAACCTGCAGCTCATCTGGGGAGGCTCAGGATGCTGGTCCCCTCCAGAAAAGCTCGTACTTTTTCACTACAGCCTCTGACACCACCCCACACATGCTCACACACACACACACCCCGCAGGGCCATTGCCGGCGGGCCCAGCTGCACTGCACAAACACCGCCGTGCCCTTTCTCCCGGCACAGCGAGAGCACAGCCCTCACTCCCAGTTTGCCAGAGGACTGCTGTGGACATGAAGCAGCAACTACAGACGCTTTCCCAAGGTCTGGTTAATGTTTCAGCACCTACCCATCATGGATTGTACTTTGAGCCATGGCCAGCATGTTGTTGGTGATCCTGGCATTTATACTCGTTTCCACCAGTTGGGTGCCTTCTCTTTTTTTTTTTACGAGGTCAACATGAGAGATCTCGTGTCATAGTGAAGCGCTCGGTCTCCGCCTACTTCAGTGAAAAACGCTCTGCCATCAGCATGACTTTGATTTCCATGGACTTTGGGGCTCTTTGCACCTGAGAAGAGACTGAGCCATGGATGGAGGCTCTGAGCTCAGCCGACAGTGCAAAGGTCTTGTTTTCCTTGTAGTGAAAAGGTTCAGGGCCGGGCTTCTGTTTTAAGTTCTCGATTATCACGGTAAATCACGAGGAGTTGTAAAGTACATAGAACAGAGATTGCACACTGGTTAAGAATTATCGCTGAGGTGAAAAAAACAAACAAAGCCAGCACAACAAACTTGCACCCAGTTTTGGTAGCACTGCCCCACATTCTTCTGCAAGCTGTTCTGCACCTGTGCAATACTCGCAGCCTAGGAAAAATGATGGAGCCTGCCCTAAAAACAGGGCTCATCCTCGGGCATGGCACAGCACAGCTGCCAGAGGAGTCTTGCTGGTGTAACCGAGCAACGGTGGGCTCATCTTGCTCTCTTGACAGCTTTCTGCAGGTCCTTCAACAAGCAAAATAAAGTAAGTCAGGTGAAGTACCAGTCCAGTGTCTTGTCACTCATCTTGTGCACCAAAAATAATAAAGGTGAGGGAAACGATCCGGTTTAAGTGCTACAAAGTGCAGTCATTGTGAACACAGTGATGGATGCACTCCCACGCTATACACAAACTGCCTCTTGTGAGGGTTTGCAAAATCTTTTGCAAAACTGGGAAAGAGGAAAACTCCCATTTTGCACAGAGTTAAAGTCCTGCCTGACAGCTCCCCAGCTGTGGATTGTGCCCTGCTGTGCTGCTGCTGCCTCCTGCCTTGGTCAGGCTCTGGTGCAGCCTTGGCTCCCCTCAAGGTTCTCAAATAAATTGTTTTGTCTCTTGCTGTCAGATTCACCCACCCACGTGCAAATATCCCCTAACTGGCCAAAGTCATGGGGATTTAGAGGCAAAACATAAACACTGGAGTCCCTGTGGCTGTTTGGAGAAAAAATGCAGCCAAAGGACCCAGCTCGCTGACTCTGCTGGTAAATGCCACCAGCATTCATGAAAAGAACTCTGGAAAGGAAACCTCTCAGCTCCCAAGGCTTGCACAACCAGGCTGTGAACAGTTCAGGGACACACTTACAGCAGGGACTGGAGCCCTGGGAACTTGCAGAACGGTGACACGGGAGAGCCAGGCTTGCCAAACCATCCAGCTGTGATCCATGAACCAAAAGCTGCAGCAAGAGCCATCTTTCCCCCACCCCACCAGCCCTGAGAAGCATCCACTTCTCTATGCATTTGCATAAGTGCCTGCACATTTCCTGCAGTCCTTGGGCAGCAGATAGAGCTGTGCTTTGACAATTTACGTGATCAAAGGCAGATTACGCTGCCATCACTGGAACAGTTAAGATTTTACACGTTTTTAGATATCTTTTTTTACAGATCAAACCCTGATGTATCCCAAGGAAGTGAGCTCAGACAAACCACAGAGCCGAGGAGCAGGAAGGACCGTGTTTTCCTTTTTCCATATCACTAACTGAAACATTTGCTTCTTTCCTAAGGCTTTCTCAACACCCGTAGGTGTCCTCTGGTACCAGGTAGCACTTTCTGGCTGCCTTTTGAAATCTGCAGGGCCAGGCTCCCAGGATGCCTCACAGTGGGGGATTTCCTCGGGAGGAAGCGCATCCCACAGGGAGGGAGGCACAGCGATCTCTGCCTCGTCCTTGCGCAAGCAATGCACCGGGGCTACAGCTCTCCCTGTGCCTTGCAGGCGATGCCCAGCCGGGAGCACGTGAAGGAGAGCTGGGGCAAGGCGAGGATAGAAGGCAAATCTGAAGGGGAACAGAGGGGCTGAAAGCATGTTCCCTCCAGATTCAGCAAGCATAGCAAAGCGGCCAGCAGGGTCACATTTCCTGCCTCAGCAGAGCCACAAGCAAGTCATTTTTTGAGGCAGATGCAGAAAGTCTGACTAACGTGGGCATCAGCTGATCTGTGCTGCCCACCTTGCTCGCTCGACCCCGTGGGAGGAAACCTGAGCTTTCTGTATCACTGCGCTTGGAAGGAAATTTCTCACAGCGGAAATACCTGCTGCTTAAGGGTGTAAATAGGAAGGAAAATGATGCACATATACCCCCGGCCCCCATGGATGCTGCTTGTTTAAATTAGAGGGAGTTTGAGAAACTGCTTGCTGGCCAGGGGACCCACACTGCTCCTGCTGCCCCCACATTCCTAGCCAGGGGAAGGAGCAAGTGGGAAGTCTCCCACTGAGAGACCTATGTCCCCATTACCCCCTCCTGGGGTCCAAAAGATAGTAGGGGATGCCACCCTCCCTTCAAAGAGTTGGCAGGACCTTCCCTCTTGCCCCCAAGTGTCATGAACACAGTAGGTGAGATGTAAAACCATGTCTCAAAAGATGTCTCACAGATTCAGCACATATCTATTAATTTACTGACCAGGCAAGGAGATGAAGTTGGCTGAAGCTGCTTGTGCAGGAGAAAGGGGGTCCAGGTGGAGGGACTGGTAGCTTTACTACACAGCATGTGCTTTGCAGATGTAAATCTATGAACTACAAGGAGATATTTACAAGAGGTTTTCCCATGTATCACCAGCTAAGGGAGAAAAACTTTTGAGGAAGCCTTTGTAGAAAGTTGGCAGCGTATCACTGAAAATACCTTGGCTGAGCACAAGGCAGAGGAATTGAACATGAAGAATGAGTTACAGCAGCAACCGCCTAGGTAGCATTTAATACGATAACCTGAACTAACCTTTAGCTAAGGTTGGCAGAGTCCGCTTCATACCTCACCTGGTGGGAAGTCCACCTGGGGAAGCTCCTTAGTTCTTAAAAACACCCGATGGATTTTATTGCTAATTGCTCTTCTTTTAGGCTTAGGTCTGACACAGCAGAGAAAGCAGAAGCTAGGAAAAAAAAAAAAAAAAAAAAAAAAAAAAAAAAAAAAAAA
>CM021766.1:105853783-105866114 GCA_011076525.1 Nettapus auritus | reverse complement strand
TAAAAAAAAAAAAAAAAAAAAAAAAAAAAAAAAAAAAAAAAAGAAGAAGCCAGACTACACAGGGAAGATGTGCGTATTCTCATGAACAGAAGTTGATTTGTTTGCATCAGAGCAAGATTTGTTGTTGTGGTTAGTTTTGTGGACTAGCAAGGATCAGATGACTTTCCAAACAGTACAAAACTAGTCAAAATAATCTCTAACCTACTTAAATGGGCTACGCGTAGCATTATGTAAGGACTGTCAAGTCAAACGGACAGGATAGAGGGAGAGTTCAAACAAGGAATGATACTAGACATACAAAAGAAAACAAAATAAGACATTCAGCACAAGGTCAGGCAATCAGAACATCGAGGCTAGAAAAGGAAGTGAAATTACAGGCTCTGGCAAAACAGCTGAATGCTTACTCAGTAAAATTGCAAAACTGTTGTGATCCTTACCATCAGTTATGTGTCTGCTGTCCAGAACTTCTTCCAAGGCAAGTTACGCAGATTCACAAAAGCAAGCTGGAGGCCATCATGTGCTTCCCACAATCAGTCGAGTGACTTTTTTTTTTTTTTTTTTTAAGTAAAAAGTAGTTCTAGTAAAATCTATAAGCTGGTGGCAAATTACGATAGTGTCTGTTCCAGCAGCAGCTCCTAGAAGATACATCAAAAGGCTGAAAGCCCCTAGCCAAACACTAAAATGTGTTCACCAATAAACAGAAATTAATTTTGCTCCTGCAAAAGACCTAGGACACTAGAGGCAAAGTTGCAGTAGGGAAAAATACTCATTTTTATGCTGCAACTAGATAGGACATGGATAAGTCTCTCTGGCCCTACTTGTTCATTTGTAGTGGGGGAAGCAGGAGCACGCTTGAAGCATATGACACATAATTTTCCAGTCCATGAAATACTTTGGTTTCTCTTCAGATCATATAAATATGATTCTGTAAGTCACTGATGGAGGAGCTCCAGGAACCTCTGCCTGGGCAGCATTTCCCCAACTCTATGGCAGTGATGCAGAGACTCAGAGAAGCCACGGAAACATATGTGCCTGCTGCAAAATCCACAGCACCAGACTGAACTGCTCTTGCCACCCTCAGGTCAGTTCTCTTCATCATCAGCCGAATGATTTGACGAAAGGCTCACAACAAAAACCACGTGCAGGGTTCATAAATGTGCAGGCAAGTTCCTTGCTGCGAAAGGCTCACACTGCCGCACACCTACCGGCAGGGCTCACTGCCCAGGGCTGGCTGCAGTGAGAGGAAACAGGCACAGCCCTGGGCTGTGGTCTTGGAGAAGTTGTCTCAGCACTAATGGGGATAGGCAGCTGTCAGCTGCATGCAGTCAGCCCATCCTCACAAGCACCCAGTTAAGTCACGGTTTCAAAGCGCTGCTACTTGTATGCACATCTACAGGTTCATTACACATCAGTGCAAGCAGCTGAAAGGGCAACAATTAGGTTTGTGTCTGTCAGTGGAAACACACGAAATCTGACCAAAACCCTGCTCTCCAGTGGCACAGCAAGGAGCTGGGAGGCAGCCATGGCCTCCTCAGGCCTGCACCAGCCTTGGCAGCTGGGATTCATGTTAGGTAGCGGTGCTGCATGGCGGTGCTGCACTGCGGTGTGCAGTTCTGCTGTTGGTGCTTACCCCAGTCTGGAAGCCTGCATAGGCAGCCTGGTGACACTTGCCAGGAAGAGTCCCAGTCCCAATGCCAAGGCCTTCAGAAAGCTTCAGAAAGGTGAGTTGGAAGGCAAGTGAAGCTGCAGTTTCAAAGGGAAAGGTGAGCAGAATTGCTGAATGCCCTGGCTTTGTGCTGTCAGCAGCCACGGGTGCAGAACTTGGCTGCAGAAGGAAGTCACAGTTTTGGCTCAGTAGTGCAGCCATAATCACTTTTTGTGACTTTCTGTGTTCACAGATCTCCAGGCACTCGTTGTCATGACAAAAACCAGAGCAGACACTGAATGGCACACAGCACACGTGGATGCAATTACTACGTCTGGAACAGCAACAGCTTTAAGTGACGCTTTGCTAGAGAGAGTGGCTCGTCTAAGCTCTTTCCCCTTAGTCCAGACACTGGAGCTGATGGAGAAGAGCCTGCTAACCTATGGAAATGGGACAGGGACGTAAGAGCTCAAGCAGTCACTGAACAGGAGACTTAAAACAAGTCATGTCCTGAGAAGCAAACACGTGCTGTGTTTGTGCCAATAATCCCTACTTGGCAAAAGCCACAGGGAAAGTTGACAACTGCAATACGCCAAGATGAGGAAGAAAAAAAAATCCAAATGAACTTTAAAAGAGCTAGGAAGTATTACAGGAACAGCTCTCAAGTGCAAACAAAAAAAATGTACGGTGAAAACACACCTTGACGGGTGGCACAGAGCAGCCTTGGTGCTGTCGGCTGGGAACTGAGGGCTGGTAAGGGGCTCCAGGAGGCTGGATTTCCACTTTTTTCCTCTCCCATAGGGAAACCACAATCACTGCCCCCAACCACCACCCCCGCACACTATTTCACCAAGCCAGCCACGTTCCTGGCTTCTACCTTCTTTCTTCTGCCACTCCTTTCCTGCTGAGGTTAGCACCCGCACCCCTGAGATCTTCCCTCCCCAAGTACACAAGGCCAGCTGCAGCTCTTTGAGGGTTTTACGGACACACACGTTGAGCTCATAGCAGAAGCTGAGGTGTGTGTGCAATGCTGCAGCCCCCCCCCCCAGCATCCCACAAGATGCCACCCCCCCTGCACGCACACATGGGGAAATGCGGGCCCCAAGATCCCCTCCTGATAGTAATCATCTTTGCTGCGAGCAGGGATTTATCACACACAGCTGCCATGTGTTGTTTACAAGATGCAAAAGCCAGGAAAACAAGGTTGACTAAGTCTGCGTGCGAGCTGTCTCGGCTGGCGGAGATCCGTCATACCTCCTAGGTCACTCAGGCTCTTCCCAGCCACACGCTCTCCAACACGGCACAGCACGGCTGGCCCCACATCACCAGTCATTCCCAGCTGGCGTTTGCAGGCAGAGCTCAGTTTTTGACACAGCTGCCTTGCAATTAAGTTTATCACTGCAGCAAGAACGGCAAAACTGCCATTAACGTTTCTTTTCACTATTTTTTTCTTTTCCTATTCCATGGCCAAAGGAAATCAACTTTCCCTTTGTTCTCACAAGGATGAGTGGCTGGCACAGGCAGCCTTGGATTTGTTAGTTGTTGGGACTCCTGCTCATTCTGGATCCTAGCTCCGCCTGATGTCCGAAAGCTACCTTCGATAATTTTATCTGGAGCTAACTTCCAAGTTTCAGCTCTGAAAGAATAGATTCCGGCAAACTTCAATAGCCTGAACCAAAACTATCAGTGCTAGATTACAGGAAAGCAGAAACTGCCTTCTGATATTACTTTAGTGGGTACTCAATGAGTCATTTTCTTCCTCCAAGTTAAATAACACCTGAGGGTAGAGAAAAGCCATTTCACTGTGTGCCAGGTGCTACTCAGCCAAAGGGGTTTGGCTTACGACTACAGCTAAACTCCTAGATGTAGCCTTAACACAAGTAACTTTTTAAAAAAACATTGGCCTAAAGCAAAGCCGATCAGAAGTCAAATCCCCTGGAAAAGTGTCAGCAAAATGGAAATACAGCACTCATAGGAGGGGGAGGACTTTGGTTCTGTTACACTAATGTCACTTTGTGTGGAAGAATGGTGAACGATAACAGCAGCGACCAGAGGCTTACTCCTTTCAATGAAAAACTTGAATGGCAAGGTTTTCTTCCTCATCCTATTTTCATTTTTGCAGCTGTTCTGGTGGGACTACAGAACTGGTCAGCTCAACTTGCAAAACTTTCTTCCCCCCTAAAAACACTTAAAAAAAAAAAATCAAATAACATAGTAGAGAGTAATTATCTCTGAGAATGCCCTTTGATGATCTGGTCCCCCACTTTTACCCCTCAGCACACTGGCAACCTGCTTCTGAACAACAAAAAACAACCAAGAAAGAAAAAAAGAAAAAACCCACAAGACAAAAATATTTGCTTGAGGTTGTTTTTTCTTAGCCAGTGCCTGAGGCATGGGCATAAAGAGTGTTGCAATAAATTCTTTGTTGCATGTGGACAAGAGAGCATCTTACAAACCTTTACCAAAGATGATGCTCCACTTTTGGGTGTCTAGCACCCTTTGAGAGCAAGCATCTATACCACAAAAGGATTTCTTCAACTTCCCCCACTTTTCCCTCAACACTGACCCCATAGAGACTAAGTATACAGCCATGTCTGGCTCTGCTCAGAACTATTTTTTCTAGCTTTATTTCAATCGTTTTTGTTTTTTGTTTTTTTGTTTTTTAAATTCAGAACCTGATTCTATATTCATACAGTGTTGTTACTAAAGCTGGTGCAGACGTGAATAAACCAGTTTTGTTTCTCGAAAAATAAAGAAATAAATTGAAGGTTTAAGGAAGGAATAAATTGAGTAAAACTCCAAACAGTACTCCAGAGAACAAAGTTTTCTGCCACCAGACAATAAAGACCACAGCAAAAACAAACAAAAGACACACATCATAATATACACATATTGCAGTCTTCTACTCATAAAGATATCCCCACATCTGCCAGCTCTCCTGCTTCACAAAACCCTCCCCCAGTCACCCAGGCAGACAACTGGCTTGTTTTTAAGGATTAGCCGGAACCGATTTTTCTCCCTAGACATCTCTTATTTCACTGCTGTTAGAAGGATGAGGGTGGGTGACTGACATTCAGAAAAGTTGAAGTGCCAGCTGCAAGCCTTCACATTCTCCAGTAGCCAAAGTCCTTTTCTGAAAATTAACTTGAAATCCATTGGCCAGAATACACCCACATACAGCAGGGATCCCTTCTAAATCTTTGTCACCAACTTGTTTGGTGTTTTAAGTATCTCAAAGACCTGGTTCCCAGAACACAGCTTTCAACCTAATATTCACCCTCTCCTATTTACTAGAATTGAAGTCGAAATCTTGCCATTGATAGTCCAAGAAAAGGAAAAGTAACACCTTCCCTCTTGCCCCCCTCAAAATTTGTAATCACTGAAGTCTAGAAGCTGTATCACAAGGACCCCAACCCTTCTTCTAGCCTCCTTATTTCAACCTCAGGAGTATGTTGCCATGAGCTGTCACATCACCCAGGTATTTCTAGGAGCTAAAAAGCTCAAACTCTGAGAGAGGCCTAAGACATCCCCCTGAAATTTAATGCTAGTTGACTACACAGCTCCCTTTGGCCCCATTAGAAAGGTCAACACAGCAGAACACTGTCAGGTACTTTGAGCCCACTTTTCAGCATTCCTTTGAACATCTGGTTAACAGAAACTGCTAGTGTAATTCTCTAAACCAAACAAAGCCAGTATGAGGTCAAAAATATTTCTCACTTCAATTTATTTCAAGAGAAAAGCTGTGTTTTCTGCAAAGCTTGTACTCAACAAAATACTCTGTGTGCATCCGTTTTTAAAGAAAATATTTTATTACATTATGGGAAAAAAAAAAAGCATAATCATCCAAAGTTCGTATTGTTAAAAAAAATTGAAAATTTACTTTAGACAGCGTGTCGGTATATTCTGTTCCGCATGGGAATGATAAGAAGACTCTATATCATTACTAGATATTGCACAGTCTGAAAGAAACAAAAACAAATCACATGATCTTGGGAACCATCTCACATTATGAAAAACCTACAAAGGAAACATTAAAAAAAAAAACACACACAATCCTTTCTTTCTACAGTAGCTTTAAGTTTGTAATTCTTGGAATGACCATATTCCACTGAAGACCATCTCAGTGACAGGAAGCTTCATTTCAGCAATCCCTTGTGCAAATAAGATTAATAAAAAAAATAATAATAATGCAGTTAAGTTTCTTGATATTGTGTGGGTGGCAATAACCACACATCTGTTAGATCCCTGCCTGGAAAAAAAAAAAAAAAAAAAAAAAAAAAGATGGGGAAAGAGAGGGAAAGGGATTTAGGCCATAAGTTTTGCCTGCAACTCCATCTCTGCCGCCCTTTTGAGTGCAACATCCACCAGTAGCTGGAATCCACTGAAATCCTGGTTAAGGTCTGGTGGGGTTGGAGGAGGAGTGTTAAAGAGCCCACTTTGTGCATTCGCACCAGGTCCCAGTTTAGAGGCGTCCTCATGGTAGGAGAGGGAGCTGTCTGTGAAGGCATTGGCCGGGGGCTGCTGCAGGTCCGTGGTCTGGCCTACATCAGCTGGCTGGCAAAAATGGAAAGGGGCATCTTTCAATGCAGTCACAGTTGTGTGGCAAATCACCGAGGGCCGAGCCAGGACCGATCCCGGGGACGCAGGCTTGGAAGAGGACACAGTCTTGCTGAGCACGGCAGCGGCGGGCAGGAAGGCGCTCTCCTCCAGCAGGGGAATGAAGGTCTTTGTGCTCATGGAGGACTCCACCAGGCCACCCTCGGGAAGCTTGGTCCCTCGCCGCGAGATGGTGAACTGGTTTGGGTCTTTGCCATCCTTCCTCAGCATGTCAGGTAGGAGCCTGCGGCGTGCATTGATAAACCAGTTGCAGACCTGGGAATACAAGGACATCTTAATTTCTACCTTAATTCACTTCCAACTATGTGCCACTAGAGTCGTTGGGTTAGATTAATGACTCCCTCCCAGCAGTTTGAGCAGTTTCCTCAACCGCAGAACAAAGGAGGCCATGGGACAAGCTCTGACACGCCTGGCTAAGGCCTTTCCCTTGTCCCCGCTCTACCTCCCAGCTCCCCGCTCCTTCTGCGGAAAGCCCCAGGACATCTGAAGACGGCCAGCCTCAGCCCAGAGGTTTACCTTTTAACTCTGTGCACACACATTAATCTATTAGCCATTGTTCCCTGCGCTTAGGTTAATTAACAACAGGAAAACCTTTTCTCTCTGAAGAGGGCCACTCCTCCCACAAATAGTTACTGATTTTCCTTGTTCAACTGACTGTGTCGACAGACATAACATGAATTACCTCATTTAAGTTTGTCCTTGTTTAAATATCAAACCAGTTTCCTGGGCGATACAGGATAGTTTATAGTTTAACGTCTTTTTTGTGTTTACTACATGAAGGTTTTCTTTATGATGTTACACAAAGGAAATTTTACTTCACAGCCAATTACGGAATTTGTACTAACGAACTAATCTGGAAAAAAATAAAGCCCAGAAACCAACACAAGCACTCTATATTTAGCATCTCTCCAAACCAGGACTTACACAAGTCCTCCTACAACTACCTTCTCACGAGGTGGAAAGTGGCAATTGCTCACAGCTCTTCTACCGAAGGAGATCACAAAAGACAAGGATGTTATATCCAGGGGACCTCACCGTTGCCAGCGGTATAGCCTCAAGGTGAGAATCCAAAACCAACCACATAAAAGCCTGATCGCACCCATGCTAATGCACTTGAGTAGCTCTATCCATACAGGTTGTTCCACTGATCTTACTGGAAGTCATCATGCACATAATTATAAATATTCTTGTTCTACAGGAATGAGCCTCAAGTTGCAGTTTTAGAAGCAAGGAGTTATATGCTCAGCTGTGCATTGATCACCATAAAACCTCTGTTGACAAATTAATCCCTTCTCCTCACAATAAATTACTTCATACAGACACTTTATGTCTTTTTGGCCCCAATTCTGCAAAAATTAGCATTCATGTTAGAATTCATGACTGTCTGTTCTCCCAAAGAACTGATTTTATTCCCAGTAAACAAAGATCACCGTAACACACAATTCATCTGTATTTCTCCTTACAACTGTCAGGAGAAGAGTGAGTACTGATTAAAAAAAAAAAGGAAACATCACATAGAGTATAAATACTTAAATCACTGACTAGACAACAGGTAAATTAATAAGAAAGCATTTCCTTCAAACAACGAAAAGGACTGCTTTATTTGAATACCTGTAGTGTGGAAAGGTGTGTTTGCCGGGATAACAGCACTTTTTCTTGCTCTGAAGGATAAGCATTGTATCGGTGCTCATACAGCCAGTCACGAAGAATCTGGACAGACTCCTTGGGCAAGTTGCCACGTCTCCTCCGTTTGCCTGAGCCAGCAGATGAGGAAAGATCCAGTGGGACATCCATAGTGTCATCATCCTCTGTTTCGCTGCCTGATACTGCAACTACACCTGCAATTACAAAAAGGAAAACACCATCAGCCTCCTACCCCAGTCAACTATTCAGCTCCAGCATTTTATGTTTCAGACACTTCTTATTATGTTAACTAACCACCTTTACCATCAATCACGGCACAGCCTTTATAGGGGATTTATCCTGTAGCGTTAACTTGTCAAGCTGTAGCTTTTCTGTCAGTTGAACAAAAAGTAGTACCAATGCGACATTCCTAAGGGAATTCGCTGTAAACCCTCATTTTCTTGTTCCCTTAGCAACCTTTTATCTGCTGCATGTTATCAGATAGCTTCTATCTAACGCCAATATTGTCCAAATTTGCTTGCTATGGTATGCATCCAACACTCTTCTCTTGAAGGATAACCAGTGGCTGGGCAAAGGGCCAACAGACAAAAACTGAAAAACCATACACCCAATTCAAGTGATGGGTTATTTAATTACTCCTTAAAATGCTGATGCTTCCCTCACGGGAGAGAGGGCTTGTATATTTATAAAAATTAATAGCTCATTCCAGAACTATTAATAACAACTAATGGAGCAAGAAAAAAAAGGGAGAATTGTGTCTGCCTCCATCCTCATGTAACTTTCATTTAGTTAAAAAAAAAAAAAAGGGCAGGAAAAGGAAAGAACCAGGTGCTTAAACTCAGGTGAAAGTCTACTAGTAGAATTGCAGATGGACTTCTGAAATTTAATTGCAGTTCTTTGATACACAAGCTCAATCATTTAAAAATAAAAAAATTCATGTACCACTTTGATTGCATCCTCTTTATTTTTCTCCCAACTTCAGGGTTCTAATCTCGTATTTCAACCTGTGGAAGCGCATGTTCTGTGTGCTACACTTATTACAGTCTCCAGGTTTACAAGTTAACTGCATGCCTCTTTCTTTCACAACACAAAGAAGGAATTTCAGAAATTGATTATCGCTTTCTATATACGCACCACTATTTACTGCTTCACTACTTGAAGCTATGTTAAGAAAAAGTAAATAACAGTACTTAACAGCCAATAGCTAAGAAGACTACAATTCTACTCCTTTGGTATAGGATATACAAGTCACTGATGAAACAAGTTGTACTTTAAAATACACAGAAAACTTTAAATACTCACCAGGTAAAGCTCACCAATAACTTTGAAATCTTATAAAACCACATATAAATCTATATAAGATACGACACATTTCAAATAGTGCAATCCAATACTAATTTCCAGTGAAAATATACTGTTTATCAGAAGCCTCTTCTAGAAAAAAGTGTACAAGAAGCCCATAATAAGCTTTGTTTCAAACTTGCGCTTCATGTTGAGGAGGCAGGGAGGGGGAGGAAGAAGGAACTTGCTCATTCATAACAGCAAAACTGAAAACACTAATAGTAAAACCGAGTTAAATGTCAGAAGTCAAAATTTTATGTGGGCAACTACCCATAATTCAAAGGTTCTGTTTAAGGAAAGAAAGTCAGCCCTGAAATATAATCCACATGCCTGTGAAAGTGTAAAACTATATGAAGCTATTAAAAAAGGAAAAAGGAAAAGGAGAGGGCTGTATGTGAAAGTTTTGCTCCACACTTCCCGACGTGTGTGGAGGATTCCAGTAGGATTCCATTCCCCCCCAGCTTTCAAACTGCAGCCAATGCTGACATGGTGAATTATTCTTTCTTCTTCCTATTTATGAGTAGCTTCAGTATCATTATATTTAGTTTAAGTTGTCCAGATTTCAATGCATATTTTTGACATGCAAGGATTCCCAGTAGGATGATCAATCTGCAAAGTGTCTGGCATGGTTGCTTCAGTAACTCAGTATTGTTTTCATTCCCTCAATTGCTGATTTACAGAACTGACGAACACCAAACTGACTTAACGTATTTTTCCTGGGATGATTTGCCACAAATCATCCAGTTGTGGAACAGGAACAATAGGAAAATATTTAAATGCCCAACACAAGATAAACCCCTAAGTTATGTAAACAGGTTCTTAATTCACGTAGAAAGTATGTCAAGTTTGCTTTAAATGATTCTGAGCAAACTCTTTCCTATTTGTAATAGCTTCATGCAAAGTGCTGTCATGCTTGCAATCTAGCCTGAGAACATGCCTTGCACAATGGGGTCCTGGATCACTTCTTGGAACAAAGATCACTCACAGACAACGTGATGGCTCTGCAAAGCAGCTTCTAAATCGAGTGCTAAAACTAGCTAAAACTAGCCTAGATTATTCAATGTTTTCAAATGCTCTGTTCTTGTTTGTCAGAAACTAGGAGCGTTGCAGCACTTCAATGGGTTGGGTTTTTTGTTTGTGTTTGAATTTAACAGGCAGCGAGACGGGACTTTGGAAGACAGGCACAGGCAAACAGTGAAGACTGGAAGTAAGAAGGGCGAGGAGCCAAAGAAACTACTCCTATGAGAAAATGAGGTGTCTAACAGTTTGTGAGCCATATTTACGTGGCGTAACAATAAGTCCTCCGGACATGCATCACCAGCCCACTTGGCATGACCTCTCCAGGACCTAACGCACAGCTGAAGCACTCCACTGCAGCTTCACTGAATTAGAGAAAACTGCCTCGACAGCGAAACTTGGTACAAAACTGTTGCTCTTTTCCACCTGAAAAAGCAGCAAAGTAACTGCCTGGAAGCCAGCAGCATGAAAAGCTCTCTGTGTTTTGCAAACACGATCTTCTGCCTCGGCACTTCTGAAGTAAAAGTTGCCGTCTGACTAACCGTAGCTCACCTAGCAAGGAATGAGTCAACAGCGGAGCTGCCCTTTGACCAGCTTGCTCGGTGTGTCACATTAATTGACAGGGTGAGCTAGTGACACAGAGCAGGTTCGGGTTAAGCAGGAAACCCAGTGTTACAACTTCTCCTCATTTAAATAGAGCAGCAGCCCTCTGAACTGCTCACAGATACTCCGGCGCGGCGCAGCAACAGGAAGTCCTGGCTACAAATCTCACGCAGCCCCAGCTGATATTTTTTACTAGAGCAAGAGCCACGTTGTTGCTGTCAAGGCTCTGTTTTCATTAAAGCATTCCTGCTGATTACAACCCAGCTTTGTTTTTCCTCCGTGTTAGTAATCAGGCTATTTGTTGCTGGTTTCCTGTTTTAACAGGGCCCAACTGAAAAGGTTTCTGGCCGGGCTCCACCACTGGACCATTGGCTTACTGTTATTTACACCCAGAATAAAGGCCCGCGGACATGCCGAGTAGCCCCAGCTGACCTACTAATTTATGTCATCTTAAAAGCAGGCTAGCGTCAGGTTACGCTCCGTCCTCTCCTAAACATGTTTAATCTAAACAAAAGAGCTGCTTTTACGTGACTTAGACAAAGCAGCACGAGTTGGCTCACAGAGGTCCGAGCCCTAGGACTCCGCTGCCACAGACAAGCAGTCCGTGCCACTAATGACCCGAGGACTGCATGATCAGCATCCCTCCTTAACAAATTACTTTATCCTCTGGCATCCCAGCTGCAGTCACATACACGACTGGACGCCGCGTTGCATGGTATCGCAGCCCAGAGACTTCACGGGTTCTCCTGTAATCAGCTCAGGGCAGATTACACCCAGGGTCCCGCACACGATCCCAAGCCCCACACCCAGCCATGAACAGCTTGTGAAAAAGTTCGGCCATGACTGAAGCTGGTTTCAAAATGAACTACTGCTCCTTAAGAAGGCATGCTGAAATACTTGAGGTGGAGGGCAAAGCATTTGGACAGGCTGAGGCAGATGAATTTGGGAGTCAGCAAACTAAAAATCCAGGCTACCAGGAAGAAACCCACCACCATCCCATTGTGTCGAGGAAGAGCCTCGCGGAGGAAGTGGCACAGGCCAACTGGTATTCAAAACAGGACAAAGTATACCACAAGAAACAATCTCTGCCCTCCAGAGAGGGAACCGACAAAGAACACCTTCGGGAAAAGCTCCCACCCCTCCCCATCGGTGCTTTGTGAACTCAAGGTGGATTTTTATGAGCATGGATAAGCAGAACTAGCTCCCATCTAAGGCCCCGATCCTGTCGTAACCGAGTTCAGTAGGATTCCTCACATGTATAAACTTGAACATACGCCTGTGCCTCTGCAAGACTGTATTCTAAATCAGCTAATTAACAAGCTGAGTGTGTTCCGTGTGATTGCTATCAGGTTATTATTTGTAAATGAAACCATCCACAGAACAGTCCTCGGGGTTTTAACCCACAGGCTGATAAAGGGAAAAAAAGAAAAAAAGAAAAAAAGAAAAAAAGAAAAAAAGAAAAAA